>OY740788.1:21382665-21819964 GCA_963514005.1 Raja brachyura
ACAACAATTTGTATCAAATATTTTCCCCAGACCAAAGAAAGATGGGGTTGTAGAATCATTTTAAACCTCACATTATATAGTAACTCGCTCAAATTGATTGGAGCAGGTTGTTTGAAGGAAAAGGAATGTCCTGAAAGTGGGATGTTTTTAAAAGTGTGCTGACAAGCGTTTAACATACATGGTCCTATTAGAGTGAAGGAAACTTGGATGATGAGAGAAATTGAGAATAAAACTCAAGAATAAAAAGGATGCATGGGGCAGGAAGAGGCAGTTGTGAACAAATGTATTCCTGGAGGAATTCCGGGAACTGAGGCGTACGCTACATTAGGAAATCAGGAGGGCAAAAAAGAGGGCAGGTGATTGCTTTGGCAATAATATTAAGGATACTCCAAAGAAGACGCCTCAGGAATCATCTCTGTGTTGAGCCACAGATGGGAAAGATCCTCAATGAGGGCTTTCTCATTGGGTTTTACCATGGAGAAAGACATGTAGACTGGGGAAATTGGGGCAATGAATGGAAATGTCTTGAGGGCAGAGTCAATATTATGGTTGTGGAGGTGTTGCACGTCCTAACATGTATGAAGCTAATCAAATATCCCGGGCTTAGCTATAGGCCAGATATATCCGAAGACATTGTGGGAAACTAGTGAAGAAATTAATTGCGGGTGACCTGGCTGCGATTTATGAGTCTTCATTATATACGGGTAAGGTGCCAGAAGACTGGAGGGTGGAAAAATGTTGTGCCTCTATTTAAGAACAGCTGGAGGGAATAGCCTGGGAACTTGAGTCCAACATCAGTGGTTGGAAAGTTACAGGAGAGTATTCTGAAGGATACATGCATTTTGATAGACAAGTTTTGAATCGGGACAGTCAGCAAGGTTTTGTCCGTGGGTGTTCGTGTCTCACAAACCTAACTGAGTTTTTTGAAGATGTAAGCAAAACAATTGATGAGTTAGAACTGTAGACATTGTATGTATGTATTTTAGCAAGGCATTTGACAAGGTTCCACATGGTAGGCTGCTTTAGAAGGTTAGATAGCTTCTTTAGGTATGTGAAGAGGAAAAAATTAGTTAAGACCAAAGTTGGACCTTTGAAAACTGAAAAGGGTGAATTTGTTATGGGGAACAAGGAAATGGCAGATGAGTTGAACAGGTACTTTGGATCCGTCTTCACGAAGGAGGACACAAACAATCTTCCTGATATACTCATAGCCAGATGATCTGGGGTAACAGAGGAACTGAAGGAAATCCACATTAGGCAGGAAATGGTGTTGGGTAGACTGATGGGACTGAAGGCTGATAAATCCCCAGGGCCTGATGGTCTGCATCCCAGGGTACTTAAGGAAGTGGCTCTAGAAATTGTGGATGCATTGGTGATAATTTCCCAATGTTCTATAGATTCAGGATCAGTTCATGTGGAGTGGCTGCTGGAGTCAATTATAAAAGATGAAATAGCGGCACATTCCGAGTCAGTATTCCAAGTATTAGTCGTGCTTGACTAATCTTCTGGAATGTTTGAGGATGTAACTAGGATAATGGACAAGGGAGAGCCAGTGGATGTAGTGCACCTGGACTTTCAGAAAGCATTTGATAAGGTCCCACATAGGAGATTAGTGGGTAAAATTAGGGCACATGGTATTGGGGGTAGAGTGCTGACATGGATAGAAAATTGGTTGGCAGACAGGAAACAAAGAGTCTGGATTAACGGGTCCCTTTCAGAATGGCAGGCAGTGACTAGTGCGGTACCGTAAGGCTCGGTGCTGGGACCGCAGCTATTTACAATATACATCAATAATTTAGTTGAAGGGAGTCAAAGTAAAACTAGCAAATTTGCAGATGACACAAAGCTGGATGGCAGTTTGAACTGTGAGGAGGATGCTATGAGAATGCAAGGTGACTTGCCAGGTTGGGAGTGGGCAGATGCAGTTTAATGTGGATAAATGTGAGGTTATTCACTTTGGTACCAAAAACAGGAAGGCAGATTACTATCTAAATGGTGTCAAGTTGGGAAAAAGGGAAATACAACGGGATCTGGGGGGTCCTTGTTCATCAGTCAATGGAAGTAAGTATGCAGGTACAGCAGGCAGTGAAGAAAGCGAATGGCATGTTGGCCTTTATAACAATGAGTATAGATTGAGTATAGGAGCAAAGAGGTCCTTCTGCAGTTGTATAGGGCCCTAGTGAGACCACAGCTGGAGTATTGTGTGTAGTTTTGGTCCCCTAATTTGATGGGCATTCTTGCTATTGAGGGAGTGCAGCGTAGGTTTACAACGTTAATTCCCGGGATGGCGGGACTGTCATATGCTGAGAGAATGGAGGGGCTGGGCTTGTAAACTCTGGCGTTTAGAAGGATGAGAGGGGATCTTATTGAAACATATAAGATTATTAAAGAATTGGACACGCTAGAGGCAGGAAACATGTTCCCGATGTTGGGGTAGTCCAGAACCAGGGGCCACAGTTTCAGAATAATGGGTAAACCATTTAGAACGGAGACGAGGAAACACTTTTTCTCACAGAGTTGTGAGTCTGTGGAATTCTCTGACTCAGAGGGCGGTGGAGGCTGGTTCTCTGGATACTTTCAAGAGAGAGCTTGATAGGGCTCTTAAAGATAGCGGAGTCAAGGGAAATGGGGAGAAGGCAGGAACGGGGTACTGATTGGGGAAGATCAGCCATGATCACATTAAATGCGGTGCCAGTGCCTTGAAGGGCCGAATGGCCTATTCCTGCACCTATTGTGTATTGAATAGGATGGATTTAGAAGGATGTGACCAAACACAGGCAGATGGGATTAGTGTACTTGGGCATGTTAGTTGGTATGGGCAAGTTGGGCTGAAGGGGCTGTTTCTCCACTCTATGACTATGACTCTAAATTTGCTGCACTACTTACACTGACATTAGTTGTTTTATGCAGGGTTAGCAGAAGTGCCTGTGTGAAACAAGTTGCAGATCTGAAACCCTTGCAAATCAGTGTTATAACAGCAATGTAAAGATCCTGATTGCATAAGTCAGGGACACGTGGGCATGTGCTAACCAGTTAAAGAGTAAGCCCTTAATCTGGAATGCCATAAAAATCATATTACTTTATTTTTGTGGAACAGAGGTTCTCCTGAGAAAGAAAAAAACAAATAGTCCAATTTTGGAAGTCATACTGGTTAATTTGTACTTTGTTCTACTTTAGTGAAACGTTTAGATGCATTATCAAAGTATTGGAAATCACAATAAATTTAAGGAAAGCTTGATATGAAGATGAAGATAAAAATAATAAAATAATATGTTAATAATGTTATTTGTACTAGACATTTGGAAGGAACATAGCATTAATCAGTTGGGCTAAATAGTATAATTCTAGACTGTAGATAACACAATTTGACAAGATCTTAATTTAAAAAATACTTATAATTCACTCTTGTTATCTTTTCACGATAAATCTGAAAATAAATCAAATGAGTGCAGAGCAGTTGCACCACTTGATATGCATCCATTAAATGGAATTGATTCAAACAAAGACATGGTGGAGCACAGCACAAGAAGAGGCCCCTCGGCCTATGATACCAAAATAAACCAATCCCATCTGCATGCACATGATATATATGCCTCCATTCCTTGCATGTCAATGTGACTGTCTAAATACCTCTTAAGGATTGCTATTGTATCTGCTTCCACCACCTCCCCTGGCAAAATCTTCCAGGCAGTTACCATTCATGTATGACAAAACGTAAATCTACTATGAACTTTCTCCCTCTCACCTCTGCTATACCCTCTGGTATTTGACATTTCAAATCTGATGAATATTACTGACCATATACCCGATCTATGCCTCTCATACTTCTATCCGGTTGCACCTTAGCTTCTGTTGAAATTGAGATAAACCTAACTTTGTCCCACCTCTCTTCGCAGCTCTTCATCTCCAACCCAGCAAACATATTGGTAAACCACTTCTGGACTCTTTAAAAAATACTCCACATCCTTCCTGTGATACAGTGACCAGAAATGCATGCAATACACTAAATGTGGCATAATGAAAATTTAATATAGTTGCAACATAACTTTTAGACTCAACCCTACTTTTAGACTCAACATCCCGATTGATGAAGGCCTTATGCCTTCTTTACCCTCCTAACCACTTCGGTTTCCATTTACAGGGAACAATGCACTTCCACCCCAAACTTCCTCTGTTCAAACTTCTTCCACAGATGTTGCAAAGGGTGCTACCATTTATACTTTCCTTTTATATTTGATCTCCTAAAGTGCAACGCTTTATGTTTTCTGGTTCAAACTCCACTGCCATTTCTCTGTCTGTATTTCCAACTGGCACATATCTTGGTGCCTCCTTTGACACCTTTTCACCAATCACAACTTTGCCAATATTTTTGTTGTCTGCAAACTTTCTCAATAGCCTACTGACATTTTCATCCATATAATTTTATATGTATCACAAACAGCAGAGGTCCCTGTAGTGATCCCTATTGAACACCGCTGAACACAAACCTCTAAACAGAATCATCCACCTCCACCTCTACCTGAGTGGTTCTATGGCCAAGCCACTTTTGAATCCAGTATATCAAGTTGTCAGGATCCCATGTACCTTCATCTTCTGTACCATCCTACCATGAAGGATCTTATTGGATATTTTCCTAAAGTCCAATAAGGCCAACCCCTCATTAATCTCCTTCCACCTCCTTCTCAAAAACCCCAGTCAGGTTCAGTAAACATGGGGGTTACACAAAAAGCTGGAGAAACTCAGCGGGTGCAGCAGCATCTAAGGAGCGAAGGAGATAGGTGACGTTTCGGGTTGAGACCCTTCTTCAGACTGGCAGTAAACATGACTTGTCCTGCACAAAGCTGACGATTCTAAATATGTCCAAGCTTTTCCAAATATGAATAAATCCAAACCCTAAGAAGTTTCCAAATAATTTCCCCACCACGCGATACATTTTGTGAGAACTAATAAGGATAGGACAAGCACAGTAATTGGTGTGGTTCTTAATGTACAAATCTGATAATCCCAGAAATATAGCAGCACAGGTAGATAAGGGGGTGAAGAAGGCATGTGGAATACCTGATACCTTCATTTGTCAGGGTGTACAATATAAGAGCAGGGAGTTATGGTACAACCTTATAAAATATTAGTTCTGCCACATTTTCCCTGGAGTTGGTGAGGATGTTGTATTTATTCAAGGAGGCCTTCAGCAACTATTACACAATGACTGGGCACAGTAAGTATTGCATTTTAATCGAAATACAAATTAGCGAGAAAATGTATTAAAGAAGGAACTGCAGATGCTGGAGAATCGAGGGTTACACAAAAAGCTGGAGAAACTGGAGAGTGATGTGGAGAGATAAAGAACAATGAATGAAAGATATGCAAAAAAGTGTTGATGATAAAGGAAACAGGCCATTGTAAGCTGTTTGTGGTGTGAAAATGAGAAGCTAGTGCGACTGGGGTAGGGTGGGGGGGGAGAAGGAGAAGGAATGTCAGGGCCCGAGGGCTGAAGGAGAGGTGGGGAGGGGAGGGGGCAGTCTGGGTTAACAGAATTGAGAAAATTCAATGTTTAAGCCCAGAGGATGCAGACTCCCCAAGCGGAATATGAGGTGCTGTTCCTCCAACTTGCGGTGTTGCTCACTCTGGCCGTGGAGGAGGCCCAGGACCGAGAGGTCGGATATGGAATGGGAGGGGGAGTTGATGTGCTGAGCCACCGGGAGGTCGGGTTGGTTATTGCGGACCGAGCGGAGGTGTTCGGTGAAACAATCGCCCAGCCTCCGCTTGGTCTCACTGATGTAGATCAGCTGGCATCTGGAGCAACGGATGCAGTAGATGAGGTTGGAGGAGGTGCAGGTGAACCTCTGTCGGACTTGGAATGACTGCTTGGGTCCCTGAAAGGAGTGGATGGGGGAGGTGAAGGGACAAGTGTAGCATCTCTTGCGGTTGCAAGGGAAAGTGCCCGGGGAAGGAGTGGAGCGGGAGGGAAGGGAAGAATTGACAAGGGAGTTGCGGAGGGAGTGGTCTTTGCGGAAGGCAGACAGGGGGGGAGATGGGAAATGTGGCGAGTGGAGGGGTCACGTTGAAGGTGGCGAAACTGGCGGAGGACTATCTGTTGTATGCGCTGGCTGGTGGGGTGAAAGGTGAGGACCAGGGGGACTCGGCCCTTGTTGTGAGTGGGGGAATGGGGAGAGAGGGCAGTGTTGCGGGGTATGGAGGAGACCCTGGTGCGAGCCTCATCTATAGTGGGGGAGGGGAAACCCCGTTCTCTGAAGAACGAGGACATTTGTGATGACCTGGTGTGGAACACGTCATCCTGGGAGCAGATGCGGCGTAGACGGAGGAATTGGGAATAGGGGATGGAGTCCTTACAGGAAGCAGGGTGGGAGGAAGAGTAGTCCAGGTAGCTGGAGAAAATGTATGCTCTTATGTTCTCAAATTTTGGAATATCATTATTATGTTTAAAGAATTGTTCATTAGTCGACTAGAACTGATCCCAGGTTGCAACAGGCCTAGCCCTCAATACATGGACTCTGCACCTTAGTTGCAGTTTGTGACTGATAACCATCATGTGACAAGTTGTGTAATGAGCAGTACGGCATACTAGATTGTAGATTTCCAGGAAATGCAAATAGGAGGTGGAACATTCCAGTTCTTTTAATTTGGAACAGAAATTGAAAGTCAAAATGACCTATTTTAAAAAGTAATTCTATATAATCGGGTTATTTCAGATGACCATTTTTTGAACTTGGAACCAAAGAGTTTTAATTCTTGGTGAACGAATGAGGTATAGAGGGATATTTACTAAGGCCATTGAAGCTTTCATGACCAAAATAATTTTGACAGATATGAGTATCTAAGAAAATGGAGCAGTCAGGTAATTAGGCTCGAGCTACAGTGTAACCAGTATTTATCTGAACTGACAAAACAGGATGAAGAAGTTGAAAATCTCACTTTTAGATGAGTCATTCAGAATGGAAACGGCCCTTTACCCCACTGAGCCCACAGTGACAATGAAGCACCCATTTACATTAATCTGATTTTATTCACCCCACATTCTCCTCTTTCACCAAATTCTACCACTTTACAACAAGCCAGGTGCAATTTAGATTGGCCAGTTAACTACCAGTTTGCACATCTTTTGGATATGGGAGGTAACCCAAATCCCCAGAGGAAATCCACGTGGACGTATAAAGATCATGCAACTACATAGTCAGTACCCGAGGTAAGGATTAAATACAGGTTGTTGGAACTGTGATGTAGTGGTTCTACCAGCTGCACTGCACTGCCATCCTTATGTTGTCTATGATAACTCACCTTTGAGGGCAAGCTAAGTAAAGTAAAAATGCAGTGTATTGATTAGCCTACATATTAAAAAAAAATGCTGATGCGCATAAGCACTACTTTGTAAATACAAAATAAAATCTATCGGAAGACAGCTCAGAAAAATCAAGAACTACAATTCTTTGGGTGGAGCTAAGAAATAACAAGCTTCAAAGAAATTGTGACTTTTATATGGGTGCCATACCATGATGGTAATGTGAGACATAGCATAAATCAGGAAATTAAAAGCATATATATAAAACAAGAGGCATACGATTATTATGTGGGACTTTAGTCTACATTTAAAATGGCCAAACTAAATTAGCAACAATTATGTGGAGAATTAATTCATTCCAAAATCAGTATGTTAAGGAATCAACGAGGAAAAGACCAATTTGGATCTAATATAGACAGAAAATGCTAGAGTAACTTTGCGGGACAGGCAGCATCTCTGGAGAGAAGGAATGGGTGATGTTTTGGGTCGAGACCCTTATTCATCCACAGAAAGGCAGAGCACCATTTGACTCTACGGTACTACATCTTTTGAGATACAGCATATTAAAAAAATCCAGCATCTGCAGTTCATTCCTACACAATTTGGATCTAATATTGTGTAATGAGAACGAGTTAAGTGCGAATGCAATAGTTTAGAACGCTTTAGGGAACAGTGACCATATTTCAATTATGTATAAAAGTTGAACCAATCACTTTCAAACTGAAATCATTGTAAATTTGAATAAAGCAGGAAGTATGAGTTTCCTTTCATACATTGGGATGCTACCTTAATAATATTAAACCAGCAATGGCTAACTTTTAAATTATTAATACATAGACTACAAGTAATACTTTTTAAAAAGTGGTCCAGTTGTGGCTATCAGCAAAAAATAGATAGTGTTAGATCAAAGGAAAAGGCTTGAACATTACTTTTAAAAAAAACTCGAGGCCCGAGTCCCATTTCTTTCAGTCCCATTAATTTCTCCATCACTTATTTCAAAGTTAATATTATTAATGATCTAAAATTGCTACTTTTCATTTGACTCTTGGTTTCATCAAATTTTACAAACTTTTCTGAAGACAAACATGGTTTCGCAGCGGTAGAGTTTGCTGCCTCACAGCGCTTACATCGCCAGAGACCCGGGTTCGATCCTGATGACAGGTGCTGTCTGTATGCAGTTTGTATGTTCTCCCATGGGTTTTACTCCGGGATCTTCGGTTTCCTCCCACACTCCAAAGATGTACAGGTTTGTAGGTTAATTAGCTTGGTATAAATGTAAAATTGTCCCTAGTGTTTGTGTAGGGTAGTGTTAATGTACAGGGATCACTGGCCGGTGCTGACTTGGTGTGTCGAAGGGCCTGTTTCGTGCTGTGTCTCTAAACTAAACCAAACCAAAACATTTATTTAATTGCTCTGGTCCCCGTTATACATATGCACATTTTACACCATAATGGACATATTTGTTTGCATTAATCTTTTTCATTTTGCATACTTGAAACTTTTACAGTCCTTTTTCCTGTTACATGGAAGTTTCACTGTCTATTTTTCTCTCTTAAGCAATCTCATGATCCCTTTTTGCTTCAAATCATCAGGCTTATTTCTGATTCTGACAACTTTGTTTGACTCCATTTGTTGGCAGAGTTTTTCCATTTGCTTTCTGCTCATTATATAAAGCTGAATGACTTCAGACTAATCAAAATCGGTTGGGTAACTGCTCACAAAAACATGATAGATGTAATATAAAGTGGGAAAATATGAGGTCATCCACATTGGAGAAAAAAAATTAGTGACATGGAGTATTTGTTTTAAAATAAGAAAATAACCGGTGTTGTTTTCATAAGCACGTGAGCTTCTCGGGGAAAAAAAAAATGGTAAGTTCATACGGAAGGTCATTTTAAAATTAAAAAGGCAAACAGTATTGCTATATTCCAGACGGCAGAATAAAGAACAAGACTTACACACTGGTTGCCTGGATCAGGAGAGAGAGATTTATTACCCAGCATTCCCTGCTTATATTGAACACCAACTCATTAACATACACATGAATATGTATGAATATATTACACTACCATTACACTACCAAATATTTCTGTATGTTTGCTTATGACGTTTTCAAGACATGATTTGGACAAATCGACACTGAAAATGTTCTTCTAGTCTAACTCTATCCTACTCAGCCAATCCTTTCCAAGGAGGGTTGGTTTATTTCTGTAGCTGGCCACTATGATGGGCAGTGTTACTGACTGACCATTATGCTGAATGTTACAGTTAATTTGTCTGCATCTCTCCAAAACTTCGCCTGACTAGGTTCTCAGCTTGACCTTACTCTCAAACAATGGTGTCTGTGGGAACTTTGTTCGTACAGGTCTCTGCTCATGACCGAACAATCTGCTGCCATGTCAATATACATATCGATTAACTGTTCATTAATCAATAATTTAGTTCGAAAGTCCTTGCCTTGGCTGGTTATAGGCTTATTGTTGTTGGTTGCATAAATGGTGTACAGCTCAAATTCATTTCCAACTGGGTCATCTCCAAGTTATGAATGCCTTTCTGGTGTTGTCGCTTGTTTTCTGCAGGTTATTGGTTTCCTGTTTTAAGCTTGGCCCGACATGCTGCGGCGATATGGCCTTTCTTATGGCAGTTATAGCACTTGGCCATTTTGAACTAACAAAATTGGGATGAGTGATTTACATTGCAACAATAACAACTGGCTCTCCACCATACTTTTGGTTTTGGTTTAGCGCCTCTTGGTTTGGCCATAGGCACTGCCTTGTGACTGTAAACGGCGACTGCAGTCTGTGGAGGACAAAACTCGCGAGCATTCTCTGATGCCATCTCCATTGTGGTAGCAATCTTGTATGCTTTCTTGAATGTGAGATCTGGAGTATTCATGAGTTTGGACTGAATTCGTTCATCCACTAGACCACAAACAAATCTGTCGCGTAGTGCCGTCCGAGAAAGGTTCCAAAGTTACAGTGCAATGGTAAATTTTTCAAGGCAACAGTGTAATCATTGATTGTCACATTCTGCTTCTGGTTTCTAGTTCTGAATTTATAGCTTTCTGCAATTTCCAGAGGCATTGGGTTAAAGTGCTCCTCCAACTTCTTCATAATGTAATTGAATGGCACGTCTTTTGCCTTTATGGGCGCAAGGAGATTCATAAGTGTGCCGTACATTTCAGAACTGATCTCCGTGAGCAGAATCACTTTCATGCGTTCGCAAACGGCCTTATTTGGTTCAGTCATTACCTTCCCTTCACCACTAATCTCCATTATATTGTTTGCCATGAAAAACATGTTCGCTCTCTCCATGTAGGAGCTGAACGACTCTCTACTCTTCTTGAAAGTGGCAAGTTTTCCAATGTAGCCCGTGCTCGCCACCATCATGTTGTTCTCTTTTTTTTTTAAGTCCGTTCAAAAAACCCCGATTTCCTGTCTGTTCTGGTAGCAATTTACCTAAAACATAGCTGTACAAAGACTATACAGCTTGAAGAACTCATCAAAAAAAACTCAGTCTAAAATCCTAAACAATCCCAAGGACGCCATCTTACCACGTAGACGCAACATAGAGATAGCCTGAAAAACTCTCGACGATTTATACAGCTGCTGTTTTAAACTACAGTCCCATGAATCTATAGAAGGATATGCAGCCTATCGTGTCCAGCTCACAAACAACTGCGACACAGCTCCATATTTGCTGTTTAAAATGTTAAACAATACTGCATGTTGCAAAACAGTCCTGCACTGTATTTAAAAGATGAGGTCACAAACTCTATCCCATCCTGATCGCCAATTTTGTTATATTCTGGATGGCAGAACGAAGAACGAGCCTTACACACTGGTTGCCTGGATCAAGAGAGATTTATTACCCAGCATTCCCTGCTTATATTGAAGAACTCATTAACATACACATGAATATGTACGAATACATGACAAGTATGTTGGCCTTTATTGCAAAAAGACGAACACAAACCCAGAGATATCCTGTGCCAATGATTTACCATCCTGATGAAACTTCATTTGAAACACAGTGTACGCGTGTGGTCTTCCTTCTGAAAAATGGATACACTTGTGACATACCATGATCCTGGAATGCTGGATTTATTATATGAAGAAAGATTAAGCACACCTGGATCTCATTCAAACATACAACATTTTCAAGGGGCTTGATGGATGAGGACTTGCAGCTGTAACTCTTGCATGAGATGTCAAGAACCAGGGATTAACCATTCAGGACAAAGATGGGAAGCGATTTCTTCACACAGTGAATAGTATATCTTTGGAATTTCATTACATAAAAGAATAATGGGAATAGTTGCTGAGTAGATTTAAAACAGAGATTGCTGGATTATTTTACATCAAGAGAACTAATGGACACTGGGTTACTGCAATAAGGTGGTACTGCTGTAAAAGTTCAGCCATGATTTGAGAGCATGGTGCATTCCTTTGCAAACTATTCCGCTGGTTTATTTATATTTCATTCGCAAGAAGAGAAGAAGAAGTAGGCACTGAGCCAAATGGTCTATACCTGTACCTTTTGCTAATGTAGAAATAAAGATCTTCAGGTGCTGGTTTACAAAAAAAAAGACAAAAAGTGCTGTTAGTGACTCAGTGGGTCAGGCAGCATATCCAGAGAAAATGGATAGGTGATGTTTCGGTTCAGGAGAAGGATCCTCACCCGAAACGTCACCTATCCATGTTCTCCAGAGATGCCGTCTGACTTGATGAGTTACTTTAGCACTTTGTGTCTTCTTTTGCTTATGTTCTTATTCTACCATGAGAGGGCAATATTTGTTCTTATTTCACTGGCACCAGTTGGAAGTACTGTTCATTTTTATGCAACACAGAATAACTTAATTGTATATTTAATGCATGTTGTTCAATTGTTTCAAGAGACACTAATTGTACCCGTTATCCTCTATCTGTGTATTGTGGCCGGCATGGTTGTAATTATGTAGTCTTTTCTCTGACTGGATAGCAGGCAAATAAAAGCTTTTAACTTTATCTTGGTAAACATGTCACTAATAAACCAAAAACAAATTTGAAGGATGATTTGCACTAGGAAAATAGAAAAGTCCTGAACGCAATTTGCTTTTGAAGCATACCAGCAATATCACTATCAACTAATTCTGTACAAATGTATAAACTAGTTTTCAGAATTATTGCAATATAGCCAACTGTAATTTAACTATTCAAACTGCAATTCTTACCCCCCTAGCCTGGTTCAGTCAAACACTGAATACGAAACACTGGAATCCAAAATACATTGAATGACAGTTCCCTACCCCGATCACAAAACATCACATAACATAGTTTCGATAAAAAGCGCTTAGTGGGAAACAATTCACCTAAGTAAAGAAACATTATACCAGGTAAAGTGAACAGTTTGGGTAAGGCCCCTCTCCTTGATCAATCACAAGTAACGGCGTGAAGTCCATGCAACATAGTCTGCAACATTATTGTAACCCATCATTTCCCAAACAATGCCAAGCATGCATTTGCAACAGGACCTAGCTATTTCTGCAAAATCTCATACATATTAACAATTAAATGCCATCTGGACATCAACCTCCATTCAAGCTCGTCCCAGGCTACAGACACTCTGGAGCCATGATCCTCATGGTCTTTGCAGCTTTTGCAAAAGATGACAAGCAGGTTTTACAGAAGCAGAAATCCTCCATTTAATCAAGCACCCAAAATGCCTGATATTATCATTCCCCTCTTTTATCATATATGATAACACACAAAGTAATATGACAACGGTTCCTGTTATACACTTTAACAATTATGGCGATTTAATTTATCAGAACTCTAAGTAACATTCCCGAGTTTTCATGGGCATAGTTTCACGATTTCTGACTGACGAGTCTCCATCTCCGAGTTTGCATGGGCATGAATCCTCTTTGTCCATCACGTCAGCTTAATGTACTCTTGACACTCGATGGGTATGATGTTCCTATACCTAAGAAATTCCTTGACGAAAACAAGTTAACAGCTTACTCTTCCAATAATACTCTTACAATGGAGAAGATGGACCCACACATTCCTTCCTTCTACCTTAACAGCAATTAGTCATCATGAGAACCTGGTAAGGTCCCTCCCATCGAGCCTCCAGACCTTTCCTTACCCAATTCTTCAATAGTACATAATCACCAGGCTTGACTTTAATGGAAGAAACCAAAGGAGGTAATTCCCTATATGCTGCTCGCAACCTGGAATGCAAATCCCTTAGTGCCCGAGTCAAGGTCAGAACGTAACTGGTCATCTCCATAGTCATGTGATGGAAACGTACGACTTTTATGGGGTTCACGGGGGTTTTATGGGTTCCACGGGGTTCTTGAAGGACGTCCATAAACAATTTCAGCTGGGCTCAGTCTCAATTTCCCTGCAGGCGTGACACACATCTGAAACAAAGCTATAGGGAGAAATTTGATCCAACTAATTCCTGTTTCCGCCTCCAATTTAGCTAATTTAGTTTTCAGGGTCTGATTTGCCCTTTCGACAAGTCCAGCAGCCTGTGGTCGATAAGCGCAGTGCAGTTGCTGTTAGATGCCCAGCTGTTCACAGAATTCTTAATTAATTTGCCCAATTACAATACAATACAATACCGTTTATTGTCATTTGAACCTCATTGAGGTTCAAACGAAATTTAGTTTCTGCAGTCATACATACAAGGAAAGAACCAAGACACAACACAATTTACACAAACATCCATCACAGTGAAGCTTCTCCTCACTGTGATGGAAGGCAAAGTCTTATCTATCCACTGCACTCCCCATTCTCCTCCCGATGTCAGAGTCAAAGCCCCCGGCGGGCGATGGTAAGTAAGTCCCGCAGCAGTTAAGGCCGCGCGGGGCAATGTAAGGCCCCACTCCAGGTGTTGATGTTGGAGCCCCCGGCGGGCCCGAGCAAGTCCCACGGCCATTAAAGCCGCGCCGGGCAATGTAAGGCCCCGCTCTGGGTCATTTTCAACCCCGCAACTCGAGTAGGAGAAGTTGCCGTTGCGGGAGCTCTGAAAAGCGGTCTCCCACCAGGGACCCGCGAGCTCCCAGTGTCACCGTCCACCAGCCTGCAGCTGGAGCCTCTGAATCTCCGGGGTTGGGCAGTAGCAGCGCGCCACCACAGCTCCTCCCGTTCCCAACTCGGCCAGCTCCACGTTGGTAAGTAGCCCGCAGCTCTGCGACTGGAGCCCCAAGTCTGGTTGGGGGCCGCTCCACGGTGCTAGGCCCCAACAACAATGGAGACCCGACAGAGAATAGGTCGGGTCCTCCGCACAGGGAAAAGATTTTAAAAGTTGCGTTCCTGGGATACCTCCTTTGCTGCTTGATCAGCACAACGATTCCCTATGTCTATCGAGGTCTGTCCCTTTGTGTGAGCACTACACTTCATTACTGAAATTTGCCTAGGTAGCAGCAGACCCTTCAATAAATTAGTCACCAATTGCTTATGAGATATCTGAGTTCCTGCCAAGGTTAGGAATCCTCTAATCCTCCACAGCTGTCCAAAGTCATGTACTACTACGAATGCATATCTAGAATCTGTATATGTTTACTTTCAGATCTATTCCAACAATACATGCTCTGATTAAAGTGAACAGATCAGCCTGTTGGGCTGAAAAGGGTGACTCAAAAGCAGCTGCCTCTAACTGTTCCTCTGGAGGTGAAATGAGTAAAGATGCCGGATTAATAGTTGTACAGTGTCTGAATTGGAGTTTTGGATTATTCAATAGATAAATCGTAAGATTAAATGAGAACTTATCAGTTTGAAGTTTGATCTTGATTTTATGAGGAGTTACGTTGGTGATTACGTGAAGAAGACCCGCCAGGCCGCATGCGCACCAAACTTCAAAGCAGTGGTATGAAATCACAAATAAACAGCACCGGATACATAGTAAGATCAGTGACTCGAGAACTACCATATGATCCTTTACGAGAGAGGGTTGGACATGGCGGGCATGTAATCACATAACTCCTCATAAAATCAAGATCAAACTTCAAACTGGTAAGTTCTCGTTTAATCTTACTATTTTACTTCGGAGTCACGTGAGTGATTCCGTGAAGAGTTCAAAGCTTTGTGATTTCATGTCGCAGATTACAAATCTCAGCATTCCACTGCATTGATTAACTCGAAAGAGAAAAAAATGCATTAGTAGTAACATTGCATTCAATGTAGAAATTGGGTTTATTTAACAATGTAAACAAACGACAGTACCCCTTAAATATAGGTACTTAAAATGGCATGGGCAAACAGTCCTGGATTGACAATCTGCCGTTGATAAAAATTCTGAAACATCAGCTCATTTGCCTATCCGGCGGCCGCCAAAATATGGTCGAAGGGCACATCCCTCGCCTTGGCCGCCGACATAGCTGCTGCCCTAGTGGAATGAGATGTAAACACACTATCTAAATGATACGCTGACGTTGATACTGACCTGGTGGAATGAGATATACAATCGTCAGTGTTAATATCTGTATAACCCAGAACCTGCTGCAGCCACCATGAAAAAAGTCTGAACCGACCTTCCTTTGTGTAGTTGCATCCTATCTAGCCACAACGTTTGCTATGTTTGCCATCGTTGTGCTGATATAAGTGTCATAACTAAGGATGTAGCTGGAACCCCTTGGTGAAGTAATGTTCACACATTTTCAATAACCAACAGCATAATCTTGTAGTGGGAGAACTTGTGTCAAGATCTTTTAACAACTCGATATCCGGGTTGGACCCGAGAGCGTAGTTCCCTTATGTTGCAGCTGTAGTGTCACTATAACTGAATTATTGTCAATACCATTTAAAATGAGCTGGAAATGTCAGTAATCTGTACCGTATTAAATGTAACATTAACATTTAACAAAACACTTCTGATCCCCCCAATAGGAATGTACTGCTTTTTTGGATGCTATCCCTGCACACTGCAGTGAGCACCTTCATGGCTTGATGTGACAACCTGAGGAAAAAGTCAATCCATTCAAAATGTGTAGGTCAATAATTGTTTTACTGTGCAAAAGCCGGTCTCCTGAACCACAGTTTGAAACAACAAGTTCTTGTTTTTTGGCATAACCGTATACCGTTGTGCCATAATGCCTGATGAAGCAGGCAACATGGACGCTTGGCCAGTCCGACAGTACGAACCCAAGCGAGGCCTTGCTAATTGTTTTAAGACCCAGCTAGTGAGGCAAAAAATGAGGAAGACATAAAGACCATTCCTCCTATTGAAGCGAGAAAGTATTTCTCCGCACAGTTGTGCCACATATTTCTTGCAATGAGTGAAAAACATGCATTAACATGATGAATATTCGATGATCATACTTTGAGATCCAACACTTATTCAGTGTTATCATCGATCTGAACTGGATGATACACCAGTGGCAAGGAGATTAATTACAGGATATCTTTCCCTTGATTATCATGTGACTAACATATGTCACCATCGTAGAGTAGCAACTTGAATTTGAGCATGTAGAATATGTATATTCGCTCAAAACCCCTTACTCATGGGTGCATTTAGTGTATATATTTAGTTGATACCAACAACTGAAGAATTGGTAACTCGTGCAATCTCAACTACCTTTGAGTAGGCGATAGTATTTGGAACTTCTCATCTTAGAGTTCTAACATCAGTTCATAATAACTGAATTCAACCGACAACACTACTGTAGCGAGTTTCAAGTTCAATGAGTTATTGTCATGTTCAGCAATGTTGAATACTGTTACTTCATCATTGTGGCTGAAGTAGCCTCAGCTGACAATAGCACAAGGTTGTTAGCAACGATCTAATTGCTACTTACACAATATCAGTTCCTTGATTTGCCAATTACTCTTAATGAAAATAACTCAGTTTTGTAACAGATTGCTATAACCCCAATCTCTTGCCACAAGATGGAGACAAGGCTAATAAAGATTAAAGGTAAATCTCAATGACCAACAAACAGTTTATCCCATACTGCAAAGCTGTATTGTTATAGTACAGATATATTGTTTTTGATAACCTTTGTAATGGGATTTGTATAACATGTATCTCTTACCTTATGAATCTGTTATAGTCAGGAATAAGTTTTTATGTTCGGAAAGTTCATATGCCCGATACTCTCCATTCGTCATAACAACATGTCAATCCTGCCTTATTGCATGAGTGGTTTGCATGAGAACTTTTGCCCAATTTCCAAACCCTGGCCATAATCCAAACTTACTTGGATGCTCTGGCTGTGCCTCAACCAAATATTTTTACCCTTTATGTGTTGTACAAACAAATGTAAATATTACAACTTGTGAACGGTGCACTACCCAAATTTTGGAAGTGCTAGACCCATTTAGTTGAGCATGATTGGAAGGTGCATGGAATTTCTGAGCTATCATGCTGCCCCCAGCTCCAGTGAACCACTACTGCCGACGAGTGCCTGGGGTGCGTTCTGAACAATGACTTTTGCCCATCATTGGCCAAATTAATTCATCTGCCAGGCTTCTTCCTCTGTAGAATAGACCTACCTGAATATTCAGCGGCTGGCTCTCACATCCCCCTGTTGGCGTTGTTCACTGTCGGCATATATGTGCTTGAGTATGTTCTATTGACATTTTTAGAGAGAGGAGTCATCTTGACCTTTTGCTCTTTCCTCCTCAGAGAGGGTGATTCGTAGGCAACCCTAACAGGCGCTGCCACAGGCCGCAGGATACAAATACTGATACGAACCCATTGGCCTTAACCCAATAGAATATTCTACTGGGATGGCAACTTTATTGTCAGGAAAGGTACCTCTGACATGTGCCCTTCATCCCTTTGGGTATGCCCCACGGCCATACCCTGAGACTCAGTGTCAGCAGGATACTGACCCATCTTGGTCTCTGCCTCCGAGAGGGAGACCTTTGTAGCACTGTATACAACAGTTGCTGTATTTAGGATAGTCGTTTCAACGCACTATCCAGCCCCGGTGAGGAATTCATCCCCCGACTCCGTAGGCCTTGCTCTCTAGCCCCGGTGGAGAATCATCTCCCGACTCCGTGGGCGAGCAGATAGGTGTGAATTTGAGCAACACTGTCCCAGGCGTTGCTGGCGCCGCCTTTCATAAAGGCCGGCACTTTTTGACATGAAACAGCCCTGCATCAGGTGCTGCTGGCACAGCTCTCCCATAGGCCGGCACTTCACACATGGAGCAGCCCTGTCAGGCACTGCTGGCACGGCTCTCCCATAGGCCAGTAATGTCACAAATGAAACAGCCCTGTATCAGGTGCTGCTGGCATGGCTCTCCCGTGGGCCGGCACTTTCATATATGAAGCAGCCCTGTCAGGCGCTGCTGGCGCGGGCTGTCTCATAGGCCCGCACATTTTACACATGAAGCAGCCCTGTCAGGCGCTGCTGGCGCGGCCTGTCCCATAGGCCCACACTATTGCTGTGTAAGCTCACAAAATCAACATTTAGTGTACAGTAAAAATAATTCATAGCAACCTGTGCTTGAACAATTATAACATTGTCAGAACATAAAACAATAACTTTTTACTTTGCCTTTAGCTTTTATTTAAAGAAAAAACACTATAAAATACATACTTTTTATTACAAGGAGAAACCCTTTATAGCCCGACTCACCTGAGTCCAAATAGGGCTGAATGATTCCCAATAATTTCTTGACTGGGGACCAACGTCTGTGAGCCATTGACCCCACTGTCAGTGGCTCCAACATTGCTTCCTTTCCGTTCCAACGGCATCACACAGGCTGGGAGCCGCTGACCGCCCTGTCAGCGACTACTTAAATTTCTTGCCGTTTTTACGGCATCCCTGCAGGCTGGGGAGCCGCTAACTGCACTGTTAGCGGCTCCTTATCTCGCAACCCAATCAATTTTGTCGGTTTATCTGCATTTGCGGTCGGACTGGAATTTCCCCACAGTCCATAACCGGCAACTTGTCGGGCTGCGAAACTGGCAGGAAAAACCTCTGTTAAAGGAAGCTCCTGCCTAAAAACCCCTGGTAAGTAAAAAACCAAACTTACCTTTTAAGTTTAACTTACCACCGGCAGGCGCTGTGTTCTGCCAGACTGGTGCTTGCGTCAATGCGGCTGACATACTGATGCGCATGCGGCCTGGTGGGTCTTCTTCACGGAATCACTCACGTGACTCCGAAGTAAAATTTCATATTTCACGAGCCATTGTCATATGCTGAGTTTGCAGTTTGAGTTTACACTACTATCTCAAGTTAAGTCAAGTCAAGAGAGTTTATTGCCATGTGTCCCAGATAGGACAATGAAATTCTTGCTTGCTGCAGCACAACAGAATATTGTAGGCATAATACAGAACAGATCAGTGTGTCTATATACCATAGACCATATAAATAAACAGATAAAGTGCAATAGGCTGTTATAGTTCAGAGTTTGTATGATGTTGTGTTTAATAGCCTGATGGCTGTGGGAAAGAAGCTGTTCCTGAACCTGGATGTACCAGATTTCAGGCTGCTGTACCTTCTACCTGATGGCAATGGAGAGATGAGTGTGTGGCCAGGATGGTGTGGGTCTTTGATGATGTTGGCAGCTTTTTTGAGGCAGCGACTGCGATAGATCTCTTCGATGGTGGGGAGGTCAGAGCCGATGATGGACTGGGCAGTGGTCACAACGTTCTGCATTCTTTTCCGCTCCTGGACGTTCAAGTTGCCAAACCAAGCCACGATGCAACCAGTCAGTATGCTCTCTACTGTGCACCTGTAGAAGTTTGAGAGAGTCCTCCCTGACATACCGACTTTCCATAATCTTCTCAGGAAGTAGATGCGCTGATGTGCTTTCTTTATAATTGCATCAGTGTGCTGGGACCAGGAAAGATCTTCGGAAATATGCATGCCCAGGAATTTGAAGTTCTTGACCCTTTCCACCATCGTCCCCGTTGATATAAACAGGATTGTGGGTCCCTATCCTACCCCTTCCAAAGTCCACAATCAGTTCCTTGGTTTTGCTGGTGTTGAGACCCAGGCTGTTGTGCTGGCACTATTTGGTTAATCGGTCAATCTCAATTTTACATTCTGACTCGTCACCATCAGTGATTCGTCCCACAACAGTGGTGTTGTCGGCAAACTTGATGATGGAGTTTGCACTATGACCGGTTACGCAGTCATGAGTATAGAGTGAGTACAGCAGGGGGCTGAGCACGCGGCCTTGAGGTGCTCCCGTGCTGATTGTTATCGAGGATGACACATTTCCACCTATACGGACAGACTGTGGTCTGTGGATGAGGAAGTCGAGGATCCAATTGCAGAGGGATGCGCACAGACCCGGATCTGAGAGCTTGCTAACCAGCTTGGAGGGGATGATGGTATTAAATGCTGAGCTGTAGTCAATGAATAACAGCCTGACATATGAGTTTTTGTTGTCCAAGTGGTCCAGAGCGGAGTGGAGAGCCAGTGAGATCGCATCCACCATTGTGGCGGTAAACAAACTGCAGTGGGTCCAGGTTTTTGTCGAGGTAGGAGTTGATATGCGCCATAATCAACCTCTCAAAGCATTTTATCACCACAGACATTATTGCCACTGGTTGATTGTTATTGAGGCATGTCATCTTGCTCTTCTTGGGCACCGGTATAATTGATGCCCTTTTAAAGCAGGGCATCAATTTAAATTCTCCTGATTTCGCCTTGTAGGAGGTGATGCCACAGTTGCCGAACATCCGTCTCATCCTCCAGTTTGGAGCAGAAGTCCAAACGCTTTTGGCCTTTTTGATGGCCTTACCAAGGCCATATCTAAAGATACAGAGGTCTGCAAGAAGTCCATTCTTGTAGACCTCTGTATCTTCAGACCTGAATGCCTGGGATCTGGTCTTCAGAAGAATGTGGATCTCATGGTTTATCCAAGGGTTCTGGTTAGGAAACACTCGGAAGGTTTTTGTTGGATCTCCTGCTGTAAGGTCAGGTTTGCAGCAGACTGTGAATTATTATAGATTGCTGTTAAGATCTAGGGCTATATTAGGTGTCCTCTCGCTACTGGGTCAAGCTTTGAAGAATAATAAGCCACAGGTCTGTGCTTACCCCATGTTTTTGGGTGAGGACTGCAGTTGAACATTCGGAGAGGATGGTACAGTAAAGTTGGAAGGGTCTATCGTGGAGTGGCCTTCCTAAAGCTGGAGCCTGCATTAAAGATGTCTTTAAATTCTCGATAGCTTTCTGAGCTTCTTTGGACAACTGAAATTCGCCCTCTAGGCTAGTATAAGGAGTCAATTCCTTGGTGTCTAGTGCAATATTAGGGATCCAGGGTCGGCAGTAGTTCACCATACCGAGCCACTGTCTCATCTGCTTCGCCCCTTTTAGTACAGGAAATTCGCAAATTGGTTCAAGTCTACTGCTTTCTAGACTTCTTTCCGTGGCTGAAATTATTATTCCCAGAAACGTTTTGTTGAGCCATGAATAGTTTGGGCTGAGAGACCACATATCCTAAGGTTGCCAAGTGGTTCAATAATTGAGCAGTATCCTCACGATTGCTCTGCTCATCTAAACTAGCCACTAACAAGTCGTCCACATACTGTACCAAAGTGGATTTCCTTTTAAAACTTAAGGTGCTTAACTGTTCTTGAAGACATCGAGAAAACAAGGTAGGCGAATTAATGAATCCCTGAGGTAGTCTTGTCCACGTATATTGTTGTCACCTGTAAGTAAAGGCAAATAAATACTGGCTGATTCTGTGCAGAGGTAATGAGAAGAAGGCATGCTGCAGGTCTTTTACTTCCGCAGGAATCAAAGTTAAAATATGAGCCGGGTTTGGCACTAAGGAATGGAGCGGTTCTACCTCTGCATTGACAGATCTTAAGTCCTGAACCAGTCTGTACTGGCCCTCTTTCCCTGCCTTGGGCACTGCAAGGATTGGTGTGTGGCAAATAGACTGGCACCACTTAGATGTCTTGTTCCAGCAACCCCCAAATCAGCTTGTCTAGATCAGGAATTGCCTGTTGTTTCAATAGGTACTGCTGTATCGAAGGCAGTGTCACCCCTTTCTGGAGAGCTACCTGGATGGGATCAATGCCAACACATCCTACACATACTCACATACCTCACTCCCCAGATGCTGGCGTAACTGGGCAACAGCTGTCCTCGGGGTCTGATAAAACTTAACAGTACATTGGTTAAGACAAGCTCTGTTCTTCATATACAGTGGCTTGCAAAAGTTTTCATACCCCTTGAACTTTTCCACATTTTGTCACGTTACAACCACAAACGTAAATGTATTTTATTGGGATTTTATGTGATAGACCAACACAAAGTGGCGCATAATTGTGAAGTGGAAGGAAAATGAAACATGGTTTTCAAATGTTTTTACAAATAAAAAGCTGAAAAGTGTGGCGTGCAAAAGTATTCAGCCCCCTTTACTCTGATACCCCTAAATAGAATTCAGTGCAACCAATTGCCTTCAGAAGTCACCTAATTAGTAAATACTCTGAAGCTCGTTTCCATATGTCTAGGGATATTCTAACGTCAGGCACGTGCCGTCAGGGTAGGCAAGGTAGGCACTGCCTACCCTGACTAAAATTATAACATAGTAATAACTAAATATAAATAATAAAGACATGGGAGAATTATGCCTATGTAAGAGATTGATCTCTTAGGTAGGCGTAATTCTCCGTGCCTTTCATCCGCAGCGCTTGTTACACAGGAAGCTCTGTGCAGCCCACGTGCCGTCAGTGCTGCCTGAAGGCGCAGTTTCAAGCGGGGCGGAAGGCAGCAGAAATTCTGCCTTTGCTGTACTGCGCATGCATATCAGTCTACTGATTCTTGGCGGGGTTTTCAAATATGGATTGTCAATATTTTAACAAAGAGAGGTAACGAAGAGAGAAGAATGGAGTTTGTGTACCAATAATGTGGTAAGTACATTTTGTGTTTATGTTTTTAAATACTGTATTTCCCGGGGTATGTCGGTGGGGTGGGAGAGCTCCTTTCACAGCGTTTGGGGAGTCTGGCCCGGGGTTAAGTTGCGGGGAGGGCACTAATGTTATGAATGAGGGGATTGGGATAATGCCACTTGCGACGCTCCTTGCATGGGGGCGTGCAATGACACCACATTGAGGCCGGGGGGGGGGGGGGGGGGGAGAGAGAGAAGTAGCTCGGGTGGCTGAGCGGCCGCCGGGCCGGACAGCGGAACCAGCCGCCATCTTAGCTCCTTCTGCCGGTCCCCGCTCACCTCTGGCAGCTCTCCGTCTAAAAACCTCTCTCCTGCCGCTCGCTGGCCTCACTCATGTCCTTAAATTCCCACAGCGCGATTGAGGTTACTTGGCTGTGGGAATTTAAAGATTTGCAGGAAGCCGCTGCCAAAGGTGAGCGGGCCGGCAGAAGGCGCTGAAGTGGAGGCCAGTTCTGCTGTCGGGTCCCAGTGGCCGCTCGTAGCTCCTCGAGCTGCTTCTATCCCCAGACACAGTGTGTGGCTTTGCGCCCGTAGAGCTGCGGCAGCGATGAGCGAGTTATCTCTGGCTGTATCCCTGACACCCTCCTTCTCAACACTCGTGCCCTCCCCACAACTTTACCCCTAGCAGACTCTCCACACGCTATGAAAGGAACTGTTCCTCCAAATGGTCTAGGTCTAGCAAGACTTGGGCAAATTGAAATGTCACTGTTTTTTATGGGTTTTTTTAATGGGGAGAACAATCTGCGCATGTGCGGTTTATATAAATATTTTTTAAAGCGGATTGAGTGCCTACCCTGAGTAATTACTCACAGCACGTGCCTGTCTAACGTACTCTGCAGTTCCTTCTTGTCCTGTTACCCGTGCCAAAATATTCACATTCCAATTTTTCCCTTCATGAAGTCTGAAAAAGGTTTCTAATTCTTTATTTTTGCCACTTCTATCGTAGGCCAATGTAATGTGAAGTGGAGGCTCTTCATCTAAGTCTAAGGACCACCATTGGGGTGTCACTGTTGAATAGCATTGCCTTTCGGGAGCCCATGTGGTCACTATTATTCCACCGTCGCTGCACTCAATTTTCAATTGAAATGCGCAGAGCAAATCTCTAGCCATTAAATTGCAATCCAATCCAGTTGTTATTATGAATCTATGTTTTATTGCCTAGCTCCGATACACTCAGATAACTGGCTTAGAGATGGGATACTGGCAAAGTTGTCCCTGAAATCCGGACAGAACTTCACTAGACTAGGGAAGGTTATAAATTGATTGAAGAGATGACATGGATGCCCCTGTATCTACCAAAAAGGTGCATATCCTTCCTTCTACTCGCAATGACAGTACAGGTTCTTCGTCAGATTTGCATCCATTCACCACCAAGTTAGCTAATCAGGAACGTGAGAATTTTGAGAAGGGTGTCTGTCTTCTCTGCCCCTGATTTATTTGCCAGTTCCCTCTTTGCTCTCTCTGCTCTCTCTGTTGGCCCCCTCCTTCCTGTCATTTTCGTGTCGGGCACTCCCTACTCCAGTGACCTAGTCCACCACAAGTAAAACATTGGTCTGGTCCCAATACTCTATTCCTTTTCCAGTGTTGTCTTGGGGAAATTGGTTCTAGGGGAGGTGGCTGATCAGGGTAACCTGGATAATCCGGTTCTGGGGCCCTTGTCCAATCTGGCGCATCATGCCTTGCTTTTGTCTGAGGACTATTCCATAAGTTTAAATTAGATCTTGGCGCTTCCTTTTTCGTTACATATTCAGTTTTTGCCTCAACTACTAGCTGGTTCTCTTGTTTTCTAATATCTTTCCAGTGATACCTAACTGCATGAGCCATTTGACTTGCACTGTTCTCTAACCAAGCCATGTTGTTTGTCTTGATTGCTTCTGGTACATTAGTTGGCAGGCAGTTTAACAATATTGCGCAGTACCGGGGATAATTCGCCCCATTCCGAAAATTTAAATCTCCTGACTGATCCATATATTGTTCCGAGAACCTTTCTAATAACTCATCTGCTCCCTCTCCTTTCTTTGGTCTAACATCCAGAATCCTAGCGATGTCTATTGGCTTTTAGAGAGTAGTGGCAAGGGCAGTTAAAAATGCATCTTCTCTTGCATTGTTATCAGCGATTACCTTAGCCAGTGCCTCGTGAGTTGGGTGTCCTAAAGTGGCTAGGAAGCTGGTATGCTCTGTAGGAGTTATGACCTGTTGTATTACAGCTCACAAATCTCTCAAATCCATGTGATACACAAGCTTAGTGGACTGGAGGTATTTTACTCAGTACTGCCATAATTTCACTTGGTTTCCATGGGGAATACACATCATGGTTCGAGGTTTGTTTGCACCAACTGCATTAGCCGGATCAAAGGCTGGGTTAGGCATCTCCCAAACTGGGAACTGACGACGGGATAGTTGCTCTTCCTTCATAATTTTCCCTATGTCTGACTTACTCTCAGTGTCCCTAGAGACTATTTCACACTCCAATGTATCATCCTCATCACTAGGGGGAAGGCGGTATTTTTTAAAGGCATATCTTGTCTCTCTACGGTTACACAAAAAGCTGCAGAAACTCAGCGGGTGCAGCAGCATCTAAGGAGCGAAGGAGATAGGCGATGTTTCGTGTCGAGACCCTTCAGCATCTGCAGTTCCTTCTTGTCTCTCTAGGTTTAGGCTCATAAAAAGGTTCTGGTGATCGCACTTTGTCTTTAAACACGGGAGCTATTTTCTTTGTCTTGCTCCTTGTACTGAGCGCTACTGGAATATCTGTTAATGCTGGTGCTGTTGGGGTCAAATAACTCTGCTGGTGCTGCTGTCTGGTGAGCAGGTGATACTATAGGATCAGCAGGGGGTGTGAGTGGTACTGCAGGCATAAGAGGAGGTCTGTGAGACACATGAGGTGTTGGATGTGGACATGGCATATAGGGTGCGCAAGGGGAATAAGGTGGAGGCTGCAAACTTCTCTTAATTCTCTTCTAAGCTTCCAAATATTCTTCATCTCCCCCTTCCAAACCAAAGCCAACCAGCGGGTCCCTTAACTCTGATTCCACAAGTGCCAGTTTCCCTTCAGGAGTCCTCTTTGTCTCCAGTTCCCTATGTTCTCTATAAGCACATCCACATTCCTTCTTTAAGGTATCTAGAGGCTTGTTTCCTTTATCATCTTTCAATTCTATTCCAAGTTGCAAAGCTGCCTCCTGCCAATTCACCATTATTGCAGCCTCTCTGTGTTCTCTTAATCCTTCATAATATTGTCTCCACAGCCCAATAAGCTTCTTTGCAATTTCACTTTGACTGCATTGCCAAATAATCCTCTCAATATATCTCATGCCCTCCAGGGTTCCAGCCCCACCTTCGGGCCACAACTCTGCTCCTAATTTTTTATTCAAAGTTTCCGAGAAATGTTTCAATCTCTCTGCCACTTTAGGGAACTTACTGCAAACTAGTTGTAACTGGCTTTCGGGGTCTTTTACAGTATCGATCTCAATTTGGTTTCCCATTGTCACTTACAATGGAAACAATAGCTCAAGCTATTCACACTTCACTCACAAAATTCCTCACAAAAGTTCACTCACAAAACAATGGCCAAATGTTCTTCAACGCACCAGTAAGTCTCTCACATGACCAATCTCTCTCCTTTCAACCGGGTACCCAAGAATCTTTTACGCAAATCTCACGCACAGAAATCACATAAGCTTTTAAATCGGTAAACAGTCTCTGCTCAAGGTGGGGACCACCTTCTCAGCGGAACAATCAAACACACTTCAGCAGCAAATCTCCTACACTTAAACACATCAATCCAAACAAAAGCAGATAAGGTTGTAAGACGCAAGTAAAATCACACTTAAACAAGAAATAATACTACTAAATAACTATCATGCAAAAACAAACTGCAATATAAAATACAAGTATTCGACTAATAAGCATTCGATACAATACAGTTCTAAAGTAAATCACAATATTCTAAATTACCCTAAATTGCGCTATATTAATCAAAGGGACCTCCCCTATGGGTGTAAGTCTTTCTCTTCAAAGTAGTTCTTCGCTTGACTGTACTATTCCCTTCAAGTTACTTTTTCCACTTCAATGTACTTTTCCAGTAACAGGTACTCCTTCCTCTTCAAGTTACTTTTCCACTTTCCCAGAATCACAGAATATTCCCCCTGGACCATACAGTCACGATTCGGACTACAATTACAACAGCAGCGTTAATCACGCTATATTAATATACAGTCACGATTCAAACTATGACTACAACAGCAGTACTAAACACACAATCGCTATATTACAACGACACTATTACACAATCACTATATCTCAATTACAGAGTTATATATTTATATGGAGTTATATACAATTACGGCACTATATTACAATTTTACAAGATCAAAACGGATCTCTGTACAGTAACCAGTATCCTTCAAATGAAGCCCTGAATTTGGTGAAATTTAAATCGGAACATTTAGATCACTGTTCCAGATAACAGACGCGTCTCCACCCTCTCAGTGTTGAATTTAAAGTATTTCAGAAGGCTTTCGACAACATCCCATATAAGACTTTCAGAAGGCTTTTGACAAGGTCCCACATAAGAGATTAGTATACAAACTTAAAGCACACGGTATTGGGGGTTCATTATTGATGTGGATAGAGAACTGGCTGGCAGACAGGAAGCAAAGAGTAGGAGTAAACGGGTCATTTTCAGAATGGCAGGCAGTGACTAGTGGGGTACCGCAAGGCTCAGTGCTGGGACCCCAGCTATTTACAATATATATTAATAGTAATAGTTTCTTTATTGTCATTGTAACATGAACCATGTACAACAAAATTTAAAAATGTCAGCCAGTCAGTGCACCATTCAAACCATAAAAGCTAACAATACATACAAGGTAAAATATTAAAAAAGATAAACAAGTAAAATAAATATGAAATATGAAAATAGCCCGCATAAACACCCAACCCTACATCCTTCTGTCGATTTCACAGTGTACCAACCACAGTCCCTTAGTCCCCGCGTTCCTTGGCGGCTACATTTAGTGCCTTTATAGCAGTGGGATAAAAACTGTTTTTAAGTCTGTTTGTCCTTGTAGATCTGTACCATCTGCCTGACGGCAACAGTTCAAACAGGGAGTGTCCGGGGGTGGGAAATGTCCTTTATAATATTCTGGGATTTTTTGATGCAGCGGGAACTGTGTAAGTCCTCCAAGGTAAGGAGAGGACAGCCGACAATCCTCTGGGTGTTGTCAATAGCCCTCTGGAGCGCTTTCCTCTGAGCCGCTGTGCAGCTGGTGTACCACACGCATACACAGTATGTTAGGATGCTCTCAATGGAGCACCGATAAAAGGACAGCAGCAGTCTCTGTACCTCGGTGACTGCCAATCACCCCCCCCCCCCCGGACACTTATTGTTATTTATTCAAATCATTTGTTGTGTCGCTCTTCCAGGGAGATGCTAAATGCATTTCGTTGTCTCTGTACTGTACACTGACAATGACAATTAAAATTGAATCTGAATCTGAGTCCCACCACCGTAGTGTCATCCGCAAATTTGACAATGGTGTTGCTGTGGTGGGCAGAGGTACAGTCATGTGTGTAGATGGTGTAGAGCAGGGGGCTCAGCACACAGCCCTGTGGAGAGCCGGTACTGAGGCTGAGGGCTGTGGATGTGTGATGGCCCATTCTGACTGCGGCCCGACAGGAAGCTATTTAACCACATGCAGGTGGAGTGTGGAAGTCCCAAGTCCCCCAGTTTGTCCACCAGTTTGTGGGGAAGGATAGTTTTAAAAGCAGAGCTGTCGTCCATAAAGAGCATTCGCACATAGCTTCCCCGCTGCTCCAGGTGGGACAGTGCAGCATGGAGAGCTGTGGCTACCATGGATCTGGATGAGGGAATGATCTGGATGAGGGAATTGAATGCAACATTTCCAGGTTTGCGGATGACACAATGCTGGGGGGCAGTGTTAGCTGTGAGGAGGATGCTAGGAGGCTGCAAGGTGACTTGGATAGGTTGGGTGAGTGGGCAAATGCATGGCAGATGCAGTATAATGTGGGTAAATGTGAGGTTATCCACTTTGGTGGCAAAAACAGGAAACTAGACTATTATCTGAATGGTGGCCGATTAGGAAAAGGGGAGATGCAACGAGACCTGGGTGTCATGGTACACCAGTCATTGAAAGTAGGCATGCAGGTGCAGCAGGTAGTGATGAAAGCGAATGGTATGTTGGCATTCATAGCAAAAGGATTTGAGTATAAGAGCAGGGAGGTTCCACTGCAGTTGTACAGGGTCTTGGTGAGGCCACACCTGGAGTATTGCGTACAGTTTTGGTCTCCTAATCTGAGGAAAGACATTCTTGCCATAGAGGGAGTACAGAGAAGGTTCACCAGACTGATTCCTGGGATGGCAGGACTTCCATATGACGAAAGACTGGATAGACTTGGCTTGTACTCACTGGAATTGAGAAGATTGAGGGGGGATCTTATAGAGACTTACAAAATTCTTCAGGGGTTGGACAGGCTAGATGCAGGAAGATTGTTCCCGATGTTGGGGAAGTCCAGAACAGAGGAGTCACAGTTTAAGGATAAGGGGGAAGTCTTTAAGCACCAAGATGAGAAAATCATTTTTCACACAGAGTGGTGAATCTGTGGAATTTCTCTGCCACAGAAGGTAGTTGAGGCCAGTTCATTGGCTATATTTAAGAGGGAGTTAGATGTGGCCCTTGTGGCTAAAGGGATCAGTGGGTATGGAGAGAAGGCAGGTACAGGATACTGAGTTGGATGATCAGCCATGATCATATTGAATGGCGGTGCAGGCTCGACGGGCTGAATGGCCTACTCCTGCACCTATTTTCTATGTTTCTATGTTTCTATTCTCAGTCAATCTATACTCCAACACTGAGTTCCCAGTACTCTTCCGGCCTTAAACCACACACAGGCGCGATCTTGAACCCCCTGGGCCTCAAACCCTTCCACCCGCTAAATACTGGTCTTCAGCACATACCCGCTTCGTGCTGTTTCTCAATGCCGATCTTTAAAATGTCTCTTTCCAATTGCACTTTCAGCACTGATGCCGTACTTCCCCTCTTAGTACTGTTCCCTCTCAGTCCTGTCTATGAGGATACCTCAAAATCTATATCCCAGGCTGAGTGGGGCCTCAAACCCCAGGGTCTACAAACCCTCAAACCTCGGGCCAAACCAGTGGATCCCGATTGCAACAGCTGTTGACTGCCAAAGGTGTGGGGCCTTTAACCTGCTAGAGAACAGCCTTGTGAGCCCAACTCCCACCGTCCGTGAGGCCTCTAACCCCTCAGGTGGGGACTCTAACCCTCTTGGGCCTCAAACCCTCACCCTCAGTGCTTCCTCAGACTAGTAATCTTATCGATCTCGTCGGGAATCCAAACAAAAGTACTCGAATGACCGATTCATCTCAGATCAGCAGAGCGGGGAAAACCGATGCAAAAGTCGCACCATGATGTCGATTTCTCCTCTCGCAATCCGACACGACTCAATTCCATGACCGCAAATTTATGTTTGGCAATCCGTTGAGATCCCGGACGAGCCCCCAATGTAATTCCTGTCCTAATCTTACCCCCCTAGGGTACCTAGGTATACTACCGAATACGAAACACTGGAATCCAACTCTCTTTATTATACAACACCAATACAATACCTAGTCCAATACCGTGGGTCCGATCCTTGTCTCTACTCATTCGAGCCCATCAGCCTCGTGCGAATAGAACAACTCCAGAAGATCAGTGCACTCCCATTCGCTATCCCAGAAGATCAGCACACCCCAATGAACACCCCCTCTTTTATGCCCTCACGGACCCTTGGGGCGAAAATATATGGGGGGGGGGGGCAACCCCTCCAAGCCAATTATCAATAAGGATTACACAATACATTGAATGAGAGTTCCCTAACCGAATCACAAAACATCACATAACATAGTTTCGATAAAAAGCACTTAGTGGGAAATAATTCCGCTAAGTAAAGAAACGTTATACCAGGTAAAATAAACAGTTTGGGTATGGCCCCTCTCCTTGACCAATCACAAGTAACGGCGTGAAAACCATGCAACATAATCAGCAACATTATTGTAACCCATCATATCCCAACAAACCACAAGCATGCATTTGCAACAGGACCTCGCACCTTTTGCAAAATCTCATACATATTAACAATTGAAGGCCATCTGGACATCAACCTCCATTCAACTTCGTCCTAGGCTACAGATACTCTGGAGCCATGATCCTCATGGTCTTTGCAGCTTTTGCAAACGGTTATAGCAAGTTTTACAGAAGTTGAAATCCTCCATTTTGTCAAGCACCCAAATGCCTGATATTATCAAAACCAGTACAGGCTTCTTGCAAAATCATTCCAAATAGTTTCATACCCTGAACCCTTCCTTGTCTCCTTGCATATTTCCCCCTCCAAAGTGCCTATCATTTAAAATATAGAATTTAATCTGTTTTTAATACAATTTACATATCCAAATAATAACTAGTCACTGTGCAAAATTATTTTAGTTCAAAATATCTTTGTTTCTCTTACTTAAACGTATACTCTGGGTTCCCAATCCTTTCACAAACAGTTACTTGAACAGGTCCAGAGCCTTAATGAATTTGACACTGCTATCAAATTTCCGCTCAATAATGGCGAAACAAGGAACTGCAGATGCTGGTTTACAAAAAAATGATACAACTGCTGGAGTAACTCAGCAGGTCAGGCAACATTTCTGGAGAACATGGACAAGTCATGTTTCAGGTTGGGATCTTTCTTCTGACTGATTGTGATGGGGGAGGGGAAAAAAGCTGGCAGAGAGAGGGGGCACGACAGAGCCTGATGAGTGATAGGTAAAGGGTTACACAAAAAGCTGGAGAAACTCAGCGGGTGCAGCAGCATGATAGGTAAATACATGTGAGGATTTTTATGATAGGCAGATGGTTATACAAAAGTTAGAGATGATTTAAAAAGAGTGAGATAAGTATAGAAGTGTAAATTGTGAAGCCAGAGAAGGAATATATAGGTGGGAGGGGACTTTTCGGGCCACCAAAGGTCACCCACTCTATTTCTCCAGAGATGTTGCCTGACCCAGCAAGTTACTCCAGCAGGGTTACACAAAAAGCTGGAGAAACTCAGCGGGTGCAGCAGCATCTAAGGAGCGAAGGAGATAGGCGACGTTTCGGGTCGAGACCCTTCTTCAGACCCGAAACGTCGCCTATCTCCTTCGCTCCTTAGATGCTGCTGCACCCGCTGAGTTTCTCCAGCTTTTTGTGTAACCCTCGATTCTCCAGCATCTGCAGTTCCTTCTTTAACAAGTTACTCCAGCACTTTGTGTCTATCTTTGGTATAAACCAGCATCTGCAGTTCCATTGGTGAGAAGGGAGTGGGGGGGGGGGCGGGGGGGGGGAGGGAGAAATTAGTGCACTCCAAGGTGGGGCACATGGAAGAGGTGTTTGGGTAGGTTAGTTATCTAAAATTGAAGAATTCAATGTTCATGCCATTAGGTTGTAAGCTACCCAAATGGTACACGAGGTGCTATTTCTCCACTTTGCACATGGCCTCACTCTGGCAATGGAGGCAGCCCAGGACAAAAGGGTCAGAATGAGAAGGGGAGTTAAAATGGTTAGCAACCGGGAGATCTAGTAAGTCTTGGCAGACCAAGCACACGTTTTGCGAAACAGTGGTCGAGTCTAACTTGGTCTCGTCGAGGTAAAGGAGGTCACATCGGGAATATCCGATGCAATAGATGAATTTAGAAGGGGTGCATGCAAGCCAGTTTTTCCTTGGATGGAAGTGAGGCAGGAGATGTGGTTGCAGGGAAAAGTAACTGGGGAGGAGGTGGTGTGGGAGGGGAGGAGTGAACCAAGGAGTTGCGGAGGGAGCGGTCTCTGCAAAAGACGGAAAGGGGTGGGGATGGGAAAATATGACTGGTGCTGAGGTCACATTGAATGCGACAGAAATGTCAGAGAATAATGTGTTGGATGTGGGGGCTGGTGGAGTGAAAGGCAAGGACCAAGGGAACTCCATCCTTGCTCCCTGTTGGGGGAGGGGAAGTGAAAGTAGAACTCCAGGACACAGAGGAGATATGGGTCAGGGATCCATCTGTGACAGCAGGGGAGAAACCACATTTATGAAAGAAAGAGAACGTCTCAGATGTCATAGAATGGAAAGCCTCGTCTTGGGAGCAGATGTGGTGGAGGTGGGAAAATTGAGAGTAGGGGATTGTTCCCGCCACAATTCCTAGGTTCACATCCCTTCCAACAGAAACTACCCACTCCCCAAGTACTTTCCCCTGCAACCACAGGAGATGTAACACATGTCCCTATATCTCCTCCCTCACATCTATCCAGGGACCCCAGCAATCTTTCCTGGTGAGAGAGGTTCATGTGTACCTTTTCTAACCTCATCTAGAGCATCCACTGTCCCCGATAGCGCTCGGTCTGCCAAGGCCTAGTGGATTTCCTGGTTGCTAACCATTTTAACTCCCACTCCCATTCTCATACTGATCTTTCTTTCCTGGGCCTCCACCATTGTCAAAGTGAGACCACATGCAAACTGGAGGAACAGCACCTCATATTCAACTTGGGTAGCTTACAACCTAATGGTATGAGCATTGAAGTCTCCAATTTTATGTCACTAACCTACCCCACTCCACCACAGCCCCCTTTACAGTGCCTCACCCAGATGTGCACCCATTTATTCCCTCCCCCCCCCCCCTATTTCCATCCTCTGGTCTCACAATTCACATTTCTTCTATCCTTATCTCTCACCATTGGCCTTTTCATCTCTGCTCTGTATCCAACCATCTGCCTATGCTCCCCCCCCCCCAAAAATCTGTATCTTGCTATCACTTTCCAGGCTTTGTTCTGCACTCCTCTCCCTCCTTCCAGATTTCCCCCCACCCACCTTAATAAGTCTGAATAAGGGTCCCGACCCGAAACTTCACCTATCCATGTTCCCCAGAGATGCTGCCTGACCCGTTGAGTTACTCCAGCACTTGTGTTTTTTGCTTCTCATTAATCTCTACTCCAAGGAGGACATCCTAGTTTTTCTAGGTGATCCTAAAACATTGAAATTTCAACTCCACAATTATTCTATAAATCTTTCTTGCACTCTTAGGTCATTGTTTCCTTCTTAAACTAATTCTTAAACCCTCAGAGATGGGTGCAATACGTCAGTTGTGGGCAAATCCATTCTTCACAAAGATTTTACATGACATCCTCATGTTTATGTTGAATCACTTTTTTTTAAGTGTTTGGTTGTGTATATCCTGCAACTCTTTAGAATTGTACCATTAATTAATGCATTAATTCTTCTATTTTTATCTATCATATGCTTGCTTATTCCACTAGTTTGTACCCTATCTTGAATATCTAAGATATTAATGTACATCAAAAGGACAGAGGTCACAGATTGCTAAGGATCTGCCCTCTCTGATATCTGGTTAAAAATATAAACTTTCACTGCTACTGTTTCTTGTTCCTATGATGAATCTATGCTGCAACTGCCCCTATCCTGGGTTTCATCCTGGTGAAAACATATCATACAGCAGTTTTTTGAAATACCAACAGCAATATTGCCCTCACTGTAACTTAAAAAAACGATGTGGTTAAGTAAACACAATCTGCCCTAACAAATTTGTGCTAGCTTACCTTTATTAATTTGCACTTGTGCAAGTGATACATTTGTTCCGAACATCTTTTGAAAATGACAAATCATCTTTTCCAAACAAGCCAATAACATTTAAAAGGCCATTTAATTTCCCATTGAATTATTCAATGTATTATTGTCTTAACCATGATCTTTCAGTTGGTTCCACCATCACTTTTGTCATTCACAGAGTACAGGAAGGAAATAGAAAGCTTAGTAATATGGTGCCAAGACAACCGCCTCCCCCTCAATGTCAGCAAAACAAAAGAGCTAGTTATTGACTTCAGGAAATTAGGTGGTGTAAACACCCCAGTCAGCATCAAAGGTGTCAAAGTGGACATGGTTGAGAGCTTCAAGTTCCTATGGGTAAGTATCACCAACAATTTGTCCTGGGTCAAACACATTGAAGCTACAGACAAGAAAACAGCAACAACTCTAATTCCACAGAAATTTTGCAAATGATTCTCACCAACTTCTAGAGGCTCCATAGAAAGCGTCCTTTCAGGATGCATCACAGGTTGGTTTGTCAATAGCTCTTCCTATTCCTTCCAGCTCTGCAAGGAATTATAGAGTTGTGGATGTGGCCCAGTCCATCACACAAACCAGCCCCCTCCCCATCGCCCAGATTTATACTTCACGCTGCCACGGGAAAGCATATAATCAAGGATCATTTCACATAGATAGACAATAGGTGCAGGAGTAGGCCATTCAGCCCTTCAAGCCAGCACTGCCATTCAATGTGATCATGGCTGATCATCCACAATCAGTTCATCATTCCTGCCTTCTCCCCATATCCCTTGATTCTGCTAGCCCCAAGAGCTCTATCTAACTCTCTTTTGAATGCATCCAGTGAATCGGCCTCCATTGCTTTCTGAAGCAGAGAATTCCACAAATTCACTCTGTGTGTGATACAGTTTTTCCTCATCTCAGTTCTAAATGGCCTAACCCTTATTCTTAAACTGTGGCCCCAGGTTCTGGACTCGCCCAACATAGGGAACATGTTTCCTGCATCTAGCGAGCCCAATCACTTAATAATTTTATATGTTTCTATAAGATCCCCTCTCATCCTTCTAAATTCCAGTGAATACAAGCCCAGTTGCTCCATTCTTTTATCATATGACAGTCCTGCCATGCTGGGAATTAACCTTGTGAACCTACTCTGCACTCCCACAATAGCAAGAATGTCCTTCCTCAAATTAGGAGACCAAAACTGCACACAATACTCTAGGTGTGGTCTCACCAGAACCCTGTACAATTGCAGAAGGACCTCTTTGCTCCTATACTCAACTCTTCTCATTATGAAGGCCAACATGCCATGAGCTTTCTTCACTGCCTCTTGTACCTACATGTTTACTTTCAGTGATTGATGTACAAGAACACCTAGGTCTCGTTGTACTTCCTCTTTTCCTAACCTGACACCATTCAGTCTGAAAAAGGGTTGACCCAAAATGTCACCCATTCCTTCTCTCCAGAGATACTGCTTGTCCAGCTGAGTTACTCCAGTATTTTGTGTCTACCTTAGATTTAAATCAGCATCTGCAGTTCTTTCTTACACCATTCAGATAATAATCTGCTTTCTTGTTCTTGCCACCAAAGTGGATAACCTCACATTTATCCACATTGTACTGCATCAGCCATGCATCTGCCCACTCACCCAACCTGTTCAAGTCACCCTGCATCCTCATAGCATCCTCTTCACAGTTCACACTGCCACCCAGCTTTGTGTCATCTGCAAATTTGCTAATGTTACTTTTAATTCCTTCACCCAGTCATTCCCTCTTCTCCCCTCTCCCGCCAAGCAGAAGATAAAAAGCTTGAAAGGGCATACCACCAGATTCAGGAACAGCTTCTTCCCCGTTGTTATCAGACGGCCCTCCCATAAACTAGGATGTAGTCCCAATCTCCCAATTTATCTAATTACAGACCTTGAGCTTTCTTTTTATCTTCACATTCTCTGTAACTGTAACGTTATAAATGATATATACTATATTATGCACTTTGGCATTTTTCTTTTTACCTACCCATTGGACTCATGTATTGCTTGATTATACTAACATACTGTATGATTTACTGCATGGTATCTTGGTACGTATGATAATAATAAGCTAATATCAATATTAATTGCACATTTACTTCTACACCAGTTTTTGTTTTCTCTGCCCCTCTCTCTCGTTTATCTTCATCATTTCTCACTCATGAAGGTCATCAGTCTGAAATATTGAATCGTTCTATCTTCACAGATATTGCCTGATCTGTTGACTGCTTTTCCCCAGCATTCCTCCATTAACACTTACCCCACTTCATTTCTCCGAATCAAATTCGGCAATGCCGCTTTCCCTGTTGGGCCAGAAGCTCAACAATGATGGCAGTGGGGTTTGTTGGAGGTGCGCACTGAATGGCCTACAGCAGCAAGCAGTTCGCTGCAGCCTGCAGTAGCTGCTCGGAACATCTGTGAAAGGACCCAACGGCATCATGCTGGGCCGGGCTTACCTCTTCTTCATTGATCTAGTACCACCAGGAAACCAGGCATTAAAGTGAGAAAATAAATTGCATATCTCCTTCGGCCAAGATTGAAGCTTTCAAGACTGGAGAATGGAGACTTGGAAGTTGCAAGATGGCGCTGGAACATGGAGAATCTTTCTGCAGTTACTGAATACAATCTACATACAAGTTTATTTATTTTACTTGTGTATAATTGTACTCATGTATAGTATGATTTGACAAGATGCATGCATGGCAAGCTCTTCACTGTATCTCAGTGCCTGTGACAATAAGAAAGTAAACTAATAATGAAACTCTTCTGAATAAATTCCCTATTGCTCTTCACATTATCAATTATTATCACAGTCTATATTAGGATAGTTGAAATCAATGTTACCACCCCATGGACTTCTGAAACAACTCTGTAAAGTTCAATGTAAGATTTCCTTCTCTATATTCTTCCCCCTGCCTTCAGTAGGGGTTAAGTTTTGTAAACCTTTAGGTAAGTCCAATTTTGCACGTCAGAATCACCTTAAAACTAGGCAGAAACAGAGAACTGCAGATACTGGTTAATACACAAAACAACACAAAATGCTGGAGTAACTCAGCAGGTCAGGCAGCATCACTGGAGAACATGGATAGCCGTTGCTTTGTCCACTCTGCCGCTCCCTCCTCCACCGCCTCCTCCTCCTCCTTCTCTCGTGGAATTACCAACGGGTTTCAGCCAGGTGTTGCTCTCCACCGCCTCCCTTGTTCTCAGCTGCCTTCCCAGTGTCGCGCCGAAAGTGGCCAAAACTGGAAGAGCACCGAGCTCGGGCGATGTTTTTATATCTATGAAGTGGACAGGAAGCCCTTTCCATCTACCCATTGCTAAATTGTGTTTCTCACTTTTGTTAATACCTCAGACTACAACAAAACTAACCCGTCCCACCTCTCTAAACCTAATGGGTCCCGGCCTAATGGCTGCAAAGCATCCAGATCCCTCTGTGTTGCAAGCCCAGGCTTGGATGAACTTGCCCAATTCTCCATCCAGTTGCAATTTAACATTTCCCTACAAAGTAGAGTTGCCTATGAAAAGGTTTCAGCAAGAATCCATGGTTTATTAGTTTACATTGCTCTGAAATGATTCTATAAACGTGGCTTCAATAACACAGGTAATTCAGGAAACATTATGCAAGATTTTTGTCAGCTTTGTAAGAAACGGCTGCATGTGACAGCAGTAGCGCACTGCTACCGTAACACAACTCTGAATTTCAGCAGTGGACAAATGTTTACATAAGTGCGAGTTTACGTAAGTTGCCTGTTATGTAAGTTAGCGAGTGCCTGTATTAAGAAGGCACTTGCTTTTGCTTCAGATATGAAAAAATGCTTACCATATACTGTTAGAAAGAACATTCTGTGTCTCAGGCAATATAAACATTAATCAGTACTGACACACCCACTCCTTTGTTCCTCACTTTTTATTCTTAACATTGTGTCCAAGAATATTTGCTGATCAATCCTGTTCCTTTTTGAAGTGATCTGTTACTCCCATGGTATTTATACTTCCTCATGACTCTCTAAGCCTTATTTAACATTATACTCAGGATATGAAATCTTGGGTTTTGGTTAGAATTAGCTGCAAGAGAACCAATTCTGATCATTCCTGAACCTGGAGCCAAAAATTGCAATTGACATTTTAATTTTTGCAAATGACCAGAGCTCTTTTGCATTTTAAATACTATTTCAGCAAAATTACCACATAGGCTTTAATGTGAAAAAACTGATGTTGAGACTCATGAGGAAACATTGGGGCAGATGTCAAAATGGTTGGTGAACTAATATCTTAAACATGAAGAGGGTTACAGAGGAAATTTGAGAACTTAGAACTTAAACCGTAACAGAGGGGAACTTTGTCAATAGTGAAATAATTACATACTCACCTGCCTTCCTCTGACCCCAACCCCCACCCTTGCCTTGTGTTCACCATCCCCTCTGACCTCCCCCTCTCTGATACTGAATGGTCTGTCCTCAGCAGAGGTCTCACCTTTGTTCCCCTCCGTCCCCACCTCAATGAGTTCCATGTCCGCCACGATGTGGAACTCTTCTTCCGTCACCTCCATATCCGAGCTTTTTTCCATGAGAAGGAGTCCTCACCTTCTAGTGATGACCCCTTCTCCCGTCTCCAACGGACCCCCTCCTCCTGGACTACACCCCCCCCCCCCCCCCATAGCCATCTACCTTCTTAGACCTGTTCATTTCAAACTGCCGGGAGGACATAAACCGCCTGAATTTTTCCACTCCCCTTACTCACTCTAACCTCCCGCCCCTGAATGTACAGCCCTCCATTCACTCTGCAACAACCCCGACTGGGCAATCAAACCGGCCGACAAGGGAGGTGCCGTGGTTGTCTGGCCCGCTGACCTCTTCTGGGCTGAGGCCAGGCGCCAACTCTCAGACATCTCCTCCTACTTATCCTTGGACCATGACCCCACAGACAAGCACCAGGCCATCATCTCAAGCACCATCACTGGCTTTATCGCTTCCGGCTACCCAACCCCGCATGGCCTTTTCCCCAAAATCCACAAACCTAACAGTCCTGACAGACCCATTGTTTCTGCTTGCGCATGTCCCACCAAACTCATTTCCCCATACCTCGACTCGATCCTATCTCCCCCTGGTCCAATCCCTCCCCACCTATGTCCAAGACACCTAACACTCTCTTTGTCTCCTTCACAACTTCCGTTTCCCAGGCTCCCACTCCCTCATCATCACTATGGATGCCCAGTCACTCTACACCTCCATCCCCCACCAGGAGGGTCTCAAAGCCCCTCCGTTTCTTCCTTGACTGTAGAACCAACCAATTTCCATCTACTAGTACTCTCCTCCGCCTAGCAGAGATGGTCCTCACCCTCAACAACTTTTCCTTCGACTCCTCCCATTTCCTCCAAATCCAAGGCATAGCTATGGGCACGCGCATAGGCCCCAGCTATGCCTGCCTCTTTGTAGGGTATTATAGGCTCGAACAATCCCTGTTTGAGGCTTACCGTGGCCCTATCCCTAAACTCTACATCAACGACTGCATTAGGGCTACCTCCTGCACCCATGCAGAAGTCACTGATTTCATCCATTTCACCACCAATTTCCATCCGGCACTCAAATTCACCTGGACCATTTCAGACATCTCTATATCGTTCCTTGATCTCACCATCTCCATCGCAGGTAACAGACCACTGACCGACATCTACTACAAACCCACTGACTCCCACAACTATCTTGACTACACTTCTTCCAGGCACGTGCCCTCAGGGTAGGCAAGGTAGGCACTGCCTACCCTGACTAAAATTATAACATGGGTAATAACTAAATATAAATAGTAAAGGCATGGGAGAATTATGCCTATCTAAGAGATCGATCTCTCAAGTAGGCATAATTCTCTGTGCCTTTCAACGACAGCGCTTGTAACCCTTGAATGTCTGTGCAGCCCACGTGCCGTCAGCGCTGCCTGAAGCCGTCAATGACAAGGGGGGCTGAAGGCAGCTGAAATTCTGCCTTTGCAGCACTACGCATGCGCAGCAGCCCACTGGGCATGCGCAGCGCTAGTTTCTTGGCGGGGTTTTCAAATATGGATTGGCAATATTTGAAGTGCATCTTAGGAAACAAAGAGAGAAGAATGGAGTTTGTGTACCAATAATGTGGTAAGTACATTTTGTGTTTATGTTTTTAAATACTGTATTTCCTGGGGAGTGGGGGTGTGGGGAGAGCTCCTACAGCGTTTGGGGAGTCTGGCCCGAGGTAAAGTTGCGGGGATGGCACGAATGTTGTGAGGAGGGGTCGGGATAATGTCACTTGTGACGCTCCTTGCATGGGGGGCGAAGCAGCTCGGGTGGCTGTGAGAGTCATGACAGAGGAACCGGCCACCACCTCAGCGCCTTCTGCCGGTCCCCGCTCACCTCTGGCAGCTCTCTGTCTAAAAACCTCTCTCCTGCCGCTCGCTGGCCTCACTCATGTACCGCAAATCCTTAAATTCCAACAGCGCGATTGAGGTTACTCGGCTGTGGGAATTTAAGGATTTGCAGGAAGCCGCTGACATGAGCGAAGTCGGCGAGTGGCAGGTGAGAGGTGTTCAGACGGAGAGCACTGCCAAAGGTGAGCGGGCCGGCAGAAGGCGCTGAAGTGGCGGCCACTTCTGCCGTCGGGTCCTGGCGGCTGCTCGCAGCTCCCCGAGCTGCTTCTATCCCTGGCTACTGTGCGATGGCTTCGCGCCCGGAGCCCGGAACGCCGCGGCAGCGGTGAGTGAGTGAGTTACTGGCATTATCCCCCACCCCCCCCCCCTTCTCAACACTCCTGCCCTCCACGCAACTTCACGCCTGGCACAGACTCTCCACACGCTGTGAAAGGAACACTTGGACCCTTGAACAAGTTTGTCATTCAATTAGATGACAACTGATTCAACTTTTCCCTGTACTCACGTTTTTCCCACCATTGCTCCACCTGCCATCACCACTCCCCACCCATTCAGTAATTAAGAATAAAGGAGACTCGGAAGTCATGGGCAAATTGAATTGTTACTGTTTTTATTTTAATTTTTACGGAGTGAACAATCTGCGCATGCGCGGTTTGCTTTATTCTTTTAAAGTCGACTGACTGCCTTCCCTGAGTAATTATCCACGGCACGTGCCTGACTTCTTCCCACCCTGCTCCCTGTAAGGACTCTTATCCCCTACTCCCAATTCCTCCGTCTACGCCGCATCTGCACCCAGGATGAGGTGTTCCAGACCAGGGCATCGGAGATATCCTCATTCTTGAAGAAACTATTGGTCCGTAGAGACCATTCTCTCCGTAACTCCCTGGTCAATTCGTTCCTTCCCACTCAGACCACCCCCTCCCCGTGGTACTTTCACCTGCAACAACAGGAAATGCTACACTTGTCGCTTTACATTCCCCCTCGACTCCATCCAAGGACCCAAACAGTCTTTCCAGATGAGGCAGAGGTTCACCTGCACCTCCTCCAATCTCATCTATTGCATCTGTAGGTGTCTCCTTCCCTACATAGGCTCGGTGACCGCTTCGCCCAACACCTCCACTCAGTCCGTACTAACCAACTTGATCTCCCGGTTGCCCAGCACTTCAGCCCCTCCCATTCTGAATTTGACCTTTCTGTCCTGGGCCTCCTCCATGTGAGGCCCAACGTAAATTGGAGGAACAACACCTCATATTTCGCTTGGGTAGTTTACACCCCAGCAGCATGAACATCGACTTCTCTAATTTCAGGTAGTCCTTGTTTTCTCCCTCTTTCCCCTCCCCAGCTCTCCCACATAGCCAACTGTCTCCGCCTCTTCCTACCTTTTTCCCCTCTCCCCCCCCCCTCCCCCCGACATCAGTCTGTAGGAGGGACTCGACCCAAAACGCCGCCTACTCCTTTTCTCCATCGATGCTGCCTCACCCGCTGAGTTTCTCCAGCAATTATTTTGCCTACTTTTAATTACATTTCAAAATGATCAAGAGGCCAGAATTTGAGAAGAACCGGCTTCTGAAAGGGTAGTTGGGCTGACGGAAATTTAGAGGTTGGATAGGCTGAGGGCATAGAAAGTTTTGAGTATAAAGTTGAGAATTTCAAAATCTCTGTTTCAATATTTTGTGCTTTGTTTCAATACAGGCATTGCTAGAAATTAATACATAGCTACATGCCAAAAAGATGCCTTCAATGTCAACATTTACAGAGAATTTGGCTATCAAATTGAGAAAACAGACTAAGATATTTGAACAAAAAAAACTGCTGGAAAAACTAGCAGGTCAGGCAGCGTCTATGGAAGGAAATGGACAGATAACATTTCTGGTAAGGACTTTTTTTAAGATATTATACTTTTTATTGGATACTTGACCAAGTGGGACCCGTTGGGTTCCCCCCCCCAACCCCCCCCAACCCCACCCCCCCCAACCCCCCTCCCCCCCAGGGCTTGGGGGATAACATCACAGGGGAGGGCAGGTCCCCAAATGCAATACTCCACCACTCACACATAGGTCCAAATACTCACCACTCCCCAGAGAGGGAGGGGGATAGAGAGGGAGGGGGGTAGAGAGGGAGGGAGGGGCAGAGAGGGAGGGAGGGGGAGGGTGTAGGGAGGGGGAGGGCGTAGAGAGGGAGGGGAAGGGGGCAGAGATAGAGAGGAAGGGAGAAAAGGAGGTTAGAGGGAGGGGGATAGAGGGAGAGGGGCAGAGAGGGAAGGGGTTAGAGACCCCACCCTATCTCCTCATTTCCCTCATCCTCCTCCCCTCACTCTCATTCCCTGCCGCAGCACCTACCCACATCGTAGAGCAGCGCCAAGGCCTGGAACTCGGCCTGGTTCTCGTACTCAGCCCGGTCTTGGCTGCAGAATGCAGCTGTCAACTTGGCCACCGTATGGGCTGCAGTCGCCGGACTCGGCCCACGGCAGCAGCCTCCCCACCAGGCGCCGCGCCGCAGGCGGGCATGGACCCGAGTGAGGCCGCGGGTGGGCGTGGATCCGTTGACTCGAGCGAGACCACGGGTGGACGTGTGTGAAACGGGCGCCGACCTGAGCCATGGTGCCCGCCCACCTCTTTGTGACATCATATCTTTAAAGATGGCGAAGTCAGAATGAAGCATCAAGGAGTGCATCAAGCAGTGAGAATGAAGCAGGTCAACCGTTGGGTAGTTGGTGAAGCGTTTGAAGAATGTTCTGGAAATGTGGCCCGCCCAATGATGGCACTCGAAGCTCGTGGAATATTCTGTGTGTGAAACGGGCGCCGACTCAAGCCATCGTGCCCACCCACCTCATTGTGACGTCATCAGTCGAAGCTTAAAATACATTTTTGTCTTTAAAAAGAACTTTAATCACTAATAAGTCGTGAAATACAGAATCCAATCTTACGTGAAGCTGATCATTGCTTAGAAGGGACAAATGCGAGTCAAAATATGTAAAAAAATTATCGTTACCACGTAGCGTTTTAGGGAAAATATAAAGACATACACATATATACAAGATGAGAGTTTTAAAGTTACAGAGATTATTGATAATATTCGGCATAAATTACATACCATACAAGCACTAGCAAAGTATTAGCAAGCATCTACATCGGCTGCAAACAAATATTGCTGGCATTAACATCAGTTTGATTTCTGCTGTATGTTTGAGACAAACTTGCCAGACATGATTAAAAGTCCCTTAAATTCAGTATTAAAAATAGATCTGTTTTATCATGAAACAATCTATCATTAATTCTACAATTTGCCTGTCTTTGATCATATCAAATCATAAAAATAGTACCCATTGGGATAAAATGTAATTCTGTTTTTTAAATCTTAATTTATGCAGTTAGTCATTCATATCCAATTCTTCAATCTTCTTGCCATATTACAATCACTCAGCTTCAGATTCTTGGTCTTCATTTTCCTCTACTCCGCTTGATTCCTTATCTTCAATATCTTGTTGGAAGTCAAAGTCAAGTCCATCAGTTTCCACTTGAGAACTAGAGAAACAAGTTTAAGACCTATGAAAATAGTCTCCACAGTTCCAATCTTAGTACCAATAGCCAAAGCCTTTACAAATGAACAAAACTGAATTATAGCCACAAGACCTCAATCTCAGAAAAATGTTGTAGAATGTGCTACAGATGATCTATTTTTCACCTGATAAGGGATCATATTATATTTACCTAAATTGATCTGTTCGATTCCAAAGATTACATTATTTAGCCCACTGAAAGTAACAAATATTTTGCTGATCTTACTCAACTGTAAATTGTTACTTAGATCACGTGCATGGCCAACAAAACCTGCTTTGTCATACAGCAATAATTATACCGTATACCAAAATTATATACAAAAAATTAATTAAAAAAGTTAAATCCACAATATTCATTACAGTTCACTCAAAAATCTTATTTGCTATTGAATCCAATGTTGTTTTGTGGAATAAAAATGATTCAATCTAAAACTGCAATATCTTTTTAGGAAGGGATGGAATTTTAATGATGTTACACATTAATTCACCAGCAAGTTTAACATTGGATGGTTTCCACTGCACTTATTTAAGAATACAAACATCCATTTTTTTTAATTTACAAGTTTAAAAGACAAACTGTGGAATCCGAGTTTAATAATTTAATAAAGCAATTCCAAAATCATAATACCCCACCAATTATTGAGCCACAACAAGAAGGCATCTTAAAAGTAGGTCAAAAACCTCAATACCTTTCTTCATATATACTGCTTTCATCTTCATTTTCCACAGACTCTCTACCACTTGACTGTAAATCTGAGTGATTTTGCCAGGAAACAAATTCCTTCTTAAATCTTCGTTCTTTTTGTGCTGCTGTCTGGTATCGCTCTGCTGATCTTCCAGCATTTCTCTGCATATAATAACAGTTAACAATTCAGATCTTCAATTAATTGACAGTTGCAAATTCACACCAAGGACGATATACAGTGTCCTCCATAATGTTTGGGACAAAGACCCTTCATTTATTTATTTGCCTCTGTACTTCACAATTTGAGATTTGTAATAGAAAAAAATCACATGTGGTAAAAGTGCACATTGTCATTGACAGAAACGAACGCCGAGCCTACGTTTGGCCTCGCCGATATATAGGAGTCCACACCAGGAACAGCGGATACAGTAGATGAGGTTGGAGGTGGTGCAAGTGAACCTCTGCTTGTCTATCTTTCAAAATATCATATTCCTTCTATGCACCTAATAATGATCAGAAATTACTGTGGCTTCCAGGCATGCAAGTTGAGAACGTATTTTCTGCTCATTTTAAGAGACACTGTTCTGACAAGCTGACCTCTTGAAGACTACTTTAAAAATAAATGAATATTATTCATAACACTTTCTGGAGACATTTTTGAAAAGAGGACTTCAATTTAAACTACATTCCATACACCTTTCATTATAATTCTTTTAACTCAATAGATGTTCATATTTTAATTCCATCCAGGATCTGATTACATGTTACTGACAGTATATAGCCATCTTCAAAATTAATCATTAATTCTTCCTTTTAGTTCATAAACAACATAGCAAAATGGCATGCCTATAACACGAATAAAAAATGCACAAATCTTTAACCCAATGAAACACTGGCTTTGTATCTTGCTGTCAAATGAAAGCAAATTCAGGACTTCTAATCATAAACTTTCAAATTAAAACTGCCAAAATAAAAATGTGAATAAATATAGCATAAGATCCAAAACTCAATTAACTAGATGTGAGGGCTACAATTAGAATGTGAAAGGGAAAGCAATTGTATATTAAATAGAAATGAGTGTAGTTTAATGTTTTATTTAATGTATGCCTTAAGGCTTTTTAAGACAATTTAGAAAAAATAGTTCCAACCCAGCGTTTCTTTTGGTTAAATGTGTTTTTTTTTAAATTTGTGTTAAAGGCATGTTATATCACATTGAAGAGACGGCCAAGAAGGCAATAATGCCTCCACTTTCTGAGGAGACTGGAAATTCAGCATGCCTCGAATGATTCTTACAATCTTCCACTGATGCACCACAGAAAGCATACTGTTGGTTGAATCACAGCTTGGTTTGGGAACAGCTCTTCCCAAGACTGCAAGAAATTGCAAAGGGTTGTGGATGTAGCGCAGTACATCACACAGACCAGACGCCCACCATTAACTCCATCTGTACTTTATGATGCCTTGGGAAAGTAGCCAACCTAAAGGGCCAGTCCCACTTTCACGACCTCTGCCGAGTTTGCCCTTGATTCATACTCGTAGCATGGTCTTCACAAGGTCGTAGGTCATAGGTAGGTCGTGATGCTAGTCATAGGTACTCGTGGCATCACGTAGGTCGGGGCGTTTTTCTAGCCTGATACAAAATGTCCACGAGTAAAAAAGGTTGTGAATTAGGTTGTGAAAGTGGGACAGGCCCTTAATAATCATCTTGCCCCACCCTTGTCATTCCTTCTTCTCCCTGCTCCAGTTGGGCACAAGATACAAAGGCTTGAAAGAGTGCACCGCCAGACTCAGGAACAGCTTCTCCCCCCCCCCCCGTCCCGTTACCATAAGCTGGGGTACAGTCTGATTCACCACTACCCCATTTCTGCACTTGGACTTTGATTTATGCAACTGGCATGCTACAAATGCTGAAAAAGATATTCTGCACTCTGTATTTTCCCCTTACTCTTCCTATTTGGTTTGGCTTGGCTTGAATTTGGCTTGACTGTAATTTTCTGATCTGATAATATAATATGGATAACATGCAAAACAAAGCTTTTTGCTGTACCTTGGCACACATGTGAGAATAATAAACATAAATCTGAGCCTATTTACTACATCTTTAGTGGTTTTTAATCCCTCTGAATGACCCCAGAGTTATTTAAAAATGATTAACCGATTTTATAGCTGACCAAGCTGAGAAGGGGCTTTGCCAGTTCACAAAGATTTTAAGGAAGCTTTTGGGGATGGAGTTTCCACAGTTTGCTATTGGGGATCCTGCTGCTGTTCAAGCTATGTCAATGGTGTATGGGATACTTGGGGCCTGCAACACTAGTTTCTCCGCATCAAGAGTTTCCAGTCTAATATGATTCAAAGAATCAGGTTAGTTAGTTAAACTGTCAAGATAGGCAAGGCCTGAAAATTAACCATACAAAATGTTAGAATATATAACATGCAACCCTTAAGCTGCATACCTTTGTTAAGAGCATACCTGTGCCAGTACTTCTAGGAGAAAGGGCCTTCTGTTTACTCTTTCCTGCATCTCATCGTGCTCTAAAAAATTGTTTGTTGTCCTTTTTCTTTGGTGATTTCTGGTCAGACACAATGGGACAAATTTGCAAAATCCAAAATTAGATGCAGGCATTGAAACATTAATAATCTGTAACCAATGACTGAAATACAACGCAACAAATCTGTGCTTCTTGTACACTTGCATAATTTTTGAGTTATTCTTTGTTACAAACATCGGTAGAAAGTCATTAGTATCAACATGTATTTGGAACCACCTCTCTGTCTGGGGAGGCATTAATGCAAAATCAACTGTCTTCATCTGGTAGAGATGTCTGTTCATTTGTCAAGACCTCAAGACCACAACATCAGGTTTGTGGTTCGCTGATCTGAATTTTACTTCGGAGTCACGTGAGTGAATACGTGAAGAAGCCCCGCCTGGGGCTGGATCGGCATTACGTTGACGCTATCGGTAGAGGAAGAGCTGCAGAGCGCAGCTCCAACACAGCGGTAGGGAAATGGCCCGCAGGTAAGTAAAATTATTTTACTTCCAGGGCGTTTTCTAAAAACTCCGTAGGCTGGTGGTTAAACCAGGAGGAGTTCAATTAAAATAAAAAAAATTTAAAAATCGCGGGTAAAACGTGCGTCCCGGGGTGTAGAAAAGTCGGGACAGCAGATTATTGCAGAGCCGGTTCTGATACCGGTGGCTGTTGAAACACCCGTTAGTGAGCCTTTGGTTTCTCCACAAACAAAAACTTTGAAAACCCAGTGTCTAAAATGTAAAAGAAAGCTTGAAAGGCCTGAGGTTTCTGAAAGTACCTGAAAGGAAAGCCTTTTGGCTAAAAATGGATCTAATGGAGAAAATACTCCAAACAATAATCAATCAAGGGTCTTAGAACCCAGAATATTCCCAGGCAGCCCCTGAGGGGGTTCCATATCATGAATATGGTGCCAGTTTGAATTGGGAATTGAAACTCCAGTGCCCGGGATTGGGCTGGAGGAAGTCTCCTTGAACAAGTTTCAGGAGTACCAGGGCTGTGTGAGACTGACCCTGAAAGTGGTGTTTGCGGTCAGAAGTACCCACCACAATACAAATATGTTCATCCATGTGTGTCTGATGTGGCACAAAGTTTGCTATACCTGGAGGAGGCAGTGAGGCCATGGAAGGAAACCTGGCGGCCAATATTAATTATATGGTCTCTCACCTGCCTCAAGAAGCTGTTATGGTTGAGACAGCAGATTTGGATTAAAACACCTATTAATTGTACCTCACAATATGGTGAATCCGGCTATTTGGGTGCCAATGTCATCATTGATGCGGGCGCAGGAATTACGATTTAAAGAATCCTCAAGCTAATTTTGGCATCACTGTCTTTTGGAAGACAACCTGGAAGGTTGTGGAATGACCAAAGTTCAGAACCATATGTTGGGTTTATTCTGCAACTCATTTTTTGAGATAAATTATATGAGGAAGATTGCCATTCGGCCTCTTTTACATCTAAGATTTGCAGGGTTGTGCAGGGCAAGCAATGTTCAAGCGCTTGGTTATTTATTTGGAGAAAATCTGTCTAAACAAATTAAAGAAATTGATGAAGAGGCAAAAACTATTGGCCTTATGAAACCCTTCAATGTTGGCCAGAGAAGGGCTGGTCAAATGAGAAGGGGATTTGATTTTGGAGCTGAAACAAGCCGAGGCAGGAGTATGATAAGGAAAAATTACCAGCCAGCACAGCCGAATGTACACCCATTATTGGGAGAAGGAGATCACTTCGTCCGGTTGGAAAGGTACAAACCTTTATCCTATTAAAGAAGAAATGTTGGATGAACCTCAGTTTGGTGGTAGACTCCGAATGTTTTATAATGAATGGGACAGTATAACATCTGATCGTGTTGTATTAAATACTGTTTTAGGATCTACCATTGATTTTGTAGTAGGTATGGATCCATTGGGACAGAATTAGCCTAATCATTCTTTGATGTTTTCTGTTCTTGGGGAAAAATTTCAAATTGACAAAGAGGTTAAGAATTTGTGTGAGAAAGGAGTTATTGAGAAAATAAGAGAGGATCCACAACAATTTGTGTCAAATATTTTCCCCAGACTAAAGAGATGGGGGTTGTAGAATCATTTAGATCTCACACAATTGAATACATTTGTCCAGTATAAACATTTTAAAATGGACACATTCAACACTGCAATGCAGCTGGTATCAACAGGTTGTTATATGGCTACAATAGATTTGAAGATGTATATTATTCAGTTCCAATTCATCAGCGCTTTCGCAGGTATTTAAAGTTTAAATGGATGGGACAGCTGTGGCAATACAAAGCATTACATAATGGATTAAGCTCAGCACCTAGATTGTTCACTAAATTGTTGAAGCCAGCAATTGCACTGCTAAGGGCACAAAAACACATCGTTATGGTTTATCTAGATGACATTTAATTGTCAATGCTAATCAGGAGTCAGCTGAAAAATCAGTCTCAGCAACTACAAGCTTGGTTGAGAAGCTGGGGTTCCCGATTCATCCAACAAAATAGTAAGATTAAACGAGAACTTACCAGTTTGAAGTTTGATCTTTATTTTATGAGGAGTTACGATGAGGGATTACGTGAAGACCCCGCCAGCACGCATGCGCGACATTCTTCAAAGCAGTGGTGTGAAATCACAGAACAAAAACCAGTCTCAATGACTGACATAGTAAGAGAAAAAAGAGAACTTTCATACCAGGTGATCTTTATAATAGAGGGTTGGGAGCGGAGGGCACGTAATCCCTCATCGTAACTCCTCATAAAATAAAGATCAAACTTCAAACTGGTAAGTTCTCGTTTAATCTTACTATTTTACTTCGGAGTCACGTGAGTGACTACGTGAAGATTTCAAAGCTCTGTGATTTCATGCCCTGGAAGCTCCATGCTCACACACCGCTAAAGCTGGGATAAGAGGATGGACGTGATTCAGACAAGACACTGGCTGAAAAACAAAACAGGTATTTATTCATACCAAACACAATATTGTGTCCCAAAAGGGTTATTTAACTGGCAGCACTTAAGATCCTCCCTGCATAATTGTCAGGGGAGGTCACGGGTTTGTTATAAAAGCGGTGGAAGGTTCTCTCATTGTTCCAACCCGCTGTGGCCAGGATGTGATCCAGTGGTACCTCCATCCTTCTAGCCGCCGAGGTGGATGCTGCCCTGGTGGAGTGAGATTTATACACATTAGTATCCACCCCCGCCGCATCCAGTACCACCCTTAACCATCTGGAAATGGTTTGCACCGTGACCCTGTGATGAGGCTTCTTGTGACTGACAAGCAAAGCTGTTTCCGTGCCCCTTAGATCTTTAGTGACTGAAATGTATCGCAGAATCAATGTAACGATACAAAGACGAGTGTCCGCTGGGTAACCCAGGAACTCCAAAGTATGTCCAGACACTCCGGGTCGATCTTGCTTCAATAGTCCCTGCACCTGGAATGTGATTTTCCCACTGGTAATTGCCATGGCATCCAGACTGAGTTTGTGCAGGGACTGGACCCGTTGCGCCGTGATCAGTGCCATTATCATGACCATTTTGTAGGTTAATTTGGCCAAAGGGAGTCCCGTGTTCGGTGTCCATCCTCGCAGCATCGTCAATACCGTGCTGATGTCCCAGGTATGGCTATATCTGGGCCTGGGGGGATTAGAATTAAATATTCCCCGCATAAATTTGGATACCAGGGGATGTGACCCAATTCCCAATTGGTCACTCCCCTTGCCCAAGTAAGACGATAGGGCACTCCTGGCACAGTTAATGGCGCTGTAGCTTAAACCCTCATCGTAATGAAGGGTAGCCAGAAACTCCAGCACTTCCGTGATGGTGGCGGTTTCGTATGTAGTTTTAGTAGTCACGCAGAATCTTTCCCACTTCCTGATGTAGGTCAAGTACTGCTTCCTTGTGGACTCTCTGCAGGCTCCCGTGATAGTATCAATGGTCCTGTTGGAGAGTCCGAGTCCATGAAGTGGCCGTTTTAAAGTCTGCAGATTAACAAATCCATACGATCATGACATGGATGACTTTCTCCTGTAACAGGATGAACAAGCAGGCTTGGTCTTTTATTCACCCTGACACAGGGTTCTGTGGCCATCTTTTGTACCAGAGGGAACCATGGTTGAGTAGGCCAGTCGGGCACTACCAAGATACCCGATGCGGAGTCTTGCTTGATTTTTTGCAAGACCCGACTGATGAGGCAGAAAGGGGGGAAAGCGTAGAAAAACAAATCCCCCCCAGTGTAGCGAGAAAGCATCCATCGCTACCGCCCCCGGGTCTGGCTCCCAAGCAACATACGTTGGTAGTTGGTGATTTAGCCTGGACGCGAAAAGGTCGATATCTGGTGTCCCATAACGTTCTACAATATCTGTAAACACTTTCCGATCCAACATCCATTCTATGTTGTCGTTGAATTTCCGTGATCTGGTGTCTGCCACTGTGTTTAGTTTACCTGGTAGGTAAGTTGCAGAGATCCAAATTCCTCTTTGCAGACACCAGTGCCAGATATTGTTGGCCAATTCATCACACGATATCGACTTTACACCGCCCATGTAGTTAATATAGGCTACCACCGTGGTGTTGTCAATCTGTAGTCTAACATGAACTTTGTGCATGTTAGTGCAGTATGCTTTAAGTCCGTGAAATGCTGCGAGCATTTCTGAATAGTTAATCCCTAAGTTTTTAAATAGGGTTAACTCTGGTGCACTCCATCTACCTCCACAGCTAGAGGTAGTGTTAGTAGCTCCCCACCCTTTGGCACTGGCATCCGTTTGTAAGGTGATCGAGGGATTGGCGATAGTCATGGGTTTGGAACAATTTTGGGCATTACCCATCCACCAATATAGTTCAGCTTTTGCCTTTTCTGGAATTTTCATGGGCCTATCAAAATGGCCAGCATGATTTTTGAGCGCCGTAATTTTTGCTCTTTGTAAATTTTGGTAATGTAAGGGCCCATATTGTGCTGCAGGAAATGCAGCTACTATCTTCCCAATCACCCTGGCCACCTGCCGAATGGATGGGTCCTTAATGCCAAAGAGGCTCCTGCAAGCCTCTATCAGGTCTTCCACCTTGCTTGGTGGTAACGTGACAGACATTTGCACTGAGTCAATAATGAACCCCAAATATTTCATGGTGGTAGAGGGTTCCAATATTGATTTATCTGGATGTATCGTAAACCCCAGTATCTGAAAAATATGTTTCGTGGCTGTGACTGCCAAAGTAGCCATTTCCAAATTCTCCCCCACTATGAGGATGTCATCAAGATAGGCCATAACAGTATGATTCTGTTTCCTTAAATAGGCCAAAGCTGGTTTCAATATCTTGGTAAACAATCTGGGTGCTGACGATAGCCCATTAGGCAAAGCTTTATATTGCCATAATTGTCCCATCCAGATAAATTTTAAGTATTTCCTATGATCCTTGTGTATGGGTACTGAATAGTATGCATCTTTAAGGTCAACGCATGCCATGTAGTACCTATTGGCTACAAGCTGAGTAGCAGTGTCGAAGGTGTCCATTTTAAAATGGATATACTGGACAGAAGTATTCAGGTCGGTCAAATCTATGATGATGCGGCACCCGCCATCTTTTTTGTTTTTAGTGAATATATTAGACACGAACTCCTGAGGTTCTTTAAAGGCCTTTTCAATTACCCCTTTTTCTATTAACCTCTGTAGTTCAGCATGCCCTGCTGCCTTATCTCTATGAGAAAGGACGAATTTCCGACTAGGCGCATGCTGTACCGGTGTAGGGAGTTCGTGAATAAATTCAATTTTGTAGCCCTGAATACTCCTGAGTATATAAGGATCAGAGGTAAAAGTGAGCCAATTCTCGAGGAACATGTGCAACCTGCCCCCTATGCAGAGTGAATTTAGGTCAGTAGTGTTCTTGGGGATCCCAGACCCACCTACCTCCATGGTTACTGCCGGTGTGGAGGTTTCTGCCCTTGCTTCCTCGGCTGGTTGTAGGTGTTCTGGGAGTGGCGCATCTTCCAAGGAGGCCGGCCTGGGCCTTGGCCTAAAAAAGACCGCTGTGCAGGTATGCCGGCCTTCGAGCTTTCACCACCGGCAGACCTGTTAGGGTAACTCTGCCCGGTGGGTGCGTAGGGGTGCGTTCTGTGTGGGTGATGAGGCTTAGTGTACCCAGGTACTTTAATAAGGCCCAAAGCCTTAGCCTCCTCGTCAAGATCTTTTACCTGTTTGGGGAGATCTTCCCCGAATAACAGGCTTGGAGACTGCGTCTTCCCAGGCTTGCATAACTTAACTTGGGGTTAAGCGCCGGCTTTATAATGCTTTTCCTGAAATTGTTAATTTCATACTGTGTATTGCACAGTAAGGCCAAAGCATCTTGCAGCTCTTGCGGCATATCCACTCCCACTGCTGTTCTGGCTACTGCAGTAATCCCTGCGGTAATGAGCTTCAGGATCTTCTGAAGTTTCATCTCCTGCCCTCTACTTGAGGGGCTCATGTTCCCCCATATCGGGTTGTTCACCGCGGGCACATTTAACGATTTGCAGTTTTCTGGCGCCAAATATTTATCTGCTGTGGCATTGATGGCCTGTTCCTGAAGTTGGTTGGTGGCCATATAATCAATGCTGGCAGCCAGCTTGGGGTGGATGGGTAGGCCCTTCTGGTGGGGCATGGCATGTTTGCTCACCACATCCATATAATCTTCACACACCCCTGACGCTGCAGGTGCTTCAGCCAACTCTCCCTCTTCTGGGTCAGCCCAGTTCTGACCCTCAATGCTCCCCTGTATAGAAGGGGATACATTGGGCAGTCCTCGAAAGGAACTTGCCGTGGGCCTACTAGGGGTCCCACTGTGATCCTGCCCCTGCTGTAACAGGTCACGTTGGAGCATCTGCTCCATCAGCCGCTCAATGCGGTCAAGGCGACCTCCGTCGCTACCAGCGAGCGGGGTGCCCTCGGGACCGGACTCCGCTGAGTCCGCCCCGGCCGACTTCCGGGTAGTTTTCCCCGACCGTGGCGTACCAACGGTCTCAAAGTCCGAAAAGTCGGGAGCTGCAGGTGGAACCTGAAGCTCTGGAGAAGCGGTTCTCCGCTGGCTGCTGTCCTTAGCCGCTGATTTGGCCGCCGCTCTCTTACTCTTTCTCCCTTCCATTATGGTCGACTCACTCCTTCGGCGAGACTTACCTGGCGTGAGCTTTTTAAACTCACGCTGGAGGAGCCCCGCTCCTCCCGACCGTCGCTTCCGCATGCGTACGACGATATGTCGCGCATGCGTGCTGGCGGGGTCTTCACGTAGTCACTCACGTGACTCCAAAGTAAAATCTAAGTTACAGCCATCCCAAACCATTGAATATCTGGGGTTTGTGATTAATTCAGTTACCATGTTGGTAACTTTACCAATGGAAAAGGTGATTGATTTGACAAATTTGTGTCAGAGCCTGATTAACAAACCTTATCCCTCCATCCGAGAAGTTGCTAAGGTTATCGGGAAGTTGGTAGCAGCATTTCCAGCAGTAGAAGTTGGTCCACTACTTTACCAAAATATCAAAGGGCAAAAGCTCAAGTGCTTGTACAGTGAGCAGGCCATTTTGATAGGCCTATGCAATTGCCAAAGGAAGCCTTATCAGAATTGCATTGGTGGATTGAGAATGTTCCACAAGCTGCTAAGAACATTTTAGTTCAGCAGCCAGTAGTGTTTTTGCAAACTGACGCAAGTCTCTCGGATGGGGGGCTACGGATAATGAGACCAGCTGTGGGGGCAGATGGACTATCCAAGAGGATGTATTGCTCCAAACATATGGTATTAATTATTTGGAGCTACTGGGTGCATTTTATGGATTAAAAGCTTATTGTTCTACTTTAAAGGATTTGCATGTCCAAATATAAATAGACAATACCACAGCTGTGGCTTATATCAATCACATGGGTGGTGTAAGATCAATATCATGTGATCATCTGGTAAATCTGATGTGGCAATGGTGTATTGGTAAAAATATTTGGCTGTCAGCTATTTATCTCCCAGGGAGAGACAATGTTGTGGCAGACAAAAGATCATGAATATTTAAAGACAATACAGAATGGATGTTAATCCACAAATTTTCAAAAATATAGTCAGTCGGTATGGAATGCCGGACATTGATCTGTTTGCATCTAGACTGAATCACCAATTGCCCAAATACATGTCTTGGGAACATGATCCAGGGGCAGTAGCGGTGGATGCTTTCTCGCTACACTGGGGGAATACATTCTTTTATGTTTTCCCCCCATTCTCTCCGATTGGGCAATGTCTCAAGAAAATAGCGCAAGACGCTGCCAAAGGCATTTTGGTGGTGCCAAATTGGCCTACGCAGTCATGGTTCCCATTGATGCTAAAAATGATTATTGAACCATGTATGACGATTCCCAGTTGCGACAATCTGTTGACACAACCAGTAACAAAAGAAATTCATCCATTGCATGATCATATGAATTTGTTAATCTGCAGGTTCTGACCAGACCATTGCAAGAGTTGGAACTGTCGGACAGGACCGTGGATGTTATAGATGCAGCTTGGAGGAATAGCACTAAAAAACAATATATGTCACATATAAGGAAATGTGAAGTTTTTGTACACAGTCAAAGATATTTTATCATACTGCAAACATTTCAAATGTATTGGAGTTCCTTGCTGGGTTACATTTTGTTTAATTCCTTTTATTAGAAGTAATCAATTTACAATAGTGTAAACATTATACAAACATCAACTTAATTCCATATTTTTTTTAAATAACTCGTTGAAAGTTATTATCTTCTATTTTTTTAGGAAATAAAGATAAGGATAGAGTATTTTTAAATCAATAAGATGGTGATTAAATAATAATTTGATTATATAAAAGAGAAAAAGAAAATAGAGATAAGAAAAAGGGTTAACAAAAAATGAAAAGATATTATATATATATAAATGAAAATCAACAAAATATATTGTATCTAAAACTATTACAAATAATAATATCAATGAAGATATGCCTATTAATCCTAGTATAAGACTATGTTATTCTCATCAAGTCCCGCAGGGTACCCGTCAAGCTGTGATGTCAAGACCAGCTACTTCTCTAGATACTGTATATATGGAGACCATATTTGTTCGAAGGTATTATATTTGTCCAATAGGACAAATCTGATTCTTTCTAATTGTAACGTCTCCAACATTTCTGCTGCCCACATTTTAATTGTGGGGGTTAATGTTCCCTTCCAAAATTTCAATATGATTTTTTTTCCCTATTATTAAACAGTAATCAAAGAAATTTCTTTGATTTACTGTAAGTACCGAATTTGAATCCAAAATTCCAAGTATTATTAACTTTGGGTCTGGATCCAATCTAATTTTAAGAACCTCAGAAATAACCTTAAAAATTTCTGTCCAGTAGTGATTCAATTTGGGACATGTAGTAAAACTATGTGTTAAATTTGCTTCTAGATTCTTACATTTATCACAAATTGAAGAGAGATTGGGAAAGATACTATTTAATTTAGTTTTTGAATAATGTAATCTATATAATACTTTGAATTGTATCAATGTATGTCTGGCATTTAACGAACACCGATGTATTTGCTGTAAACTTTCTTCCCAATTTTCTTTTGTTATGGATAAACCAATTTCATTCTCCCATGCTTGACGATATGTTTCAGTTGCTGGATTTTCCTTATCCAAAATTATGTTATATATATAGGCTATTAATTTTTCTGTATTTGGGTGCAAATTAAACAAATCATCTAATAAACCTGGTACTTTATTTTTATAATCTTGTGTGTTGGATTTTATATAATCTCTAATTTGTAAGTACCTAAACAAGTGTTGCGGAGACAATCCGTAGATATCTTGTAACTCTTGGAATAAAAGAAATTTTCCTTTTCTATAAAGGTGCTCTATCCTTTTAATTCCTAAATCATCCCAATGTCTAAACCCTCCATCCAATATAGAGGGTTTAAATAATGGGTTATTCATTATTGGTAGCCTGAGTGAGAAATTATCTAGCTGTAAAGTCTTAACTATTTGTTTCCAAATACGTCTATTATTATAAATTATAGGGTTGTCCCTATAAATTTTTTTTTGTACTTCCTTTGGAGCAAAGAGAATCGAGCCTACATTATAAGGTAAACAATCTTCCTTTTCCATCTTTAACCACATTGGTTCATGATCCATATTTACCCACCAAAAATTCATATTCTTAATCTGGACTGCCCAAAAATAATATAAAAAATTTGGAAGTGCTAGTCCTCCGTTTATCTTAGATTTACATAAATGTTTTTTACTTATTCTATGATTTTTATAATCCCAAATAAAACTATTTGCTGGGTTACATTTTGATGAGCATTTGAGTTATAGTGCCATTAATTGTGCTCGTAGTGCATTGTCGTCCTACTTAGGACAAATTTCTGATCGGTATTCAGTTGGGTCTCACCCATTAGTATCCCGATTCATGAAAGGAATTTTTAATAAAAATCCTCCCAAGCCCAGATATACAGAATTTTGGGATGTTAGCATTGTTCTCACTTTGCTTAAGCAATCGACTCCAATTACTTCAATGTCTTTGCAAAAGTTAACATTGATGGTAGTAATGTTAATGGCATTGGTATCAGCTCAAAGAGTACAAACTTTGCAATTGTTACGGTTGGATTGCATGCATGTGACTGCAGATAACATTGTGTTTTATGTTTATGACCTGATCAAACAAAGCAGGCCAGGGAGAACTGGAGCCAAGGTAATGTTTAAAGCATATCCTCTCGATGAAGCATTGTGTGTAGTTAAGCATTTAACTCAATACATTGAGGTAACCAAAAATCTCAGAGGTTCTGAGGAAGCGTTATTGATAACGCACAAAAAACCACATACAAAATTTCAGTTCAAACCATTTCTAGATGGTTAAAACAGGTTTTAAGTCTAGCAGGAATAGACACTGATGTGTTTAAATCTCACTCCACTAGGGCGGCAGCTACGTCCACAGCGAAGGTACAGGACGTATCACTCGATCAAATTTTTAGAGGCCGCAGGGTGGTGTAGAGAAGAAACGTTTTCAAAGTTCTACAATAAACCTGTTGTCACGGTGCCAGGATTTGGACACGCAGTACTGGGTTCTCTTTAAATGCTTGCTTTGTTTTATATTATCGATTTATGTTACCATTGATATCATTTATCATTTTTCTTTTGTAATTTTCCCCTACGATAGAGGGGTTATTATTTAAAAAATTGTTCTTTTTTAAAGTTCTTATTACATAAATTATAACAATGTCTTAAAATACTATTTACTCACTACTGTTTTGACTAAACAGAGAGTCGTATGGAATGAATCTACGACTTAAAAAACAGAGCTTTAAAATCTTCACGTAGTCACTCACGTGACTCCGAAGTAAAATAGTAAGATTAAACGAGAACTTACCTGTTCGAAGTTTGATCTTTAGTTTATGAGGAGTTACGATGAGGGATTACGTGCCCTCCGCTCCCAACCCTCATAATATAAATGATCATCTGGTAGTTCTAGTCTATGTTGGGCCTTACTATCTTACTCCGGCTATTGGTTCTGTGTTTTTCATGCCGCTGCTTTGAAGTATGCCGATCCAGCGCCAGGCGGGGCTTCTTCACGTAATCCCTCATCGTAACTCCTCATAAAATAAAGATCAAACTTCGAACAGGTAAGTTCTCGTTTAATCTTACTATTAAACCTGCTGTCCAGTGTATGTCAGCGGTACAGCATTTTGTGTCTATCTTCGGTGTAAACCAGTATCGGAGTTACTTCCTACACATTATCAGGTGACCTCCTGAGGCCAGCCCCAATTTGTCCTTATTTTATTCCTTTCACGTCCAGTTCAGTCGCCCCCGTCCCCCACCCCCACCCACTCACCTAGTCTTAAGATGGTTCCTAATACAAAATGTCACCTATCCATTTTCTCCAGATATGCTGCCTGACTCGCTGAGTTACTCCAGCATTTGGTGTCTATCTGAGGTTATAATCATGCTGAACCAGCTTTGATAGGCTGGCCACATCATTTGCACAATTGTCACTTGGCTTGAGGAAGACATAGCAGACACTTCAAAGATATCCCCAAAGCCTCCATGAAAAAATGTAAAATCCTTCAGATTGGTGGAGAACACACAGAAAGGCTTCAAGTGCGTTAGGGGCATATGGAGACCAGATGCAAAATTAAAGGATTTTCACCACCCCCTTCCCCTGTGGCAGTGTCTGCAGATCTTGATTGAATGCATTGGTCCCATCCTATCCCACAGAACTAGAGTAGGTGATGGAAGAAAGGGTGTGGTGGAAGGGAGGATGTGGAGGTTGGGGTTGTGTGGGGGTTGGGGGTGTGGAGGAAGGAGGTTGGGGGAAGGGGGTATGGGAGTGGGGATCGGGGAGATGGGGGAAGGGGCAGTGGGGGAAGGGGTATGTGTGGGTGAAGGGGGGTGTGTGGGTGAAGGGGGGGTGGGTGAAGGGTGGTCGCAGCAGATGCACCTCGCACTCTGCTCACCCTGCACTTTCGGCCGCACGCAGCAGGTCCCGGTCCCACTCCGACTTCACTCAGAGGCTTCCGGTTCAACTTAACACTCCCCGCATGCTGCTCACGACTCGGCCCCGACAGAGGAGACATGGGTGAGGACTCCATCCATAGCAGCAGGAGGGCACTACGTTTACCGAAGAAAAAGGACCTTTTGGATGTCCAAAGGTGGAAAGCCTCCTCTTGAGAGCAGATATGGCAAAAACATAGAAAATGAGAGTAAGGCATGGCATCCTTGCATGACCCAGGGTGTGAGGAGGTGTAGTCAAAGTAACTGTGTCACTCAGTCGACATTCATACATAATCTGCCCCCTGTGATGAGAAACAGAGAAATCAAGAAATGGGAGAGGTATCAGAGATAGTCCAAGTGAATTTGAGGGCACGGTACACTCACCTCCCATCCACTTGTCTACCATTTTTATTTTATCCTCCCCCATACTTTCCCTGTCACCTTCTATCCATATTCCTTCCTCCGGCTTTACATTTTACCTCGCTTATTATTATGTGACACCCCTTTGTCTTCTTTTTACACCTATCGTTTGTCAATTACTCCACCCATCTGCAATAAAAAGCCCCTCACCTTCATCTGCCTATCATGTGGCCTGTTATGTCCTTCCCCAACCTCTAATTTATTGCTTTCTTCCCTCTACTCTTTTCAGTCTGATAAAGAGTCCTGACCCAAAACATTGTATGTCCATTCCAGCACTTTGGACCTCCACAGGTTGTGCCTGACCCTGACCCAGTACTTTTGTTTTTTTTACTCAGCACTTTCAGGCGTGAGATTATACAGATTACAAGATTAGTTTAAAAAAAAATTCCAATGTTTTTATTAATTACTTGAATTTAAATTTCCCAGCTTTATGGAATTTGAACATTTATTTTATTAATGGCCCAGCAACTAATCCATTGATTTAAGAAGTGGATTATTTCCTGGGATAATCTAAATATTATTTAGTTCACATCAAACAGACAGATCCATACATCTTAATGATAAGGCACATTGCAGGAATGCATGAATTGCTTCAATATTACTGCAAAGAGCCTGAATAGTAAGGCAAAAACAAGGAGCTGCAGTTGCTGGTTAACAAAAAACCCAGCAAGGTCCTGACCCGAAACGTTACCTTTCCGTGTTCTCCAGAGATGGTTCCTGACTTGCTAAATTACTCCAGCACTTCATGGGATTTTTTTGAGTAATAAGGCAAATGAACCGACAGCACACAGGAATATAGGATTGTTGCTATTAGAGAGGTGTTTGAAAGAAGGGGCGGACTGTCAATTCAACCGGGTATAGAATCTTCAGATATGATGGGGAAAGAAGTTGCATTTCAATGTTAATTAAAGAGTCCATTACTGTAATAATAAGACAGAATGTGTAGCAACTAGAAACAAAATGGGGGAGGGTGGAACAAAAAAAAAGAAATGACATTGTGGGAGTTAAACAGGCTTCTTAAAAGTCAATGAAAATGAAATTGGCCAGTCACAGAGAAACGATACAACTACAACCATCAAGTCTCACAGAGGTCCAGTCAACAGTTCCAAATGGAATATTACTCTAATTCCTGGATGAAAATTTCCAGATTAGTCAATGGTTCTTTCAAAACTTCAGACTGGCTATCATGAACCAGCAAACATGGAAGGCTTACTAAATAATGGATGCTGCTGCACTGTTATTCTTCACAACTGGACTCAGGACCTAGTTTTGCCTAAATTTCCCCACACTAAGCTGGAGAGAGAAAAATTAGATCACTCTGTTCAGACGCCAGTTCAGATCTAAATTGATTATCCCAGTGGAGGCACAAGGAACATCCGATGCTGGAATTTTAAGCAAAACACAAGTTCTAGTGGAACTCAGTGAATCAGGCAGCATCTGTGTTAGGATAAATTATGTTTTGGATCAGGACCCTTCTTCAGACCAAATCACTTTGATGTGGAGTCACAACCGAAAAGGTACCCCATTCATTCCCTCCACAGATTAGCAATGTTACAAAATTTTGAGATTAAAAAAATCAAGTCTGCAATTTATCCCATCAGATAAAGCATACAAATAAGTTTAATTTGACACCTAATTCACTTTCATATCTCCAGTATTAAAAAAAGTTATGGCCATTTTCATACTCAGAAATTAGCATCTTGTTCCCTATTGCTTTTCCATTGACTTTACACAAAAGCTGTGATCAAGGTCAGTCAAAAGCCCATAACTTTCTTAGAAATTAAGAGAACTGAATGACATTTTCAGTTATTATAGATTGAAGCATTCTGAAACAAATATGAAACAATCTTACTTGGATGACCTGAAATTAAAGCATATAATTAGTTAGTTACCTCATTGTAGCTAATTATAAAATTCAATTAGTAGATCTAAACATCTATACATTTCTTAAGAAAAGGTTAACATTTAAAAAAAGCCTAAGTGTCCAAATAACAGTCACACAATATTCACAATATAACTTGATTTTTAAATCTCATTGTCATTAATTTATAGGCCAAATTGAAGGAATTTACTGCTTAATTCCCGTAAATTAATGGCCATTTAAATCATCTTGCAAGTGGGTTTTTGTGGAAAGCGATCGTTTGGAATGTTGCGGTTTGCGCTGAATTTAACCCCCAGTCGGCAGGAAAAATACTGCCAGTTCGTATATTTTCCAAGTCACCTTTTCGCAACATGAAATTACAATTAAAGGCATCCTAAAAAGCACGGTTTTATGTAAAAATAAACTGTGTACCTTGTTTTGTTCCCTACGTGAGATCCGTCCCGTTGTTGGCGTTCACAGCTTTAGAAGATGATTTTAAATTTACTTGTGCTAATAAATGATCCAGCGTAGTTTAAAAATAACTCATCCTACCTCTTGTCACCGGGACATGTGACCCCCCCCCCTCCCAGAGCTAAAGGTTATGTATAATGCGTGGCCCACCACCCGGTGCTGCCACATTTACCCTCCCCCCCCAGAACCGGAGGCACAAAAACAGCACTTCCCAACTAACCTGGATTTCACTCACTCCCTCCATCTCATTTGACCCCCGGTCCCCTGCTATTTCCGGCAGATTATTTATGTCTTCCTTAGTGAAGACAGAACCAAAGTAGTTATTCAATTGGTCTGCCATGTCCTTGTTCCCCATGATCAATTCACCTGTTTCTGACTGCAAGGGACCAACATTTGTTTTAACTAGCCTCTTTCTCTTCACATATCTATAAAAACTTTTGCAGTCAGTTTTTATGTTCCCTGCCAGTTTTGTTTCATAATCTATTTTCCCTTTCCCCTCCTCTGCTGGACTCTGAATTTCTCCCAGTCCTCTGGTAGGCTGCTTTTTCTGGCTAATTTGTATGCTTCATCTTTTGTTTTGATACTATCCCAGATTTCGCTTGTTATCCACGGATGCGCTACATTCCCTGATTTTATTATTTTTCCAAACTGGGATGAACAATTGTTGTAGTTCATCCATACAGTTTTTAAATGCCTTCCATTGCATATCCTCCGTCAACCCTTTAAGAATCAATTGCCAGTCTATCTTGGCCAATTCACGTCACATACCCTCAAAGTTACCTTTCTTTAAGTTCAGAACCCTTGTTTCTGAATTAACTATGTCACTCTCCATCCTAATGTAAAAGTCAACCATATTATGGTAACTCTTGCCCAAGGGGCCACGCACAACAAGACTGCTAACTAACCCTTCCTCATTACTCAATACCTAGTCTAGAATAGCCTGCTCTCTACTTGGTTCCTCTACATGTTGGTTTAGAAAACTATCCCGCATACATTCCAAGAAATCCTCTTCCTCAGCAATCCTGCCAATTTGATTCACCCAATTGAGATTGAAGTCACCCATTATAACAGTTTTACCTTTGTTGCACGCATTTCTAATTTCCTGTTTGATGCCATCCCCAACTCCACTACTATTCTTAGGTGGCGTGTACACAACTCCCACTAGCGTTTTCTGCCCCTTAATGTTTTGCAGCTCTACCCATATCGATTCCACATCCTCCAAGTTAATGTCATTCCTTTCTATCGCGTTAATCTCCCCTCCAACCAACAACTTAACGCAACCTCCTTTTCCTTTCTGTCTATCCCTCCTGAATATTTAATATCCCTGGATGTTCAACTCTCAGCCTTGGTCACCCTGGAGCCATGTCTCCGTGATCCCAACTATATCATATTCATTAACAACTATCTGCACATTCAACTCATCCACCTTATTACGAATGCTCCTTGCATTGAGACACAAAGCCTTCAGGCTTGGTTTTACAACACTCTTACCCCTTATACAATTATGTTGAAAAGTGTCCCTTTTTGATTTTTGCCCTGGATTTGTCTGCCTGCCACTTTTACTTTTCACCTTGTTACTTATTGTATCTACCCTAATTTTACACCCCTCTGTCTCTCTGCTCATGCTCCCATCCCCCTGCCACATTAGTTTAAATCCTCCCCGATAGCACTAGCAAACACTCCCCCAAGGACATTGGTTCCATTACAGCCCAGGTACAGACCGTCCTGTTTATACAGGTCACATCACCCCCAGAACTGGTTCCAATGCCCTAGAAATTTGAATCCCTCCCCCTTGCACCATTTTTCAAGCCACGTATTCATCTGCAATATCCTTCTATTTCTACTCTGACTAGCACGTGGCACTGGTAGTAATCCAGAGATTATTACCTTTGAGGTAATAATCTCCTAGCTCCCTAAATTCACCTTGTAGGACCTCATCCCGTTTTTTTACCTATATCTTTGGTGCCAATGTGCACCACGACAACTGGCTGTTTACCCTCCCCCTCAAGAATGTTCTAGCATCGTCGCCCGTGCCAATACTTCTTTCGCCCCCTCGAAGGCCACTACGGCGACGTTGGTCCACTGCACGTCCCACCGCTTGCCTGACAACAGGTGAAATAGAGGCAACAGTATTCTCCTTGCCGCCGCCGGCACAAATCGGTGGTAGATCTGTATCATCCCAATGGCTGGCACCATTGGGATGATACAGGTGGATGGGGGTAGACAAAAGAAATTCCCGGTAGACAAAAAACTCCCCCTCCCTCGGCAGGCGGGAGGGTTTGTTTTGAAAGCGTCGTTAGCGGCTTTACACGCAGAGGCCGTTATCAGGCCGGGCGGGGGTGCGGGAAGAGGAGGAGATGAAGCCGCTGTCGCGGCTGCTGTGCGAAGTCCGTCATTGGCTCCGCCTCGTTTGAAGCAGCTGCTGTGCGAAGTCCGTCATTGGCCTCCTTTGAATCTCTCTCTCTCTCTCTCTCTCTCTCTCTCTCTCTCTCTCTCCATTGATTCTCCTGTTATTCCCTCCCCCACCCCCCCCCCATCCATCCTACACTGCTTCTCCAATTCACCATATGCTTACCCCTTTCCCATCCATCCTATACTAATCCACGCATTCATCCCGTACTGACCCACCCTCCATTTACCCTGCACCTTCCCCCCCCTTCCCCTCATTCATCCTGTAGTGATCCCCCATTCATCCTGCACAGACCCTCCATTCCATACTGTACTGACCCCACCCCCCATTCATCCTGCGCTGATCTCCCCCCACTCATCCATCCTGTACTGATCCTCCCATTCAACAAAAATGGGGGGAACAGTCTGAAGGGTGTCGACCCGAAACGTTGCCCATTTCCTTCGCTCCATAGATGCTGCCTCACCCGCTGAGTTTCTCCAGCACTTTTGTCTACCCCCATCCATCCCGTACTGAACCCCCTCATTCAACACCACTGACATCCCCAGTGCTCTCCCCTCACAATTTTGCCTACTCCAACCAACACGTACAATCCCCCATCCTGCCTCAATCCATCCATTTTGTACTGACTGCCTTCTAACCCCCCCCCCCGCCATTTATCCACCCCGCACTGATTCACACACACCCCCCTCACTGACCCTATTGTGTTGGAAATGTCTTCAGAGCTAACATTGACTATGTTTGGTAACGGAATGCAATCAAATGTGTTTTAGTTTCCAATGTTATTATTTGTTTTAATCCACAAAGATGGATTAATTAAATTGTGAACACGTGAAACATTAAAACCGCAGTGTTCGATTCACTGCTGCCGTTGACACATTATTACAGAATTAATGTTAATAACAAATCAATGCTCTTGATATGGAGTATCAGTACTGTAGTTATTTAATGAGCAACATTCACAACTATACGTACGCATATATGTCACCATGGTCCAGGATTTATTGACACATGTTGATCATTCACTGAATAATCCAACCACATTTTTGTTTGGAAGTGGAAAGAACTAATAGTAATTGCAATGTGTAAAAAGAGTTGAGATACTGTCTTATAATTTTGCTGCATGTCATTGTGGTATATTTCATGTCTTGATTGGTGAATATGTTTAGTTTGTGACTTTATTTGAAGCAGAAATAATATGTGAATGCTTCATTGAGTATAATTCCGACTCGTAACTACGCACTTCGTCCGAGCACATTATCGCATGCGTCATGCAAGCCATCTTAATTGACCACCTAAACTGTCATTTGGCAACCTAAAAAGCGGTTCTAGGCCGCTGTGCCTTCCTGGTCATTGTGGACACCCGACCCAGCGAGCCCACTTCCTGCTGCCTGGCCAGGCACAGCTCGTCGGCATGCTCCGCTAGAGCCCAAGGGTTTTCGAAATGTTGACTGGGCGGATGTTGTCTGGAAGCTGTTGCAGGTAGGCATATTCAAAAAGCATGCAGGGCTGGTGGCCGTCCATGAGCATCTCGCTCATTAGGGCCGATGGTTTCCGGTCGCCGAGCCTGCCCGTGTTGAAAATGCGGGTCGCCGAGACTGCCCATGTTGAGGCCGAAGGTATGGAGTTGCAGAGCCTTCAGACCGCCATAATTATCCTGCACGTAGGGAATTATTCGCCCGGCCATTTCCTGGTTGGGTGCGCCGACCACATAATGATAACGGGTCACGTCGTTGGTTACACTTAGAATTGTGACTCAGCCTGCTGGAACCACACCTGCGGCTGGGCGGTCTCGAAGGTCAGCAGCTTCAGGGTTATGGCGCTGAATTGGGCCTGGTCGGCGACGGAGGGTTGTGCGCTGGCCGGGCACATTTTTTCTTCCAGAATATTTATTCTGGACGTCGGGGTCACCAAATGTAGCGGATGTGGCGTTGTCCATTAAAGAACGAGGCAGACATGAAGTTTGTCCAAAAATAGTTTTTTATTGCTATGCTAATTCTCCTTATTCACCAAACTAGTGCACGCGATTAACACCTGATACACGGAGTGGAAGGGCCAGTTTAAATTTGCATTTGATCTCTCAGCATTATGTCCATTTATCAGAATGGGTTCACAAATCAAAGCAAGTAAAAATGTAAGTGATTAAATAACTTTTCTTTATCTTAATACTTTCAAACACACCAAAATAATGAATGTAAGTTTAAGAAAATGTAATTATATTTTAGTTATTTAAGACTATTTGATTGAAAATACATTTGCAACAAAAGGCCTTGATGACTTTTAGACAGCAAGCAGTCTAAAACCCATCAGGGCATTTCTTGGTTGGGACTTCAAGATATGCCACCTGAGGTTTGGCTGTCACCTACAGCCTGCTCCACTATTTCACAGGAGGTCTCTTACATATGGAGGGGCTTCCTTGTCTGGATCTCACTGCATCAGGTTCAAATTAGTGCAAGAAGGTGGACACCACTGGTGGCAAATGTGACAGTAAGCCAGATCCAGTATGATCTGCCCAACAGTAATTCCAATAAGATGGGAAGCTAGAAAATTGTAGAGTAATGCTGAATGAACTAGCTTGATGCAATTCAAAAGTTACATTAGCATCTAATCCTTTGCAGATTTTCTATTAAACAGGGACTGCTTAGGATATAAATGACTAACTTTTGGAAATATGACATTATTCAATTCAATTGCCCTTTATTATGATTCAAACATGCAAGTTTTCAACGAAATTTCGTTCCAGCAGTCATAACAGCAAAAAAAGACCTAAACACACAATTCCACATAAACATCCATCACAGTGAATCTCCAAACACCTCCTCACTGTGATGGAAGGCAAAAGTCTTATCTCTTCCCTGTCCGTTGTTCTTCTCCTACGGTCAGGCAGCCAAACTGCAACGTTGAGACGACCGGGGCTCCCGATGTTAAAGCCCCCGGCGGGCGATGATAAATCCTGCGACTGTTTAAGCCGCACCGGGCGATGTAAGGCCCTGCTCCGGGCAGATTCAAACCCCTCGATTCCGGCGGGCGAAGTTGCCGTTGCGGGAGCTCCAAAAATCGGTCTCCCACCAGGGACCTGCGAGCTCCCGACTCCATCGTCCACAGGGCCCGCAGCCGAAGCTCCGAAGTCGGGTTGCAGCCGCAGCGTCACCACAGCTCCAAAGTCAGCCAGCTTGGCGATGGTGCGTCCGCTGGCTCTACGGCTGGAGGCTGCCAGCTCCTCAATGTTAGGCCCCAATGACAATGGAGACACGACAAGGGAAAAGTCGCGTCCCCCGTTCAGGGAAGAGATTAAAAAGTTTCCCCCACCAAAAGAAAGACAAAAGACAGACGCCTGCAGGTAGCCACTGTCACAAGGCGCCGCCAGTCAACTGTCTGTCACCTATCACATTATGCAAACATCTTCAGATATTTTTTAAACATTTTTCAACTAGAAGTAATAATGTGTTTCATGGAATTCTTTAATGACCGAATACTGTATATAACCCATTCATTTAATTATGGTAATGTTAGCATGATTCTACAATTAAATTAAATTACCACCAGGTGGCACCGTCAGCGATGGCGGCCTCGCCAACAGTCTGTCTGTCTTTTCGTCTTTTTTGTTATTTTAGTGTGTTTTAAAAGGTATGTGTTAATGTTCTCTGGTTTGTTTTATCTGGGGGGTGGGGGAAGCGGTCGGGGAAAACTTTTTTCAATCTCTTACCTTACCGGAGATGCGATTGTTTTCCGGATCATATCTCCGGTCGTTCTGCGGCCTAACATCATGCAGCTGGCGGCCTTGCTCGAGACTGACTTTGAGCCCCACCGCGGGGCCGTGGACTTACCATAGGAGCCTGTGATCCCTTGCCTGGGATCGATGCTCCAACAGCGGCCTGCAGATTTCATCATCGGGGAGCCTGCAGTCTCGGGTAGAGATTGATGCCAGGAAGCTCCAAGTCGCAGGCAGTTCGACTAGCTCTGATCCGGGGTCCGATAGCCTGGCACGGTTGAGCTGAGATCCCCCCCGATGTGAGAGCTTCATCGCCCCGACGTGGAGGGCTCGACCACCAGCTACTGGAGCCAAGATCATCCCGTCAACGGAAGGCTCGAGGCCCCCGACTGCGAGAGAACAAACATGGGAAGAGATTGAACTTTTTTTCGCCTTCCATCACATTGAAGAATGTGGAGGAGTCACTGTGGTGGATGTTCATGTTAAAATGTATTTTGTGTGTCTTGTTGCTTTTTATTGGTATGACTGTATGACAAATTCCTTGCATTTTGTATGTTGCAAAACATACTTGGCTAATTATGATGATTATGATAACAAGTGTATGTTGAGTGATACAATATGAGTTACTATAGAAAAAAAGATAATTCTGACATGGACCATTCTCAGGAATGGATCCCATATTTACAAATGATTACAGAAGTGCACTCCTTGTAGGAAACATTGTAGTAATATTTTCAGTTAAGAGTGCAGAAATCTTACCTGACATCTTCTTTCTTCTTTGAAGCTTCAGTGCTCTTTATAATTTCCAAGTCCAAAGATCTTGATGGAGGTAAATCAATGATAATATGTGATTTTGACTCTTTTCTGCAAGGCCACTCTTGCAACTGAACTTCATCTGCTGTTGTGTCATTCATAATGTTGTTTTTTGAAAATCCATGTGAAGTATGCAGTTGGAAGGGTTGACATACAGTTGCCAACTTCTTTTCCGTGAGTTGTCTCTGAGGCTTTCTGTGCAAAATCTGAAAATCTGGAACTTTGGCATTAATCTGGGGTTTGAATTTCAGTTTTTTATCTGGCTCACAACATACTTTTTTTCTTCTTTTCAAGACAGCATTATTAAGCATACTTTTTGGAAGGGATGCACTGTTTAACATTTCTTGAGCTCTCACTTTCATCCTTATTGCTCTGTAGAGCTCCTCCTCTTCAATCCTGTCAATGATCTTTTGATCATGAAGATATTTGGGGACAGGTTTTGCTTTAAATTTATTTATTTTCTTTACTGAAAATGCAAGGTCCATTATTCGCATGTTTTGAATTTCTTTCTTCTTTTCCTCCCTCTCAAGAAAAGCAAATGGTTTTTGCATTGCCAGTAAAATCTCTTTGTTCCTTGCCTTAATAAACATCCTCCTTTCCTCATTCCGCTCCATTATTTCTTCCATTAATGGAATATAGGTGTGGGCAGGTGCAGGGTTAGCACGGAATAGTTTTTTGCATTCTGCTTCTTCCTCTAATTGTTTTCTTAGCGTATAATTCTCTATTTCCATTTCCGATCTAGACCTGATCTTTTTCCGCTTCTTTTCATCTTCTCTGAGGGTCATTTGGAAAGGTTCTGGTATTGTTATCTTTGGTGACCAGTGTTTGTTCTCTTTTTTAATTATTTTTGTTCTTTGTAAATTAGAACTTCCAAGCTTTTCTGGCTTTTCACATGTGGTATACATCTCCAAAGAAAATCCATCCCACATTCTCCGAATTCGATCATGGGATATCAAATTGTCCTCATCTGCTTTCAGATCTTCAGTGGACAATTCCGACAGGTTTAAGGAAGCAATACTGTCCACCTCCGTAGACAAATCAGAAAGATGGTCATCATTTTTCTTATCTGAACTCGGTTTGCAGGTTGTGCTATAAAAATGTACAAAGCAAGATTGTTTTCATAATATTATGGTATATTTATTAAAATGGCTTGCATAACACATTCATATAAGAGAACTTCTCAAAACTTAAGCACTGGGAAGTAGATGATGCAGAAACATTGGATGATTTAGTAGATTACTTTCATTCAAAGGTTCTTCCAGGTAAAATTCGTTTTAGAATAGCAATCCGGAGGAAATTAAACCACAACGAAGGCAATTTATATAAATTGCACCCTGAGATAAGGATAAGAGCATGTGGACAATCGAAAGTTCAAATCTGTGCAAATGAAAAACTGAGCTTACCTGCTAAATGGATCAACATAGGAATGCACGAAAAAACAAGATAACATTGGATTTTGAACTCCGTGAAAGGGGGATAACATAGAACTACTGCAAACGGGTGACAAAAGGGTCTATTTCCATGCTATATCTCTAATTTAACTAAACTTTGTTATAAATTATGTAGAAAATAAATAAGGATGGATTGCTCAGCAGTGGAGTGACCAATCTGGATTAATTGGTAAATGTATCAACAATTTACATATGAAAGGTAAAATCTTCATTATCTTCATTAATAATCTAAATTATTAATATGCAAATTATAAATGGAAGAGTACCAAGAAAAAGAAAAAAAATGTGTGTAATGGAGAAATGTTTACAACCATCTAATGAGAGGTATGAAGAGGAAAGAATATAATTGAGCGAATACTGTAAGGTACAAAAAGATTGTCAAATTGGGCCAATTGTGGAAGCCACAGATCATTATAATTACATCTGAATGAATTGAGAAAAAAACCAGCGGTGGATCTCAAACAAGAGTGATGTAACGCTCTTCAGTGACACTATCACATTTAGGGGACAGCTCTACCATGGATATTAAGGCAGAGGGATCGATAGTTCTTAAAAAGTGATAGCTTGAATTTTAACTAAAAACAAGGAACTGCAGATGCTGGTTTACAAAAAAAGACATAAAGTGCTGGAGTAACTCATCAGGTGAGGCAGCATACTGACTGGTTTAAAGATGGGTCCTGACCCAAAACGGCACTTATCCATGGTCTCCATAGATGCTGCCTGACCTGCTGAGTTACTCCAGTGTGTTTTTTAGTCAAGTCAAACCCATCAAACAAGTCAAACAAACTTTATTGTCATTTAGAAATACATTGATATATGCAGTTCCAAACGAAATTACGTTGCATTTGGCTCCCTGTGCAACACAATAAATTAACCGAAGGATAGGTATGTATGAAAAGGGTAAATAGACAATAGTGGCAGCCCATTTACATGGCATTCAGGAGTCTGATGGCTCGTGGGAAGAAGCTGTTGCGGAACCTTGATGTTCTGCTCCTTATGCTGCGGTATCTTTTTCCCGAGGGCAGCAGAGTGAACAGTCCGTGATGGAGATGTGTGGGGTCCTTTATGATACTGCTGGCCTTAGACACACAGCGTTTGGTCGCAATATCCCCGATTGAGGGGAGATAGGTCCTGATGATTTTTTTCGCTGTCCTCACCACTCTCTGCACAGACTTCCAGTCGGAGGCTCTACAGTCCCCAAACCAGACAGAGATACAGCTGGTCAAAATACTCTCTATGGTGCCCCTGTAGAAAGTAGTGAGGATGGGATGGGGGAGATGAGCTCTTCTCATCCGGCGCAGAAGAGACATGGTAATCTTTATAAAACTAGAAATCTTTGGGTGTCAGGAACGGGGTACTGATTGGGGATGATCAGCCACAATCACATTGAATGGCGGTGCTGGCTCAAAGGGCCGAATGGCCTACTCCTGCACCTATTGTCTACCCTTGTTCAGCTGTTGAATCCAAATGAGCTCTCAGAATTTAAAACTATAGGATTTCAATTAGTTGTTGTGGCTTTCCAGTAATGGGCTAGTTGGTATTCAGGATCGTGTGGTGAGATAGAACTGGGGCTATTAATTACATACTGATGTCAGTACACTGAAGGTAAAGTTGAAGTTCAAGAAGTCCCTGCTAAAATGTCCCTTCATGACATTTCCCTTCTAAAATGTCCCTTCATAACTTTGCTACTAGACATATGAAAGGGGTTGTCAGGTTCTGTTGAGTCAAGTAGATAAATTAATAAGCAGAGGCATTGTCCAGGAAGAACAGTGACATACCAGCAAGGTAGTGAACTAGCAGAATGTAATGATTGTACAGATAGCAGATTGGAAAAAGAAAATTAAAGGCAGTGACTGGGAAATGCTGAGAAGCTGAAAGTAGGAGGATAATCAGAGTACAAAAATAAGAACTCTGCTCCATGAGTCAACCAACAGAGATCAATATTCAGTTCAAAACGGTTTTGATTTATAACAGTCATATTCTTTTTGCCTTAAACTTCAGAATGCACAATTATTTTTTACCACCACTAAAAGAATCATGCGTTTCTTATTTGTCTTTTGTATTATGGTAGATAGCACGATCAATTTTGTTTCCTTTTGAACATGTGGCCAATGTGCCTACCTGAAATATACCGGAGTTTCACAGAGATCCTTTGAAGCAATGATCTCACTTCTGACATGCAGTTTACTCTCATACAATTTCTCTAGTTGTGCCATAGCATGAACATGTGCATTTTTCAGATTCTCTATTTGCTTATAGTAATCTTCATTGGACTTGCCACACAAATTGCTGGAGATCAAGGAATCTTCACTGTCCACATAATAAACTTTTTCTTCTGGATCAAAATCATTTTCATTCTTAAAAACAGAAAATTGGTTGTTTTTTTTCCTGTTTGTCACAATTTACTATTGTCATGTCAACAAAATACTACACTGCCTCTATTGTGTTATTGTTAGATGAGGAGGGGCAAGAGTATATTTAAAAGAAAACAAACAAAAGATAGCATGTAATATTCCAGAAAATCCAAAGCCAAACAAGCCACTCCAGCCAACAAATTACAAACATTCAACCTAAAATGCTGTGGATATTAATTTTCTTATGCAAAAATTGCATTAAAATAATTCTCAAATTAGTTAAATCATTCAAAATTAAAATATTCTAAACAGAAGGAAGAATATAAATTTAATGAGTCATTCAAAGAGTCAGTAAATAGTCCAAGTCCAACAATGTATGAAAATCTAGCCTAATGTGCTTCATAGGAGTATAGTACAGGCCCTCAATAGTCATTGGGAGACAGAGAAACAGATATGTAGAGAGATTACCAAAAGATACAAAAGCAACAGGGTTGTTGTGGTGGGTGACATTAACTTCTCCAAAATTGACAAGGACTTGGTGCAAAAGAGAGTCAAGTCAAGGGTGTTTTATTGTCAAATGTCCTAAAACAGAACAATTAAATTCTTACTTGTAGCAGCAATTTGTGAGGTGTATCCAAGAGTTTCCTAAAATCGTTTGTGGATAGTCCAACTCGAGGGGGGACGAAACTGGACCTTGTGTTGGGAAAAGATCCTGGCCAGGGATAGTGATCACAATTCCATAATTATTAAGAATGTTTTGATTAGTAATAAGTCTGGACCTTTTAAATTTTTCTGTGGGTATACGGAAGCACAATTATTATTTTTTCTATGTAAAGCCCTTTAGTTTCAACGCGAGTTGATTTAAACGTGCTATATAAATAAAATTTACTTACCACTTATGAGAAGATACTAAATTGGAGCAAGAAGTTGGAGTTACAATGTATTAGGCAGGTGTTTAGGGTATTTTTTGGCCCTAAACCTGCCTAATACATTGTAACTCCAACTTCTTGTGTGTATATATATATATACACACAAATGACTTGAACATAAATGTAGAAGGATTGGTTAGTAACTTTACACATGACACCAAGGTTGCTAGAGTTGCGGACTGTGAGGAAGGCTATCAAAATATACAGTGGGATATAGATGAGTTACAGAAATGGGTGGAGAAATGGCAGAGAGAGTTTAATCCTAGCAAGTGTTACACGTTGGGCGGTCAAATGTAAGGGGAAAGTATAATAAATGGAAAAACTCTTAACAGCATTAATGTGCAGAGGGATCTTGGGGTCCAAATTCATAGCTCCCTGAAAGTGGCAACACAAGTGTTATAAAAGGTGTATGTTGTGCTTGTTGTTTGTTCAGGCAGTGAGTATTAGATTTAGGAAATCATGAAGCAGCTTCACAGGACTTTGCTTACCCTACATGTGGTGTAATTTGTACAGTCAGGTCATTCCAAGGATGTGGAAGCTTTGGGGAGGAAGCAGAAGAGGTTTACCAGAATGCTACCTGGATTCAAGGGTATTAGTTATAAGGAGAGGTTAAACAAAAACTTGAATTAAGCCTGGTGTGTCATAGACTGAGGGGAGACCTGATAGAAGTATATAAAATTATGAGGGGTATAGATAGGGTAGACATAGAAATTTATCACAGAGTGAAAATGTCAAAGAATAGAGGGTATAGCTTTAAGGTGAAAGGGACAATGTTTAAAGGAGATGTGTAGGGCATTTTTGTTACACACAGAATGTGATGGATGCCTGGAACATGCTGCCAGGGGTGGTGGTGGAGGCAGATTTAATCATGCTATTTAAAAGGCTTTCAGAAAGGGTACATGGATATGCAGTAGGTGGGGTATTGATTGTATGCAGGCAGATTAGATTAGTTACACACTGGCAACATGTTCGGTACAGACACTGTAGTCAGAAAGGCTTGTACCTGTGCTTTACTTTTCTATGTTCTCAAATGTTTTCTAGGCTCGGTTGACATAGTCAATTAATAACACGTTACTTAAAATGGATTGGACTCACATATTGTTTTCTACTTAATAAGTATTTGTTTCCCCTATTCAGTTATGTTTGTACTTAATCAATACCTATTTTCTTGAAGCCAAGATAAATTTACATTAAATGTTATCCAGTTAAAACCAAGAATTGCCGTATAAATATCGTAATAATTCTAACTACGTTTTTCATTAAAAAGGAGAATAAATCACCATTATGGATATAATTCCATGACCGTAACACCGGCTAAAGTCGCAATAAGGATCAACATTCTAAAAGGAGACATTTTCATTGTGAAAAAAAAACATAACACTTAAAGAACCGTGCATAAAAATCTGTTCACATGCCAAAACCCAACAGGGCATTACGAATTAGGCCATTTCAACGCGTTGTTTTAAACGTTAGCATACAAATCCACCATCTCTTTGAACAATAACCTCGAAAGCAAATGTTTTTTTTATGGGGAAAAATTGTGCCGCTTGCAGAATAGTGACCGTTCCTCGCCCATGTACCCGCCGATGTCCCGCCCTGAACTGCCCCCGCACCCAGCCTCTACCTGCACGGCGGCCGTTCGGCGTCCGCCCATGGCCTCCTCTCTGCCGTGAAAGGTACTGGGTATTCTGGTCTGCGGGCTCACATGAGTCTTGAAGCAGGAAGAGGTGAGAGCAGAGTCTCCATGCGGACTGCAACTCCTCATCGCGGTGCCACCGTCCGCCATTGCCAGCGAAGGCCGTCGGCCAGCGCTTAGCAACCGCCGCCAGCGCCCAGTAAAGGCCAGCGCTTAGCAACCGCCGCCAGCGCCCAGTAAAGGCCAGCGCTTAGCAACCGCCGCCAGCGCCCAGTAAAGGCCGGCGCTTAGCAACCGCCGCCAGCGCCCAGTAAAGGCCGGCGTTTAGCAACCGCCGCCAGCGCCCAGTAAAGGCCGGCGCTTAGCAACCGCCGCCAGCGCCCAGTAAAGGCCGGCGCTTAGCAACCGCCGCCAGCGCCCAGTAAAGGCCGGCGCTTAGCAACCGCCGCCGTACAACATTACCCAGCAACAGTCTTCCACCAGCGCCCAGTAAACGCAGCTGCCGTGGCGGGACTCACAGCGGATCGCCTTTCGAAGACCATTCTCCAACAGAGGCTTCAGCTCATTTCCAAATTAAATACTACCTACCAAGTCAGGCAACATAATTGGAGGGAGAAATTGTGTATTCAGTTCTGTGGCCTTGAGAAGTTAAACCAGGCCAGCACAGATGCAGACACAGATGGGTCAACGGGTCAAAGGACGTGACCCACGGAGCAGCTCAATCCTTCTGGAGTACAAGGCCGCTTCCGGCATACACTGGTAACTTGGTTTCTTGGTCCTCCAAAATATTCAAAATTGGAGTTTAAACTGGAGGCAACACACGAAACGTGTACTTTCTTACCTGTTAAAAACCGCCAAAATGGTCCATTTTTGCGCTGTAAAAAAATTGTGGAAATAGGGGTAACCATGAGAGTAAAGAAGGCACGACAACGGCTTTACTTCCTAAGATCACTCAGGGAAGTCAACTTGCCACAACAGCTGCTAATGACATTCTACTGTTGCGCCATAGACACATGGCATCTTGGTGTGGTATGGTATGGCAACAGTTCTGCAGCTGACAAGAAGGCTCTGCAGAGAGTCATCAATACAGCCCAGAAGATCACCAACACACATCTGCCTGCCCTGGAAGAGATCTATAGCTCTCGATGCCTGCGGAAGGCATCACGCATACTAAAAGACTCACCTCATCCCGCACATCACTTGTTTGCCCTTCTACCCTCGGGAAAGCGTTACAGGTCCATCAAGTCACACACCACAAGATTAACAAACAGTTTCTACCCCAAGGCCATCATCACTCTGAACACTGAACACACAGCCCTCATAGCCAATATTTTCTACTGCCACAACACTATACTGAAATATTGCATGTTATGACTTGACGTTTTCTTGCCGTTGTTGGTATTCGTTATTATTTATCTGATACGTTGGAGCTCTGCTCAGGCAGTGTGCCTGAAATTTCATTGTATTTCCAATGACAATAAAGTATTATTATTACTATTTAAAAAAAAATGATTTATTGGGACACTGAGAACTGATTATTTTGGATATTTATGTACTATAAGTATGTTAAATACTGCTCTCGAAACATCCTTTCATATCTTATTCACATTTAGTCCGATTTAAATAAAGAGGGAAGCGAGTAAATAAAGGACAAATAACATAATAATCAAGAGGTAGACAAAAATGCTGGAGAAACTCAGCGGGTGAGGTAGCATCTATGGAGCGAAGGAAGTAGGGTCGAGACCCTTCTTCAGACTGATGAGAGGGTGGGGGCGGGAAGAAGAAAGGAAGAGGCGGAAACAGTGGGCTGAGGGAGAGCTGGGAAGGGGAGGAGAAAGCAAGGACTGCCTGAAATTAGAGGTCTAGGTTTATACCGTTGGGGTGTAAACTGCCCAAGCGAATATTCAATAGGAACTTCAAATTCTTCCTCAACTCAGAGTCACTTCTCAAGGACAGTGAGAGATGACCAATAAGCACTGGCCTTGCTACTCATATCTTAATCTTTATGAAAGTTCTGTAAATATATGTATTCAGGATGTACTGGTAATGCTGAATTTATTGACCAAACGTAATTGTTTCAAAGAATGCAGATGGGTCTGATCATCGTGGTGATTGTTATTCCACAATAATGTGTTATGTTACAGACCAGGTAATATTCTTTCCCCATGTGCAGTGCAAAACTTTAATTAAAAGCTGATGAATAATAACAGTTGCAACCATTATACTGATTCAAATGATAAATCTAATAGAAAATAGACAATAGGTGCAGGAGTAGGCCATTTGGCCCTTCGAGCCAGCACCACCATACAATGTGATCATGGCTGATCATCCCCAATCAGTACCCCATTCCTGCCTTCTCCCCATATCCCCTGACTCCGCTATCTTTAAGAGCCCTATCTAGCTCTCTCTTGAAAGCATCCAGAGAACCTGCCTCCACCGCCCTCTGAGGCAGAGAATTCCACAGACTCACCACCCTCTGTGAGAAAAAATGTTTCTTCGTCCATTCTAAATGACCTACTCCTTATTCTCAAACTGTGGCCCCTGGTTCTGGACTCACCCAACATCAGGAACATGTTTCCTGCCTCTAGTGTGTCCAAGCCCCTAACAATTTTGAATCAGGTCATTATTGAATCAAAGTATTTTTTTTTCATTATTTTACAAAGTAATAACAAATGTCCTTATGTATTCAAGAAGGTTAAATAAGATTGTTTAAACAAAGGCAATTTCTATGAAGTGCAAATGTATATCACTTGTTTCATTTGTACACATTGTACCTCCAAGCACAAAAGTAGCTGTCTGATTTACAACATTGGTATCCGTAAGATTACACAAAAGGTTCTGATCTTTGGAAAACAATATAACTGAAGATTCATATGGATTGTACTCTCTTTCCTACACAATACAGAACAAAGGGCAAATCAACATTATGATTAATTCAACTAAAAAGATGCCTCCCTCAATAAATTTACTGTAGTTTAACATGCTGCCAACATTCACCATCTAAACTTTTGACAGGAAGCATACACACTCAAGAAAAGTACTGTTCATTGTGACAAAAAAAACCCTGAAGGATAAATGATACAGGGGCTAGATAAAGCCAAACAGGGCAAGCCTGAGGTTTGGAAAACAGAGCCACAATTTGGTAATAAACACAAGCAGTTTCCATGGGTCAAGTAAACAATAAAATATATGGAAGTTGTGAACAAAGATTTGGCAGTGTACCAAGTGCACTTCAACACGGTTCATCACAGCATGAATTGAGAAAGAGATGGTGTTATTTCTGCATTTTCCTCATTTTGTATTGCAAGAAATGTTGAGCACAAAACAGAATTATTTTCCACAGCTACTCTCAATTCTGTAAATCAGAAACAAATGGAGGATATTCAATAGGTCAGTACCAACTGTTTGGAGAGAAAAAATGTTAATATTTCAGGTTAATGAGTTCTAGGTGTTCCCCGCATTTTCTGTTTAAAAAAAACAAATGGTTCCTGGCATCAGCTGGGTTTCTTTTGCTTCTCAATGATTCTTGTGTTCCTTTTATTCTGCAAACTACTGCTTCTGCTTCCTCAAACAGTATGAGCGCCCATTACATATAAAATTATAATAAACCAGAGGAATAAAATAAGATATTATTGTTTTACCACAATAATGTTATGTTACACAAGTATTTTTAAAATGAGAATATTTTGGGGCCCATGAAATTAAAGATAGGTGGGGGGTTGACTTTAAATGTGAAATGATACAATACAATACCGTTTATTGTCATTTGAAACAAAAAAAGAACCCAGACATAACACAATTTACACAAACATCCATCACAGTGAATCTCCTCCTCACTGTGATGGAAGGCAAAGCCTTATCTCTCCCCTGAACTCCCCATTCTCCTCCCCATGTCAGAGTCAAAGCCCCCGGTGGGCGATGGTAAATAAGTCCCGCGGCCATTAAGGCCACGCCGGGCGATGCAAGGCCTCGCTCCGGGTCTTGATGTTGGAGCCCCCGGCAGGCGCTAGTAAGTCCCGCGGCCATTATAGCCGTGCCGGTCGATGTAAGGCCCCGCTCCAGGTCATTTTCGACCCCGCAACTCGGGCGGGAGAAGTTGCTGCCGTGGGAGCTCCGAAAAGTGGTCTCCCACCAGGGACCCGCGAGCTCCCAGTGTTCCCGCCCACCGGCCTGCAGCTGGAGCCTCCGAATCCCCTGGGGTCGGGCAGCAGCAGCACGCCACCACAGCTCCTCCCGTTCCGAACTCGGCCAGCTCCATGATGGTGAATAGTCCGCAGGCTCCGTGACTGGAGCCCCATGTCCGGTTGGAGGCCGCTCCACGGTGCTAGTCCCCAACGACAACGGAGACCCGACAGAGAAAAGGTCGGGTCCTCCGTACAGGGAAAAGATTTTAAAAGTTTTGCAACACAAGTTGCAAGCGTGGTAAAGAAGGCGTATGGTCCCCTTGCGTTGATCAGTTGGGGCATTGAGTCTAAGAGTCAGTAAGTCAAGTAAAGTTCAGTGAAGGTTTTAAGGACCACCGGGGAAAAAAAAGATAAGGGGGAAAAATTTTTTGGAAGTGATGTCAAAAATTGACATCCTGGTATATACTGGTGGAGCAAGCAGAGATGGGGATGTGCTGAAGGCTAAAATTGAATGAGAGATCCACCAAGTTCATGCTGATCATTGATCACCTGCTCACACTAGTTCAATGTTATCCTACTTTTCCATCCACTCCCTACTCAACAGGGGCAATTTACATAGGCCAAGTAACCCACAAACCACATCCTAAGGGGAAATGCACGGGGTCATGGGGAGAACGAAAACTCCGCACAGACAGCACCAGAGGTCAGAATTGAACCCAGGTATCTGGTGCCCAAGGTGACAGGTCTCTGGCAACTTCAATCTATTTTACAAAAGACAAAATGCAAGTGGACGATAACCCTTGGACAAAGAAAGGTGGGGCCGCTGAGAGAACAAAGAGGCACCTGGCGTTGTTGGGAGACGGGGGGGGGGGGGGGGGGGGGGGGGCGAGAATAAGAAGGGACCATTGAGGACTACATACATTGAACACCTGTAACTATCTGTGCCATGTACATGGCAACTCTTTGCATACTTTGTGTATGGTATGCAGAACAAAGAATTTCACTGCTATAAACTCAGAATGATACAGTGTGGAAACAGGCCCTTCGGCCCAACTTGCCGACACCGGCCAACTGGTCCCACCTGCTGCTCTTGGTCCATATCCCTCCAAACTTGTCCTATCCATGTACCCGTCTAACTATTTGTTAAACTTCGGGATAGTCCCAGTCTCAACTACCTCCTCTGGCAGTTTGTTCCATACACCCACCACCCTTTGTGTGAAAAAGTTACCCCTCAGATTCCTATTAAATCTTTTCCCCTGCACCTTGAACCTATGGCCCTCAATTCCCATACCCTGGGCAAGATAAATCAGTGCATCTACCAGATATATTCCTCTCATAAATCTCAAAAAGATCACCCCTCATCCTCCTGCACTCCAAGGAATAGAGATACAGCCTACTCAACCTCTCCCTATAGCTCACACCCTCTAGTCCTGGCAACATCCTCGTAAATCTTCTTCTTCTTTTCAAGCTTGACAACATCTTTCCTATAAAACGGTGCCCATAACTGAAGCAATACTCTAAATGCGGTCTCACCAACGTCTTTGTCACTCGATCACTGTTATACGGCAATCAAGAACACATATCGCTCTATTCCCTGGGCGGGTCTGGGTCTCTCTGATCATTGTCTAGCTCACCTTATTCCGACCTACAGCAGAAACTAAAAGCTACTAAGCCTGTGGTCAGAACAACAAAAAGGTGAGAACCATTGAGAACCTGCAATACTGCTTTGACTGCACGGATTGGAATGTGTTCAGGGAAGCAACAACAAGCCTCGATGAGTATACGGACACTGTATCATCATATGTCAGCTTTTGCAAGGACAGTTGCATTCCAACTAAGACCAGGACATGGTTCAACAACAAGCCCTGGTTCACTGCAGAACTCAGACAGCTCCCACAGTCTAAAGAGGAGGCCTACAGGAGCGGGGATGCAGACCTCTACAGGCAGGCCAAGTGCAAACTGAGAAGTGGAATCAGAGCTGCCAAGGAAAGGTACTCTGAGAACTTGAGGATCAAGTTCTCATCTAGTGACTCTTCTTCAGTTTGGAAGGGCTTGCAAGAAATTACCAGCTATAAGAGGAAAGCCCCCCGCACTTTGGTCAATCGTCAGCTGACCAATGACCTGAATGAGTTTTACTGCAGGTTTGAAAATCAGAAACGTAACCCTGGTACCCCCTCCCCAACCACCACAGCCAGACCCCAGTCTACAAAGAATGGACTCTGCACCATCTCCTTCCCATTCACCATTTCACACCTACTGAAGGCAAGACTCCAGTATGAAAAGACTGGACCATTTCTCACCCCAACCAACACTTCACACCCACTCACAGCCTGACGTCAGCCTGCAAAGACTGGGCCCTTCTACACCTACCCCCCTCCAATCGCCACTTCACACCCAATCACCCACACCCTGTGTGCTGCACAACATCACTTATCCAATATCAACAATAAAAATAGAGGAGGTGAAGAGGCTTTTCAGAAAACAAAAAAGCAGGAAATCTCCAGGACCTGACAATGTTTCCCCCTCTACTCTTAAGCTCTGTGCTCTATACAGCGATTTTTAACCAGTCCCTGCAAATATGTATTGTCCCTGTCTGCTTCAAAGTCTACTATTGTCCCTGTACCCAAAAAGGCAAGGATTAATTGTCTTAAGGACTACAGGCTTGTCGCACTGACCTCTGTAGTCATGAAGACACTCGAAAGGCTTGTGCTGGCCAAGCTGAAAAATATCACAAACCCCCTGCTGGATCCTATGCAGTTTACATATCAGGCCAATAGATCTGTGGATGATGCAGTCAACCTGGGCCTGCACATCATCCTACAACACCTAGACCGCCAGGGGACCTATGCGCGGACCCTGTTTGTTGATTTTAGCTCTGCATTCAACACCATTGTGCCAGAGCTACTACACTCCAAACTTTCTGAGTTGACTGTGCCTGAATCCCTCTGTCGGTGGATCACCAGCTTCCTGACAGACAGGAAGCAGCATGTGAGGCTGTGAAAGCACATCTTGGACCCACTAACCCTCAGCATAGGAGCACCGCAAGGCTGCGTACTCTCCACTCTCCTCTACTCTCTCTACACCAACGACTGCACCTCCTCAGACACCTCTGTCAAGCTTCTCAAGTTTGCGGACGACACAACCCTGATTGGACTGATCCAGGATGGGGAGGAATCTTCCTACAGACAGGAAGTGTCACAGCTGGCATCCTGGTGCCATCGCAACAACCTGGAGCTCAAAGCTCTTAAGACAGTAGAATTGATTGTAGACTTTAGGAGAGCTCCCCCTCCCCTCACCCCACTCACTATCAACAATACCACAGTCACATCTGTGGAGTCTTTTAAGTTCCTGGGAACCATCAGCTCCAAGGACCTTAAGTGGGGGGCTACCATCGACTCCACAGTCCAAAAGGCAGAACAGAGGATGTACTTCCTACGGCAGCTGAGGAAGCACAATCTGCCACAGGCAATGATGGTCCAATTCTACACGGCCATCGTAGAGTCTGTTCTCACCTTATCCATCATGGTCTGGTTTGGCTCAGCCACCAAGCACAACACCTGGAGCCCACAGCGAATCGTCCGATCAGCTGAGAAGATTATTGGCTGCACCCTTCCCTCCATTGATGAACTATGCACTGCATGGGCCAGGAAGCGAGCGGGTAAGATCATCTTTGTCTCCTCTCACCCTGGCCACAAACTCTTTGAATCACTTCCCTCTGGAAGATGACTCCGGACTGTCAGAGCTGCCACAGTCAGACATAAAAACAGTTTTTATCCAAGAGTAGTTGCTCTAAACAGCCAAAAATCTGTAGCCTCCCTTTGATCTGGTATTTTGTTGGTTCACATGCTTGATCAATGATGTTTTATCATTAATGTTTTATTATTATTAATGTTTAGTGTTTTCTGAGTCATTTGTAACTGTCTCTATATCTCATGGTGTTACTTGTGGGCGGACAAATTCCATGGCAAATTCCTTGTATGTGAATACTTGGCCAATAAACTTACTTCTGATGAGCAGAAAGCAAGTAAGAATTTCATTGTATAAGTTACAATGACATTCTTACTTGCTTATGCTCATCAACACTAATCCCATTTGTTCATTTGAATAAAGAACAAAGATTGTGAAAATTGGGGAATGGTGTCTTCTCTACAGGTCATTCATTAGATGTGTCATGGTGAAGCAGCAGATTATTATATCGTTCAACAGATCGCTCCGTTATCTCTCTAACCACTCTGGAGAACGCATGGCATTAGGAGTATGTCGTTTCGATACCCATGTAAGCTTTTCCACGTCCTTCAAGTTCCAAGCTTTTCAAAGATAAATCTTCATAACAGTCTTTTGATTAATAGTTTCTTTATTGTTGTTGAAAAACAGTACGATATTCGTCCGACCTTCTTCTTTTACTCGTACATTTTAAACTTTGTCAAACTTCAGCTTATCGCTTAGAAACGTTAGAAAAATGTCATGGTAAAAAAGTTATACCATCCGCCACGGTCCTCCGAACAAAACTAAACTACTAACAGTTTCTGCGCAAGAGAACCCAGCAGCAAACACACCACTGATAACGTAATAAATCCCACCCACATTATTATGGGCAGACTAACATTTAAAGGCAAATGCCATAAATTAATGACACACAAAATAAAGCCAAATGGCCACTACACATAGCTCTTGATAAAAAACTGAAACATCTGTGATCTGTTTTTCTGTCTATTTATAAAGTTTACTTGACACATATTTCAGCGAGTTATTATTTTAAAATTAATACTAGACCAAGTGCAGACCCATTGGGTCTGCTCCCCCAACGCACCCGTCCACCACCTGTAACCCCCACGAGAGGCGTTGTCCTCCAACTCAACCCATTGCCGAAGGTAAGATTCAAGCACTCCTCAGCAGAGATCATAACTCGTGAGCCTCCCCAGCACTGGAGTGGAAAAAAAATCCCAATAGCATCTTCCCAATTGCAATACCAATTGACCCTCCCCATCTGTCCTGCCAGGAGCTATGATGGCAACATTGTTGCAAATGTGCACTTGCTGTGGGATGCCATTTAGCTGAAAAGTTCAGCGATGCTGCCAGTGTTCCTGTCTTGCAACTTTGTATCTAAGTGTGTTGGAAGCAGTGAAGAATAATTTTAACAGGAAAAAAACATTTTAAATTCAAAGTATTTTTAAACATTTGCAGTGATGTCGATAAATAAAGCCTGAAATGTTCAGATAAGTAGTTTTTGGACTCCAGGGGGAAAATACCTACCAGAATATGTAAAAATCTTATCGTTACCATGTAGATTTTTTGCAAAGATGTGATCAGACACGAACAATTGGAAACACAAATTCACATTCAAGATCAGACTTTTAATAGTTACTAGACCAAGTGGGACCCGTTGGGTCCTGTACACTCAACGCCCGGTAGCGGTGGAGAGGGGCAGTCTGCGGCATCACACACACACGAACCACCCCCCTAGATATTATATTCATATTAATTGGCTCATTTTACCCCATCACCTCTACCCACTGAACCTTTCAGATTTCCGAGTCCACGGGATAAATCTCTTCAGGAATATGTTAAAATTTTACCATTAGGGCATCGTTTTTTCGAGTAGATGTGATTACACACACACACATCCAAGATCAGAGTTTTAATAGTTACTAGACCAAGTGCAGACCTGTTGTGTCTATTCCCCAAACGTGCGGTTGAGGGGCGAGAGGGAGGGAGTGGGGAGAAAGGGAGGGAGGGCGGAGAGAGGGGGGGGAGAGGGAGCGAGGGGGGAGAGGGAGGTAGGGGGGAGAGGGAGGAAGGGGGGGCAGGAGGGGGGAGAGGGAGGGAGGGAGGGGGGGAGAGGGAGTGAGGGGGGGTGAGGGGGGAAGGTGGAGTGGGCGGGCGGGCGTGATGCCGAGTGAGCCTGCGGGCAAGGCATATGCCGTTAAGACACTGCATACACCGTCAAGATGCTGTGTACGCTGTCGAGACGCTGCGCACGCCCTCGATGCGCCTGTGGGCTGACAGGCTGTTGACGCGCCGGCCCTGTCACGCTGGCTGAAGCCAACGATCGCTGTTCCTCCGCTGCTTTTCCGAGGATGGTGAAAAGCAGCGGGGGAACAGCCGATCTTTGGCTTGAGCCAGTGTGACAGAGCCAGCCCGGGTGGGAGGGGAGGAGTTGGGGGGGAGGTGCAGGAAGCAAAATCGCCAGAAAAATGTTTAAAATGTCGGCATTTTTTGAGGAAAGCCGGGCGGCAGCAGCCGTTATGGTCGCTGGCCAGCAGGAGGCGACAAAATGAGTGAGTGGGGGGGGGAGTGTTTTATTTTAAAATGTGCACATAAAAATAACTACCTGTAATGAGGAGTGGATTTGCGAATGTAAAAGTGAAATGGCTAGCGAAATAGAAAAAAAATAGAAAAAAGTTTTTGCGTGTGGTTTTGGCAGACCAAGGAATCAAAAGCCAAAAATCTACCACAAACAAATAAACGTACAGACACACACACACAGATTTAAAAGTATACTAGACCAAGTGCAGACCTGTTGGGTCTGTTCCCCCAAAGTATGGTTGGGGGGAGGGGGGGGGGGTAGCAAGCAGCGTCTCACACACTAACTACCCCCCTTGATATTATATTAATATTATTAATTTGCACCTTTTACCCCATAACCGCCCGATCCACTAACGCATTGCCCCCAACTCGCAGGCGCGTGTAGAGGGGGGGGGGGGGTAGAGAGTGAAGGCAGAGAGAGAATGGGGAGAGACAGAGAGAAAGGGGCAGAGACAGAAGGGCAAGAGCCAGAGGGAGAGGGGGGTGGAGAGGAGGGGAAGAGGGAGGGCAGGTGAGGGGGGGAGGGTGAGGGAGGAGGGGTGAGAGTGATGGGAGGACAGAGAGTGGGGAGGAAGGGAGAGAGGGGGGCTGAGAGGGGGGAGGGAAGGGGGAGAGGGAGAGGTGGGGGGGAAGGGAGGTGGGAGGGAAGGTGGGGAGGGGATTGGGTGGAGGGGAAAAGGGGGTTTAGGGAAGGGAGGGTGGCGGAGGGCAAGGGGGGAGAGGAAAAGAGGGAGAGAGGGGGGAGAGAGAGAGGGAGGAGAGAGAGAGGGGAGAGAGAGAGAGGGGAGAGAGAGAGAGAGGGGAGAGAGAGAGAGAGAGGGGGGAGAGAGAGGGGGGGAGAGAGAGAGGAGGGAGGAGAGAGAGAGATGGAGAGAGAGAGAGAGATGGGGAAAGAGAGAGATGGGGAAAGAGAGAGATGGGGAAAGAGAGAGAGATGGGGGAGAGAGAGAGATGGGGAGAGAGAGAGATGGGGAGAGAGAGAGATGGGGGAGAGAGAGAGATGGGGGAGAGAGAGAGATGGGGGAGAGAGAGAGATGGGGGAGAGAGAGAGATGGGGAGAGAGAGAGATGGGGAGAGAGAGAGATGGGGAGAGAGAGAGATGGGGAGAGTGAGAGATGGGGGGAGAGAGAGAGGGGGAGAGAGAGAGAGTGGGAGAGACAGAGAGAGCGAAATGCAATGGTGCATCACGCATTCAGAATGTTCTGGAAATGAAGCATGCGAGTCTCATGCACGAAAGCTGTCGGCAGCTCTATGGAATTCAGGGGAGCAGCCTGCCACGTCACACACACTAACCACCTCCCCCTCTAACCATTCCCCCCTCCCCTCCCCTCTCCTCCCCCCCTCCCCTCTCCTCCCCCCCTCCCCTCCCCTCTCCTCCCCCCCCACTCCGCTCCTCCCCTCTCCCCCTCCACACACAAACAGCGGGCAATCTAAGCTATCAATGAATAGAGCAAATTTATCTTTAAAAACTGTCTTTGAAATTAAAAGTTAATGTTAAGAATTAGTGATGTTAAGTGACAAATAATTAAATTAAATTCAATGAAAATCAATGAATCTACAACCTAGCAGCTGGTGGCGCGGGACCAGCAGACAGGCTCGGGGGCAGGGCCAGTTGGGCCAGGTGCAAAGGCATTGTGAAAGGGAGGGAGAGAGGGAGGGAGAGAGGGAGGGAGAGAGGGAGGGAGGGAGAGAGGGAGGGAGGGAGAGAGGGAGAGAGAGAGAGAGATCTCCCTCATGCAGAAGTTTGATTTTAGTGGGACCACGTGAAGGTACCAATCTCCCTCACCTGTCCCATTGTGATGGCATATGTAAATGAGATCCATTGGGCATCTGTGAGATGGTGCTGTGAGTCATGTAGCAGTTTGATTTTAGTGGGACCATGTGAAGGTACCAATCTCCCTCACCTGTCCTGTTGTGATGTCATATATGTAAATGAGATCCATTGTGATTGGACATCTGTGAGGTGGCACTTTGGCTCATGCAGCAGTTTGATTTTTTTAATGTTTTGTGAACAATTTTATTCAAAATCTGGGGAAATAATTGACGGAATCTAGAGCGGAGTGGATTTCTGAACTCATGTTAAATCCCTAGCGAAATTATAAAAATCTCCGCATTTTTGCGTATGGTTTTGATAATAACCTAGTTAATAATGGAATATTTTATGTATTTCATTAAGTAAAGATTGTTTTGGGTTTCGGGTAAATGAAAGCTTTGAAATTTGGGTTCTGCAGAAGGGCTGGGTAATCAGGAAATTGGAGGCCAGCATTCAAACTGCATCCAAGCTGCTTCCTGTTGTGCCCAAGCTAAAGATATTGACAATGGTGAGAGTGGATGTATTTCTTGTGAAGGTTCAGGCCTTGGGAAAGGACGAGCTTCTTGAGAAATTGGTATTCTCTACTGGCAGAAACTTCTGTGGGCAACTGATAAGGATCCGTACATTGTTTAAGAAGGTACTGCAGATGATAGACCTTTGCCTAACTTCCTGTTATTTGGGGGTTTCGTAACTAAAGTTTGTGATCGATATAACCATAGCATGAGATCTATTGTATCAGTGACAAGCATGCTTAGAATGGGTAGAGCTGTGATTGATATGTTAGACGTCATTGCTGCAACTGTGTATGAACATGTGACTGTTTCTGAAATACTATAAAAATATGCTGTATGTCTTCATTCATTGGAGTGGTGGCCTGGGAGGAGTTAAGTACCTGCTGTATGCTTGACTTTGTATCTCCTAGCACTCTCTAGCGAAATGATCATTAAAGCTTGTATTGGTTTTATCTAACTTATTGTAAGTTGTCCGTTTTAAGAAAATGAACCTTAACGTTGGCGTAGTCGGCAGGATTTCACTGGGACCATCAACAGACGACTGAGTAAGAGGCCATAGTTTGTCCGGGATCTGATGGGGAGGATAAAAAGTGCACTATTCAGATCACTTGAGACCGACTTCCCAAAGAAGCTCCCGGGAAAACTTGCGTCCTTCCAAGTAGGTTGATCTGGTGCCCTGCCAAAATCCTTGATACAGACAACGGTAAGACCAATTGTGTATGCCTTTTTAAGAAGGGCTTGTGTATATTTTTAAGAAGGAATTGAACAGTTTCTATCTCTATTTTCTCTCTCTCCCCCCCTCCCTCTCTCCTTGTTGAGACATCCGTGGTTTGTCGGGTTGAGATACAGGGGACGAGGTGTGCGCCTGGCTTGTTGTGGCATCCGAGGTTGTCGGGTTGAGAAATAAGCTTCTTTTTAAATTTTTTATAAAGAGTTAAGAAGTTTGCCAAGTTGAGAAATTGGGGTCTCGATTAGCGGGTCTGCCTGATTGAGATACTTGGGGCGTGGTTTTTTAAAGAGTTGAGAAGTCTTCTTTCTCTCTTTCTCTTATTCTCTCTCTCTTTCTCTTTATCTCTATCTATCTATGGGGAATAATCTGGATAAAAGTGATGGGAGCACGCCGTTCCAACATATGTGTTATTTGAATCCTAAAAGTAACAAAGACTATAGAATATTAAGTTATAAGCTAACCAAATGTTTGGGAGATGAATCTTAGCCGGTCGAAGGAACATGAAATATAGAAACTGTTAAAAAAGGGAAAAGAAAATGGCGCTGAAACGATATAACCCCGGGGACCCCTTGTCTGGCGTAAGCAACCCAGTTTATAGAAAAGGAGGGGATGAAGGAACAAATTCGATGGAGAAATGAGGAACAAAGTCAGGAATAGTGTAGAGCACCTCCCCCATACAAGATCCTGTAGGGGTGGGGGAGCAGGCTCCAGCACCCCTACAGGGAAGGGAACCCCCAGAAGAAACTGATACTGATAGCGACTTGGAGACTGAAAAGGCAGATGAGAAAGAAGAAGGGAAAGGGCTGAAGAGGAAGAATTCAGCAGTGAGAGAGTTAAACAACACAGATGACCAGAGAGAGAAAACAGCAGATAAATTAAAGACGATTGGAAGAGAAAACAGCACGAGAATTGAGGCTGCTTAAAAACTTTAACTCACAAGCCTACAGCCTATACCGTTTAAAACAAACTTGCCTTTGAACTTTGAATCACTTTTGGCAAAGAGCTCGTCTCTGCTGGAGAGAAAGACGAGAGAGTCTGTGAGTGACCCAATGGTTGTGGGGTGTGGCAAGATCTTGATTGACAGGAAGTCTGACTAATCACAATCTGGATCAATGTCCAATCACAGGATCCTGATTGACAGGGAATTGGACCATCCCATTGTGAATCACACCAACCTGCCCATTCCTAGCAGATGAAGGTTTTGTGGGCTTGGTTAATTCTTATTCATTTTAACTCTCTTTCCAACAAGATGAAGATTTTCACAAATTAAAGACAACGCTGACAACTACACTAGCCTCAGCCTTCCCAGTCCATCCAGCCATTATTGAGTGCAATACCCATATGAGTGGCCATGACAAAGTCTCCCAGGGGAATGCGTGAGCTAATAGTACTGCCCACATGGCAGCTTGTAAATTCTGGTCCAAAAATAATTAGTTCTAATAAACAGAATGGACTTTGATGATCAGCCATGATCACATTGAATGGCGGTGCAGGCTCGAAGGGCCGAATGGCCTACTCCTGCACCTATTTTTCTATGTTTCTATGACTTGTCAGACAAGGGAAGGTTTAGAAATTGCAAAGGGACGCCTTTGAATAGAGAAAATAATTATGGAACCGAAAGGGCAGTGCCATTGATTCCACTACGGGACTCTGGAACACACCCCTTTTGGACAAATTTGTGTAATTGATGTTTTTCTGTCTATTATTTTATTTTATATGCACTCCCTTACGCATGCTGGTAAGAAGGAAAAACAATAGAGATTTTACAATTAAAAAAACCTAATTGTGATGCCCATTTTCCTCAGTGAACATTCCATGCTAATTTAGTAAATGTGCGAAATGCGAGGCAAGCTTATGAACGTATTTGGGTGTATCAACGTTTTATGAGTTAGAATGATTTCCTCGAGGTGTGTATTGCTGTGTTTTACTTTTGAGTGATAATTTTATTGTTTAAAGTGTGAATATCTGTGAGATGTAGCGTATTGTATGTGTGGCAATTTGTGAGTGAATGACACAAGAAAGAAGGTATAAAGTAAGTAAGTTTAAAGATTGTAACGTGTTTGTGGAAGCGTTGGATGAATGCTGATTTAATCCTACACTTCAGATGAAATAGGATATAATTGAATGAGCTTGCTCTTTTATGTAGTGTGTGTCGCTTTAAGAAGTCAGTTGTTGTGTGGAGGTGGAGCCACCCAACGTTATTTGTTCTGTGCAATATGTTAGTAATCTATGAAAATTAAGTTCATTCTTTATTTTCTCTTAACTTTCAATAGAGGAGAGATGAAAAATGTAGGTTAGTTGTTTTGTCATTGGTATTTTAAGTGTTTTATTCCTATTTTCTTATCTTTTGAATTAAGTTCAAAAGAAGACTTGGATGCCACACTCCATGAGTTAGATGAGATTGGATAAGCCAATAGACACCTCAGACACTCTCCGTCGGCTCCGCACATTCCGTTGTCCAGGCCCCCATCCTCTCATCTTCACCATGGACGTCCAGTCACTATACACCTGCATCCCCCACCAGGATGGTCTCAAAGCCCTCCTGTACTTCCTCGACCAGAGGAGCAACCCATACCCATCCACTGACACCCTCCTCCGCCTAGCGGAGTTGGTCCTTACACTCAACAACTTCTCTTTTGACTCCTCCCATTTCCTCCAAACACAAGGCGTAGCTATGGGCACACGCATGGGCCCTAGCTACGCCTGCCTCTTTGTCGGGCACGTCGAACAATCTTTGTTCTCGGCATACCAGGGCCCCACCCCCGACCTTTACCTCCGTTACATTGATGACTGCTTTGGTGTCACCTCCTGCACCCACGCACAACTGACTGACTTCATCCATTTCACCACCAACTTCCATCCAGCACTCAAATATACTTGGACCATTTCCGACATTTCCCTACCATTCCTTGACCTCACCATCTCTATTGCAGGCGATACACTCCTGACTGACATCCACTACAAACCAACTGACTCCCACAGCTACCTGGAATACTCTTCCTCCCACCCTGCTTCCTGTAAGGACTCCATCCCCTATTCCCAATTCCTCCGTCTACGCCGCATCTGCTCCCAGGATGACGTGTTCCACACCAGGTCATCACAAATGTCCTCGTTCTTCAGAGAACGGGGTTTCCCCTCCCCCACTATAGATGAGACTCGCACCAGGGTCTCCTCCATACCCCGCAACACTGCCCTCTCTCCCCATTCCCCCACTCACAACAAGGGCCGAGTCCCCCTAGTCCTCACCTTTCACCCCACCAGCCAGCGCATACAACAGATAGTCCTCCGCCAGTTTTGCCACCTCCAACGTGACCCCTCCACTCGCCACATCTTCCCATCTCCCCCCCTGTCTGCCTTCCGCAAAGACCGCTCCCTCCGCAACTCCCTTGTCAATTCTTCCCTTCCCTCCCGCTCCACTCCTTCACCGGGCACTTTCCCTTGCAACCGCAAGAGATGCTACACTTGTCCCTTCACCTCCCCCATCCACTCCTTTCAGGGACCCAAGCAGTCATTCCAAGTCCGACAGAGGTTCACCTGCACCTCCTCCAACCTCATCCACTGCATCCGTTGCTCCAGATGCCAGCTGATCTACATCGGTGAGACCAAGCGGAGGCTGGGCGATCGTTTCGCCGAACACCTCCGCTCGGTCCGCAATAACCAACCCGACCTCCCGGTGGCTCAGCACTTCAACTCCCCCTCCCATTCCGTATCTGACCTCTCGGTCCTGGGCCTCCTCCATGGCCAGAGTGAGCAACACCGCAAGTTGGAGGAACAGCACCTCATATTCCGCTTGGGGAGTCTGCATCCTCTGGGCTTAAACATTGAATTTTCCCAATTCTGTTAACCCAGACTGCCCCCTCCCCTCCCCACCTCTCCCTCAGCCCTCAGGCCCTGACATTCCTTCTCCATCTCCCCCCCCCCCACCCCATTTGCACTAGCTTCTCATTTTCACACCACAAACAGCTTACAATGGCCTGTCTCCTTTATCATCAATACTTTTTTGCATATCTTTCATTCATTGTTCTTTATCTCTCCACATCACTGTTTATATCTCTCGTTTCCCTGATCCCTGACCAGTCTGAAGAAGGGTCTCGACCCGAAACGTCGCCTATCTCCTTCGCTCCTTAGATGCTGCTGCACCCGCTGAGTTTCTCCAGCTTTTTGTGTAACCCTCGATTCTCCAGCATCTGCAGTTCCTTCTTTAATACTTGGATAAGCCAATATCTCAGTTCTAAATGGCCTATCCCTTAGTCTTAAAGGGACTGGTCTCACGTTTCTAGAATGCCACGTGCCAAAAAGAGAGAGTGCTAGCATATCAGTTATTGATCATCCAATGTAATTAATTTGGATTTTAAAAAATGAGCAAGACTTTTTTATTAGTCAAATTGGTTAGTAAGTGGTGATGACATAAAATTGCAGAGTGTAGGTTGACTGAGACAAAATGTGGCAGTTGGAGCATAATGTAGGAATATATATTTTCATTTAGGGAGGAAGATTAGAAAATAAGAGTATTTAAACTTTGGAATGTAACTCTGCAAGGGGATCTGGGTGTCCTTGTAGTTGAATAATGAAGCTAACGTGCTGGTTTTTAAAAAAAAAAGTGGATTTTACTTCGGAGTCACGTGAGTGACTACGTGAAGAAGCCCCGCCTGGCGCTGGATCGGCATTACGTTGACGCTATCGGTAGAGGAAGAGCTGCAGAGCGCAGCTCCAACACAGCGGTAAGGAAACGGCCCGCAGGTAAGTAAAATTATTTTACTTCCAGGGCGTTTTCTAAACTCCGTAGGCTGGCGGGTAAACCAGGAGGAGTTAAATTAAAATAAAAAATTTGAAAAAAATTGCGGGTAAAACGTGCGTCCTGGGGTGTAGAAAAGTCGGGTCAGCAGATTATTGCGGAGCCGGTTCCGATACCGGTGGCCGTTGAAATACCCGTTAGTGAGGCTTTGATTGCTCCACAAACAGAAACTTTGGAGGAAAACCCAGTGCCTAAAAAATGTAAAAGAAAAGCTAAAAGGCCTGAGGTTTCTGATTCAGAAGGTCCAGAAAGAAAAGCCTTATGGCTCAGAATGGATCAAATGGAGAAAATGCTCCAAACTATAATCAACCAAGGGTCTAAGTACCCAAAATATTCCCAGGCAGCCCCTGAGGGGGTTCCATATCATGAATATGGTGCCAGTTTGAATTGGGAATTTGAAACTCCAGTGCCCGGGATTGGGCTGGAGGAAGTCTCCTTGAACAAAGTTTCAGGAGTACCAGGGCTGTATGTGACAGACCCTGAAAGTGGTGATTGCGGTCCGGAGTACCCACCACAATACAAATATATTGATCCAGGTGTGCCTGATATGGCACAAAGTTTTGCTATACCTGGAGGAGGCGGTGAGGCCATTGAAGAAAACCTGGCGGCCAATATTAATTATATGGTCTCTCACCTGCTTCAAGAAGCTGTTATGGTTGAGACAGCAGAATTGTATAAAACACCTATTAATTGTGCCTCATTGAAGGTACCTACGGTGAATCCGGCTATTTGGGCGCCAATGTCATCGATGATGCGGGCGCAGGAGATTCAATTTCAAAGAATCCTCAAGCTGATTTCAGCTGGCATTACTGCCTTTGGAAGATAAGTGGAAGGTTGTGGAGTGACCAAAGTTCAGAAGCATATGTTGGCTTTATTCTGCAACTCAATTTTTGAGATTAATTGTATGAGGAAGATTGCCATTTGGCCTCTGTTACATCCAAGATTTGCAGGGTTGTGCAAGCCAAGCAATGTTCAAACTCCTGGTTATTTGTTCGGAGAAAATTTGTCTAAACAAATTAAAGAAATGGATGAAGAGGCAAAAACTATTGGCCTTATGAAACCCTTCAGTTTTGGCCAGAGAAGGGCTGGTCATATGAAAAGGGGATTTGATTTTGGAGCTGGAACAAGCCGAGGCAGGAGTATGATAAGAAAGAATTACCAGCCAGCACAGCCGAATGTACACCCATTTATTGGGAAAAGGAGATCATTTCGTCCAGTTGGAGAGGTACAAAAACTTTATCCTATCAAAGAAGAATGTTTGGATGAACCTCAGATTGGTGGTAGACTCCGAATGTTTTATAATGAATGAGACAGTATAACAGCTGATCGTGTTGTATTAGATACTGTGTTAGGATCTACCATTGATTTTGTAGAAGGTATGGATCCATTGGGACAGAATAAGCCTAATCATTCTTTGATGTTTTCAGTTCTTGAAAAAATTCAAATTGACAAAGAGGTTTAAGAATTTGTGTGAGAAAGGAGTTATTGAGAAAACAGGAGAGGATCCACGTCAATTTGTATCAAATATTTTCCCCAGACCAAAGAAAGATGGGGGTTGTAGAATAATTTTAGATCTCACACAATTGAATACATTTGTCCAGTATAAACATTTTAAAATGGACACATTCAACACTGCAATGCAGCTGGTATCAACAGGTTGTTATATGGCTACAATAGATTTGAAGGATGCAGATTATTTGGTCCCAATTCATCATAGTTTTCGCAGGTATTTAAAGTTTAAATGGATGGGACAGCTGTGGCAATACAAAGCATTACCTAATGGATTAAGTTCAGCACCTAGATTGTTCACTAAATTGTTGAAGCCAGCACTTGCACTGCTAAGGGCACAAAAACACATCGTTACGGCTTATCTAGATGACATTTTAATTGTCAATGCTAATCAGGAGTCAGCTGAAAAATCAGTCTCAGCAGCTACAAACTTGTTTGAAAAGTTGGGATTCCTGATTCATCCAACAAAATCTAAGTTACAGCCATCCCAAACCATTGAATAGCTGGGGTTTGTGATTAATTCAGTTACCATGTTGGTAACTTTATGGATGGATTTGACAAATGTGTGTCAGAACCTGATTAACAAACCTTATCCCTCCATCCGAGAAGTTGCTAAGGTTATTGGGAAGTTCGTAGCAGCATTTCCAGCAGTAGAATTTGGTCCACTACATTACCAAAATCTTCAAAGGGCAAAAACTCAAGCGCTTATTCAGCGAGCAGGCCATTTTGATAGGCCAATGCAATTGCCAAAGGAAGCCTTATCAGAATTGCATTGCTGGGTTGAGAATGTTCCACAAGCTGCTAAGAACATTTTAGTTCAGCAGCCAGTAGTGTTTTTGCAAACTGACGCAAGTTCTCTCGGATGGGGGGGGGGGGGGGGGGGGGGGGGGGGGGGGGGGGGGCTACGGATAATGAGACCAGCTGTGGGGGCAGATGGGCTGTCGAAGAGGATTTATTGCTCCAAACATATGGTATAAATTATTTGGAGCTACTGGGAGCATTTTATGGATTAAAAGCTTATTGTTCTACATTAAAAAGATTTGCATGTCCAAATACAAATAGACAATACCACAGCTGTGGCATATATCAATCACATGGGTGGTGTCAGATCAATATCATGTGATCATCTGGTAAACCAGATGTGGCAATGGTGTATTGGTAAAATATTTGGCTTTCAGCTATTTATCTCCCAGGGAGAGACAATGTTGTGGCAGACAAAAGATCACGAATATTTAAAGACAATACAGAATGGATGTTAAATCCACAAATTTTAAAAAATATTGTCAGTCGGTATGGAGTACCGGACTTTGATCTGTTTGCACCTAGATTGAATCACCAATTGCCCAAATACGTGTCTTGGGAACACGATCCAGGGGCAGTAGCGGTGGATGCTTTCTCGCTACACTGGGGGAATACGTTCTTTTATGCTTTTCCCCCATTCTGTCTGATTGGGCAATCTCTGAAGAAAATAGCGCAAGACGCTGCCAAAGGCATTTTGGTGGTGCCAAATTGGCCTACGCAGTCATGGTTCCCATTGATGCTAAAATGATTGTTGAACCATGTATGACAATTCCCAGTTGCGACAATCTGTTGACACAACCAGTAACAAAAGAAATTCATCCATTGCATGATCATATGAATTTGTTAATCTGCAGGTTCTGACCAGACAATTGCAAGAGTTTGATCTGTTGGACAGGACCGTGGATGTTATAGATGCAGCTTGGAGGAATAGCACTAAAAAACAATATATGTCACATATAAGGAAATGTGAAGTTTTTTGTACACAGTCAAAGATATCTTATCATACTGCAAACATTTCAAATGTATTGGAGTTCCTTGCTGGGTTACATTTTGATGAGCATTTGAGTTATAGTGCCATTAATTGTGCTCGTAGTGCATTGTCGTCCTACTTAGGACAAATTTCTGTTTGGGATTCAGTTGGGTCTCACCCATTAGTATCCCGATTCATAAAAGGAATTTTAATGAAAATCCTCCCAAGCCCAGACATACAGAATTTTGGGATGTTAGCATTGTTCTCACTTTGCTTAAGCAATGGACTCCAATTACTTCAATGTCTTTGCGGAAGTTAACATTGATGGTAGTAATGTTAATGGCATTGGTATCAGCTCAAAGAGTACAAACTTTGCAATTGTTACGGTTGGGTTGCATGCATGTGACTGCAGATAACATTGTGTTTTATGTTTATGACCTGATCAAACAAAGCAGACCAGGGAGAACTGGAGCTAAGGTAATGTTTAAAGCATATCCTATCGATGAAACATTGTGTGTAGTAAGCATTTAACTCAATACATTGAGGTAACCAAAAATCTCAGTGGTTCTGAGGAAGCGTTATTGATAACGCACAAAAAACCACATACTAAATTTCAGTTCAAACCATTTCTAGATGGTTAAAACAGGTTTTGGATCTAGCAGGAATAGACACTGATGTGTTTAAATCTCACTCCACTAGGGCGGCAGCTACGTCCGCGGCGAAGGTACAGGATGTACCACACGATCAAAATTTTAGAGGCCGCAGGGTGGTGTAGAGAAGAAACGTTTTCAAAGTTCTACAATAAACCTGTTGTCACGGTGCCAGGATTTGGGCATGCAGTACTGGGTTCTCTTTAAATGCTTGCTTTGTTTTATATTATCGATTTATGTTACCATTGACATTATTTATCATTTTTCTTTTGTAATTTTCTCCTACGATAGAGGGGTTATTATTTAAAAAAATGTTCTTTTTTAAAGGACTTATTACATAAATTGTAACAATGTCTTAAAATACCATTTACTCACTATTGTTTTGACTAAACAGAGAGTCGTATGGAATGAATCTACGACATGAAAAACACAGAGCTTTAAAATCTTCACGTAGTCACTCACCTGACTCCGAAGTAAAATAGTAAGATTAAACGAGAACTTACCTGTTCGAAGTTTGATCTTTATTTTATGAGGTGTTACGATGAGGGATTACGTGCCCTCCGCTCCCAACCCTCATAATATAAATGATAATCTGGTAGTTCTAGTCTATGTTGGGTCTTACTATCTTACTCCGGCTATTGGTTCTGTGTTTTTCATGCCGCTGCTTTGAAGTATGCCGATCCAGCGCCAGGCGGGGCTTCTTCACGTAATCCCTCATCGTAACTCCTCATAAAATAAAGATCAAACTTCGAACAGGTAGGTTCTCGTTTAATCTTACTATTATTTGCCTGAAGATATCCAGGAGCAAAGTGACTGTGAATGAAAAGTAGAAGAGTACATAAATGTACAAAGTACTTTCAGAATATCTTAAATAATGTTCTTTCTGATGTGGAGAAAATAAAGATTTTTTGTCTCTTAGAATGCAAATGAGGAGCCAGGTTTCCTGTTTCCTGTCTTAAATGTGTGGAAGGAAGCCTGTATTTCATGCTAGTTGATTACAGCAGAACGTAGTTTGAGATAAATTGTTATGGGGAGTAAATGTTGAGAGATAGAGTCGATTGGGGAAGGAGAAATATATTTGGACAATTGAAGAAAAAAAATATATAAATTATCCCTGACCCCCTTCCCAGCACTGGAATTTTCATATTTGACTAAACTCTACCATTTGTGCTGTGATAATGAAAGTACTTCAGTGGTAGTAACAGACTATGAAGACAGAATGAGAACAGTTGCTTGCTGTTCCACGAAGCTAAGTCCAGTGTTAGCTTGGCTGCACTGGTGTGCTTAAGTGCACAAATATGTAACATGGGCAGTGGAAATCTTAGAGCCCAACTCACTGAGGGGGATTATAACTTACATTCTCCCCATAGTATAGTGTGACTTAGAAGCAGGGAGGTTAGGGGCAGTTTGAGATAATTGTAGTGCCAAATGGAAAATGAGTGTAGCCTGCAGATCAACATAGATAAATTTCACAGGACCCTTCCTCTAGCCATAAAATAAAGGGTACTATTTAGCACTGATTGATTGCTTTACCTACTGGGTAACGGTATTTCCATGCTAAGATAGAACAGCTAGAATTGTGATAAGGAATCAAAGAGATAATACTTTGGTAAGGGGTCCCTCTTTAGATTGATCAGGGTAAATGTTTCACAGGAAAGGTGATGAAAGGGACTCTGCCTTGTCAGTAGTTAAATAGTGATTTCATATCTTCCACTAATTGCAGAGTTTCGGATTAGCGGAGGGAATGAATAGGACACTAAAAAGTTTAAGTGAAGTCTTGACTGAGACTGGACAGGAATGGGTTAAGGTATTCAGCTATTTTTATGTTTCAAAACAAGCCCAGCTAGAGGGACAGGGTTAAAACCTTTTGAATTGATAACAAGATAAGCTGTGAAATTATGAACTTACCTACAGGTCCTTAGCGATGAATTAATTACGTATGCACAGCAATTAACCCATGCCTTGCCAGGTCTTCATTCCCAGGTATAAGAGTCACAGAAGCTACTATCCGTTCAACACAGGGACTAGTCCATACTATCAGACTACGTACTAATATGGTACTGGGATCAGAAGAAATTGGGACCGTGTTGAAAGGGACTGTAGCAGGTGCTACAAACAATATCAATTGCAGTGAAGAGGATACATCTGATTGACATTACGGAGAACCCAAGAAAGGACAATGGGGCTATTGACCCTCTTTTATATTCTGGGGTTGGCCCATATGGACTGGACTTTGGAAATAATCTGTTTTTGTTTATGAGTTTTGAATTTGCCCTTCGTAATAATAAGTGTATGCTGGTTGTGTCCGCACATCCCATATAATGGTGGAGAAGGAATACCTCTCGTAACAATACTCCTTAACCTTACTGAGATTCTGGCCTTGAACTGTTTTCGCAATAAAAAAAAGCAACTAATGGATGCCTTCAGAATGGCAAAGTCAAGGACCCATATTTAAAGAATGGTATGTGGCCTCTTTTAAGACAGGATGGAAGGTAAAGGAGACCAGGGTTTGGGAATTACCATGGCTTAAATTAGTGAATTGCCCCAGTTAATTCTACCTGTTATTGTGACAGAAGAAGCAACAGAGTATACTTGAGGAACAGCACCTGCACCAAGGTTAGTGCTAATGGCTGCTGAGTCCAATAAATGGGACGTATTTTGTATGTGGATTCCGGGCATACCCATGGTTACCTGGTATGTACCTGGGGATGAAAAGAACTGGGAAAGGTTGATTAGGTCAACCTACAACTGAAGGGGATGTTGTTATTTGGCCTTTGTTGTCCCTCACGTGAGAACTGTGTAACATCTAACTGAATTGTATAGTCCCGATGAGGGCTAAAGTGAAGTATATCAGAGTCAGAGCAATTCTGGATGATTGCTTTCCCACTGTATGGGACAGCCTGTCTATCAAGGGAATTGATTAATATGTCCCCTGGATTGGAGAATTTGTTTAATTACATGGTGGACATCTTTACCTACAAGTAAAAGGCCCTTTCATCCATTATGGCTGAAATGGTTGCACTTTGTCGTATATCCCTATAGGATAATAGGAGGGACGTGCTATTATAGGGTGTGAATGCTGCACTTACATTCTCGATGAATCCTCTAAGATTGCAGATTTAGCAGCACATATCACCAGTGAAATAAAGAGGTTGGAGAAGAAGCATAATGTTGAGAATGGTGGCCATTTAGTATGTTTGGAGGAATATGGGAAATGATAATTCACTATGGATTTATTGTACTGTTGATTGTTGTGTTAATCTAAGTATTGAAATGTCTGAAGCCGTTACTATGTACTAACCAAGGACTGTTGTGTTATCATTCATATGATAATAGGAGGGAATGATAATATCCTAGGTAATAATGGAATATTTTATGTATTTTATTAAGTAAAGATTAATTTGGGTTTTGGGTTCTGAGTAAGTGAAAGCTTTAAAATTTGGGTTCTGCGGAAGGGCTGGGTAATCAGGAAATTGGAGGCCAGCATTCAAACTGCATCCAAGCTGCTTCCTGTTGTGCCCAAACAAAGGATATTGACAATGGTGAGAGGGGATGTATTTCTTGTGAAGGTTCAGGCTTCTGTAAACACAAGCCTTGGGAAAGGACGAGTTTCTTGAGAAATTGGTATTCGCTACTAGCAGAACCTTCTGTGGGCAACTGATAAGGATCCTTACATTGTTTAAGAAGGTACTGCAGATGATAGACCTTTGACTAATTTCCTGTTATTTGGGGGTTTCGTAACTAAAGTTTGTGATCGATATAACCATAGCATGAGAAGTATTGTATCAGTGACAAGCATACTTAGAATGGGTAGAGCTGTGATTGATATGTTAGACGTCATTGCTGCAACTGTGTATGAACATGTGACTGTTTCTGAAATACTATAAAAATATGCTGTATGTCTTCATTCATTAGAGTGGTGACCTGGGAGGAGTTAAGTATCTGCTGTATGCTTGACTTTGTATCTCCTAGCACTCTCTAGCTAAATGATCTTTAAAGCTTGTATTGGTTTTATCTAACTTATTGCAAGTTGTCTGTTTTAAGAAAATGAACCTTAACAGTTTTGGTGGACCAACGAATCAAAGGCCAAAAATCTAATCTGAAAATCTAATCTGACATACACCCACAAACACACACACACACACACACAGAGTTTTAAAAGTATACTAGACCAAGTGAAGACCCGTCGGGTCTGTTCCCCGGCTGTTCGAGGGGGTAGTTAGTGTTGGGGTGGGAGGTGTGATACGGCATGCGGCGTCACACACGCTAACCACCCCAACACTAACTACCCCCTCGATTGGAGTGGGAGCAGGCGGGCAGGTGTGGGGACACGGAGGCACGGAGAGGGACATGGAGGCACAGAGAGGGACACGGAGGCACAGAGGGGGACACGGAGGCACAGAGGGGGACACGGAGGCACAGAGGAGGACACGGAGGCACAGAGGAGGACACGGAGGCACAAAGGACAGAGAGGGGCACGGAGGCACACACAGAGAGGGACACAGAGGCACACACAGAGAGGGACACGGAGGCACACAGAGAGGGACATTGAAGCACACAGAGAGGGACATGGAGGCACACAGAGAGAGGCACAGAGGCACACAGAGAGGGGAGCAGAAAGGGACACAGATGTAGGGGAGCTTCCTGCCTTTTGGACCTGGGGTTTGTATTTGCGGTGTTTTTTTGAGTGGGCGACCCTGCTGGTGCGAGCGGAGCGGACGATCAAAAGCAGCAAAGGGGGCGGGGAGAGAGAGGGGGGGGGGAGGGAGGGGGGGAGAAGGGAGGGGGGGGGAGAATGGAGAGAGGAGAGGGCTGGCCGATCGAGAGAGAGGGGGGGGGGGAAGAGAGAAGGGAAGGGAAGAGAGAGGAGGGGTGTAGAAGGGATGGGGGGAGAGGGAAGGGAGGAGCCCAGCAGCCGTTGGGTACAAGGGGGGGGGGGGGGAGGGTGGAGCGGGCGGGCGTGATCCAGAGTGAGCCTTCGGGCCGGCAGCAAGGACGGCGAAAATAGCAGCGGGGGAAGCAGCCGATCTGTGCCTTCCGCCAGCGTGACAGAGCCGGGCTGGGGGGGAGGAGCGGAGGACAGCCGGGCAGCAGCAGGCGCTATCGTCGCGCGAGATACAGTGGAAGGGGAAGTGGAGGAGAGCTGGGCTGCCGAATAAAGAGAGAGAGAGAAGCGGCTTGGATTGGTCGGCATGTGGGATTGTGACGTCAGCAGCTGGTGAGTCCCGTTTAGATTTTTAAATGAGTGAGTGGGGGTGGGGAGGGGGTGGGAAGGATTTTATTTTTTAAATGTGTACATAAAAAAGTCTAAATGTAATGAGGAGTGGATTTGCGAATACAACAATTAAATCGCTAGCGAAATGGAAAAAATCTCTGATTTTTTGCCTGTGGTTTTAGCAGACCAACGAATCAAAGGCCAAAAATCTAATCTGAAAATCTAATCTGACATACACCCACAAACAAATAAAGACACACACACACACAGTTTTAAAAGTATATAGATAGATAAGATTAGGACTAGATATGATTATGATACTTTATTGTCACATGTTGGGAGGTCATGACCTGGGTCCGTATAAATAAGAGTCATCTGTATGCATATTGAATGGTATAACATGGTTAATATTGTAATCAATCATATCACTTGATGTTTTAATGATAACATTTTTTGACTATTTTCTTTGGAGTATGGTGTTTTGCTATAACTGATTAACATTAATTTTACTTCGGAGTCACGTGAAGAAGACCCCGCCAGGCGCATGCTCGGCATTACGTAGACGCATGTGGCACAGACAGGGTGGAGAGCGCAGCTCCCACCAGCGGTAAGTTTAACCCGCAGGTAAGTTACTGTTGAACTTTCTTGCGAGTGTTTTTAAACTCTGTAAGTCTGCAGAGCCAGCTAGAGTGTTCATGTATTTTGGAAAAAATTTAAAAATTCTGTAAATCTGGCTTGAAATATGGAGCCAGCTAGAGTATAAGTATTTTTAAACTGCGGTATTGAATGGAACGCGCTGAAACCGCAGTTTCTAATTTAGACCGGATCGGGAGATTAGGCTGCTTTAAAAACCGGTTCCCGCTATTTACCGCTATTTAGATCGGGTTTGGAGATAACGGCTGCGCTAAATGCCGGCTCCAAATACCCACAATTTGTAAAATAAAGTCTGCTCTGAGTATATGTTACCAGATGCAGTTTTCCTTTATGGAAATGTATATAACCCTGTGTGATACTGAGGTTAATACAAATATTCTGCAAGCAGAATGTGCCTCTCAGAATTACAATTTTAAACATATATGGTTTATGCACAAATACAAAACAGTAAAGAAAGTAACTCTCCTCCAAGGGAGGACAAGAATGTGGGGAAGGCAGGAAATGGAGAAAATGCTCCACACTTGACTTCGTCAAGGGTTCGAAGACCCATGTATGTCTTCCTGTAAGGCAAGCTCCAAAGGAGTTTCCATACGCTGAGTATGGTGCCTATGAAAATGGGATTCTGATTCTCCAGTACCTTGGTTAGGTCTGGATGAGGTCCCTAGAGCAAGATAAAATGCTCCAAACTCTAATCAGTCAAGGGTTCTAAAGACCCATGAGATTCTAAGGCAGGCTCCGTAGGAGTTTCCATACACTGAGTATGGTGCCTATAAAGAATGAGAATCTCGTTCACCAGTGCCTTGCATAGGTCTGGATGAAGTATCCCTAGAGCAAGACTCGGGAGTACCAGGGCAGGATGAAACTGACCCTGAAGCTGGTGTCCCTACTTATGTGTATACACCAGAGCACAATAGAAATGCTCCGGGTGTTCCCGATGTAGCACCAAGTTTTGCTATATCGGTATGGACTGGTGAGGCTATGGATGAACCTGGCAGCCAACATTATTTGGTTTCTCCAAGAAACTGCTATGACTGAAACAGTAAAAAATATATAAAACACCCGTCTATTGAGCCTCGCTCAGGGTGCAACAGTAACTTAGTAATTGGGCACCCATGAGTGTAATGATGCGAGGACAGGGAATGTGTTCCAGTATGTCCTCCAGCTGATATTCAGTTGGCATCATTGTATTTGGGGAAGGCATACATGGGTCGATAATGTCCAATACTTTTAAGACATGCTTGCGTTACTCTGCAATGTATATTCAAACCCAATTGTATGATGCAAATTGCCATTTGGCTAACATTATACCCAAAAAATGCAGGATTATGTGGGCAAGCTATAACCAGATTTATGATTGATGAAAAACTGCCCAAACAATTAAGGATATTTTCCTTATAAAACTTCTCATCCCTGCTTTGAGAAAACAAATAGGTTGAATACGAACCCCTATATTAAGAGAAGGGATCTTCTGGTTCATTTACAGAAGTACAGAAACATCATTCCATCACACGTGGAATTTCTGGGAAACAACCTCTGGTTGGTTGTAAGATTACAATTGTTTTGTAATTCTGCATTAAATCTGATCGGCTTGGTGTTTGAATGTACCAGGAACTCGTCAGGTAGAGTTAATATATCCCAGACACAAGTATGGGGGTTGCAATCATTCTGGGACTCGCAAACTTAAATTTATAGTTCAGTATAGGCATTTAAAAAAGTACACTTCAACACTGTAATGAAGTTGTTATCACAAGGATGCTATATGGCTATTATTAGATCTAAAAAAGATGCCTTATTATTCAGGTACTTCAATTAATTGGATGGGTCAGCTGAAGGAATTACCTAATGGGTTAAATTCAGCCCTCAGATTGCTCACACAATTATTGAAATCAGCACTGGTGTTAATGAGGGCTCAGAATCACATTGTAATGACTTATCTAGAGGATATGTTAATTGTAAATGGGAGACAGCTGAAGAACTGGGTTCAGCAACCATAAGCCTATTGAAAGGCTAAGGTTCTGTACATCCAAACAACATGTAAATTACAGGCATCCCAAACAATTGATTATTTGGGGTTTGTCTTTAATACAGTTGATATGTCAGTAACTTTACCAACAATTAAGGTTGAGGATGTTACAAATGCCTGTATTTGTCTTGGTAAAAAAACATCCCACCATCCAAGAAGTAGCTACGGTGACTGGTAAAGTGATAGCAGCATTCCTGCTGTCGAATTGGGACCTCTGCATGATCAAAGTCTGCAAAGACCAGAGTATAAGCATAAAAAGTGTGCAGGTCATTGATTAGGTCCATGCAGTTACCAACTAAAGAGGTTGAGTTTAATTGCAATGATGGATTCTCAATGTTGCACAAGTTACTAGAAGTAAAAATGTGCTTGTTCAGCAGTCTTCAGTGTTATTACAGACTGTTGGGAGTGCTCTCGGATGGGGAGCCAAGGACAGCGACACCAGTTGTGGTGGTCGATGGACTGTCCAAGACGATTTAATTCTCCAAACACATGGTATGAATGATTTGGAGTTATTGGGGGCGTTTTTTATGCATTGATAGCTGTTTGATCTACAATAAAGAACTTACATGTTCAATTACCAGTAGACAATACCACAACTGTGGGATAAGACAATGTTGTGGTAAGACAACAGATCACGAAAGTTCAATGACAATACAGAATGAATGTTAAAATTCAAAAAGTTTCAACTAGATTGTCAGACAGTATGAGTACGAAATGTTGATCTGTTGTGTCTGGATTAAATCTCCAGTGGTCTAAATGTGTCTCGTGGGAGCCAGACCCAGGAGCATTGGCGGTGGATGCATTCTCACTACATTGGGGAAGTATAGTCTTTTATGTTTTCCCCATTTTTGCCTGATTAGGCAATGTGTCACCAAAATAGAGCAAGTCTCCGCCGCAGGTGTTTGGTGGTTCCAAACTGGTATTGCTTCTCGGCCTTTTGGCTAAGATCAAGGTAGTATCTATCCTTATCAGTTAAATATCTGATACGTCCCTTATCTAGGGACCATTACTACACAGTCATTGTTCCCTTTGGTGCTCAGAATGATGATTCATGACAAATCCAAGGTGCAGTTGGTACATTCAGTAACAGCAGAAGTCATCCGTTACATGACCGTATTAATTGTTAATCTGCAGGTTCTGATGGAATGTCGGATAGGACCATGAATGTCATAACTGCAGCTTGGAGAGATAGCACTAAGAAACAATATATGTTTCATATAAGGAATGGGAAATCTTTTGTATACAGTCAGATATATTTTATCATATCGGATGTATTGGAGTTCCTTGCTATGTTGCACCTGAGCTATAGTACCATGAATGGAGCTCGGAGTGTTTTGTCCTCCTATTTAGGACAATTTCAGAACGACAATTTATCGGGTCTCATCCGTTTATATCCCAATTTATGAGAGGAATTTTAATGAAATCCAACCACACCCAGATATACAGAAATCTGGGATGTCAGTATAGTTCTCACATTGATTCGGCAATGGACTCCAATTACGTCACTGTCATTTCAGAAGTTAATATTTAAAATGGTTATGCTCATGCCATTAATATCAGCACAATAAGTACAAACATTACAAATGTTGTGGTTAGATTGTATGCAGTTGTCTGTTTTATGTTAATGATCTAAGCAAGCAAAGCAAGCCAAGAAAGGCTGGAACCAATGTAATTTTTAAGACATACTCTGTCAATTAAACATTGTGTGTGGTTAAGCATCTGACTTAATATATATTGAATTAAGAGTCTCCGAAATTGTGAGACACCAATGTTCATTACCCACAAGAAACATATAAAAAGTGACAGTACGAACTATTCTAGATGGATAAACAGGTTCTGGACTAACTGGAGTAGACACTGATGTGTTAAATCTCACTCCACAAGGGCGGTATTAATGTCCGTGGCAAAGGTGCAGGACGTGCCGCTCGACCAAATTCTGGAGATCGCAGGATGGTCTAAAGAAGAAACTTTCCTAGATTTATGCTAAACCTGTTGTTACAGTGTCAGGGTTGCACATGCTGTGTTGGGTTCTGATCAAAATTGTTTGCTTTGTTGCATATCATTTGTTGTTATTTCCCCTGGGATAGAGGGGTTATTATTTTTCTTTTTATTATTAAAATATTAAAATATTTATTGCATAATTTCAAGCAATATATATTATTTACTCACTACTGTGTAAACTGAAGCAGTGTGTCGTATGGAATGATCTACGGCATGAAAATCACAGAGCATTAAAATCTTCACGTAGTCACTCACGTGACTCCGAAGTAAAATAGTAAGATTAAACGAGAACTTACCTGTTCAAAGTTTGATCTTTATTTTATGAGGAGTTACAATGAGGAATTACGTGCCCTCCACTCCCGACCCTCATAATCTAAAAGATCATCTGGTAGTTCTAGTCTTGTGTGAGCCTTACTATCTTACTTCGGCTATTGGTTCTATGTTTTTCACGCCGCTGCTTTGAAGTATGCCGAGCATGCGCCTGGCGAGGTCTTCTTCACGTAATCCCTCATCGTAACTCCTCATAAAATAAAGATCAAACTTCGAACAGGTAAGTTCTCATTTAATCTTACTATTACTGCTGCTTTCTTGGAACAGGACTAACAGCTGTACGGGTTGATGTAGCAGCAGGGCTCTGCAGCAAATTTGTCAATGACAGGAGTCATATTACTTTGCCAGAAAGTTATTTTGATTCTACTGCCTGCAAGGATGTTTTTATTACTGACAGGTGACAAGCTGCTTATTCCAGTCTAGAGAAAGTTTTGCAGAATTATCTGTCTGCAGCATTAAAGGTAAGAACAAAACATATTGATGGTAATTTCAAAGACAGACACAAAATGCTGGAGTAACTCAGTGGGACAGGCAGCATCTCCGGGGAGAAGGAAGGGTGACGTTTCGGGTCGAGACCCATCTTCAGACTGAGAGTCACGGGAGAGGGAAACTGGAGACATGGAAGGGGGTGGTGACAAGAAGGCATACAATCAGTAAAATTAATCAGGAGGACAGTAAAACTACTCTGAGGACAAGGATGAAGGAGGGATGGAAAGAGAAACATCACCCATTCCCTCCCCAGAGATGCTGCCTGTCCTGCTGAGTTACTCCAGAATTTTGTGTCTGTGTTTGAAATTACCATCAAAATGTTTTGTTCTTACCTTTAATGCTGCAGGCAGATAATTCTGCAAAGCTTTCTTCAAGAGTTACTTGAAGTTAGAGAAATCAATGTTTGTACCGCTGGATTGGAAGGTGCGCAAGCCAAATAACATTCTATAGATCATCCTGGGGGGGGGGGGGGGGGGTGAAAATAGTGTCCATTATTGCAAATTGTCCACTACATTATCTGTGAGGAAGGGGGTAAATATATACAATATTGGAAAAACAGTCAAGGCACAAAATCAACAGGAAAGGTGAAACACAAACTGAGACAGGATTCGCTCCAACCACTTCAAACTCGGTCCTTCGTTCCCGATACGAACAGACCCCTGAATTACAATAGACTTTCTCCTCTATAACTGAAATCCAATATAACGAGGCCTATAGTAACGAAGGTAGACTGTACTTTTACAAACGTTACACTCTGTTAATTGTTTCTTGTAAACTTTTAGAAATTATAGTTTAATAATAACAGAAAATGGTTCAATATTAGACTTCGACTTTGGTTCATTGTTATGGTTCCGGCACAAGTGAACAAACACAATAGCTGGTTATAACTTTAAAGCAGAAAATGTTAAAGCTGAGTGTGCTTTTCACATAGAAAAAGGGGCCTCTTTTCTCAATAGATCCCAGTTTTTTTTATTTAGCTGAGGTTTTCAGAGTTCATCAAGAAGTATTGATCAGAAAAGCCAGCACTAAAACTTATGTGCACAAATTTCTGAGAATATAAATACCCATTTTTGAGACCTTGCTCCTGAGTGTGCAGAATCCAAATCTACATGTTGGGTTCAGTGAGTTTTCAGTCTTCAATTAGTTATTTCAGTTACTCCAGCATTGTGTCTATCTTTGGCGTAAACCAAATTCTGCAGTTCCTCCCTAGAGAATTGTCTAGGTATGGTCAGCATATTTACACATAGGGATTGGACAGGATTGGAGAAATTTAATTTTATTTCTCATGACACAAAAGGGGCCATTTGGCAATCAAGTCTATTCCAGCTCTTTAAAGATTTCCCATCAGTCCCACTTTGCCACTTATTTTCATGTTCATACGTTCTAGGAGAAGAATATGGCCATTCGGCCCATTAAATCTACTCTGCCATTCAATCATGGCTGATTTCTCAACCCAATTCTTCTGCCTTCTCCCCATAACCCCTGACACCCATACTAAACAAGAAGCTGTCAATCTCCGCCTTAAAAAATCCATTAACCTGGCCTCCACAGCCTTCTACGGCAATGAATTCCAGAGATTCACCACCCTCTGACTAAAGCAATTCCATCTCATCTCCTTTCTAAAGGTACGTCCTTTTATTCTAATGGGATAATTCTGTCCCACTTAGGCCATTTTTCAGCGGACTGACGGCGACTGTCGTTGCCGGCAGTTCCCTGAAAAACCGGGAACTGGAACGGTGACTGTCAGAATGGAACACACACGCATATACACACACACACACACACGGTGCAAAGCCAAGGTGATACAGACACACACCACGATGAAAACAGGAAGGTTGGCGCGGTAATTAAGGCGGCTAGCACAGTGTATGGTAAGTCCTTTAAAAGGGGGAGAAGGAGTGGAGACAACTTTTAATAAACCAGAGATACACAGTTGTGAAGTTCGGCGGACATTTAACATTACATAGAAACATAGAAAATAGGAGTAGGTCATTCGGCCCTTCGAGCCTGCACCGCCATTCAATATCATCATGATTGATCATCCAACTCAGTATCCTGTACCTGCCTTCTCTCGATACCCCCTGATCCCTTTAGCCACAAGGGCCACATCTAATTCCCTCTTAAATATAGCTAATGAACTGGCCTCAACTACCTTCTGTGGCAGAGAATTCCAGAGATTCACCACTCTCTGTGTGAAAAATGTTTTTCTCATCTTGGTCCTAAAAGGTTTCCCCCTTATCCTTAAACTGTGACCCCTTGTTCTGGACTTCCCCAACATCGGGAACAATCTTCCTGCATCTAGCCTGTCCAACCCCTTAACAATTTTGTAAGTTTCTATAAGCTCCCCCCTCAATCTTCTAAATTCTAGCGAGTACAAGCCGAGTCTATCCAGTCTTTCTTCAAATGAAAGTTCTGACATCCCAGGAATCAGTCTGGTGAACCTTCTCTGTACTCCCTCTATGGAAAGAATGTCTTACCTCAGATTTGGAGACCAAAACTGTACGCAATACTCCAGGTGTCGTCTCACCAAGACCCTGTACAACTGCAGTAGAACCTCCCTGCTCCTATACTCAAATCCTTGTGCTATGAATGCTAACATATCATTTGCTTTCTTCACTGCCTGCTGCACCTGCATGCCTACTTTCAATGACTGGTGTACCATGACACCCAGGTCTCGTTGCATCTCCCCTTTTCCTAATCGGCCACCATTCAGATAATAAATTACCGGTCGGTTATCCTTGGTTCTGAAAACTCCTGCTTACGTTTTTTCCCCCCAATGAGCCAATGAAAATGACGGGTCAGCAAACTAAAACTACCTACGACTACCTACAACTACATGGCGACCCCACTCCAACTGCACCTACCACTACAGGATTATTGATTTTCTACATGGCTACGAATGTTTTGTTGCAGAAAAAATGTCAACAGGTTGAAAAATTTGCGGCGACCATACAGAGGCCGTGACTAGTTCCCGGAATGCAAGAACTCCTCGCGACCGTGAAGGAGACTCACCAGACACCACCAGTGAACATGTGGCGACCATGTGGTGAACACAGAGTCTCCTGCGCTCGCCTAAAAAGTTGCCTAAGTGGGACATGCCGATCAGGCGATGGCCTCTGGCCTGAGTATCTCACACTCGTGGAAACATCTTCTCCACATACACTCTATCCAAGCCTTTCAGTGACCAGAGTTATTTTCTGATAACTTGCTCTTTCCTGTGTGCCTATTAACTCCTCAATGATTCTCCTGCCATTCATCTACACGCCTGAAGTAATTTACAGCAGCTAATTCATCTACCAACTTGCACATTTTTGGATGCGAGTGGAAAGCAGGGCAGCTGGGGGTAAATCTAAGTGATTGGGGTGAACATGTAAAATCCACTGAAACATACCACAAAGGTAATAATTACTGCGTTACCATGTTACCCAGAAAACCTGAAAAATACAATCGGAAAATAGCAAAGGGATGGAAAAAAATGTTTTCTCCTATTTCATTTGAATATGATTTTGTTTAGGAGTTTTAAATATATTGGGATTGGAGCAGTTTCACTCAAGAAACTGAATCTGTGCTCTCCGGATCGTCATGGGACTGTGGGCTGCTTCACTAACTGGGTGACCATTATTCATGTGATGAAGTTGGAATAAGTAAGCAGGCGTGACGTCTTTTGTAGCTGATTACTCAAGTCAGTTTACCAGTAGTGTGTAGAAAGGAACTGCTGATGCTGGTTTCAACAGAAGATAAACGCAAAAAGCTGGAGTAACTCAGCGGGTCAGACAGCATCTCTGGAGAACAGGAATAGGTGACGTTTCGGGTCAAGACCCTTCTTCAGACTCGGGGTCTGAAGAACGGTCTTGAGAAAAAACATCACCGATTCCTTTTCTCCAGAGCTGCTGCCTGTCCAGCTGAGTTACTCCAGCATTTTGTGTCCACCATAAGAAACTGAAGCTCTTTAATATAACTGAAGAATATCCACCAGGTGGCACTGCAATAGCTGCCTCGCCAACAGTATGTCTCGTCCATTTCCTTCTTTTGGTTTTAATATGTGTTAAATGTATGTTTTAGTGTTCTTTAGCTTGTTTTGTGTGGGGGTGGGGGAAACTTAAAAAAATCTCTTACCTCAACAGAGATTACATTTTTTCCATGTCATATCTCCATCCGCACTGTGACCTAACATCAAAGAGCTGGGGACCGATTTCCGGAGTCCAACCTCGGGAGCCTGCAACTTTGGCTGTGCAGATATCAAGATTCAAAATATCGGGAATTATCACGTTTGGTCACTGCATTTCATCAAAAGTACAGCATTATTTGTGTTTTTTCTTAATTCCTTTGGTATCTAAAAAATTTCAGAAGTGTAGCTGCTTGCACTGTACCTGCTGGCGCTGACGATGGCTGCCACGGTGTACTGCTCCTTCCTTTTTTGTATGTGTTTGTGTCGTCTGTGAAAACCCTACGAAGATTACTTTCACGAGAGAGGTACTCAGTACCTCCAAACATTGTCCCCGATTTCTCTCACTTGCTGGATTATTTGGACATACTCGTTGGCGGGGCTGTGGCTGCTTTCAAGAACTTGAGACGGAGGAGGACACGTGGGAAGCGTTCTGGAGCACTCACCTGACACCGGCGACGAGGATCAGCAACACCACTCCCGAGCATATTTCTGGCAAACGTACGTTCTCTCAAGAACAAAGTGGACGAACTGCAACTTCTGCGTCGGACAAACAAGGACTTCTCTCGAGCTGCTGCCCTGTGTTTCATCGAGACCTGGCTTTGTGAGTCGACCCCGGACTGCGCGCTGCAATTGGCTGGCTTCCAACTTCACAGAGCGGACCACGAAGTGGAGGAAGCGGGGAAGTCAAGAGGCAGTGGAATATGCTTCTATAGCAACCAGGACTGGTGCAGCGACATCACTGCACTGTCAAATTTCTGCTCCCCCAACCTAGGATCCCTCTTTATAAACTGCAAACCCTTCTACTCTCCGAGGGAATTTATCTCCTTTATTCACGCTGGAGTTTACATTCCCCCCCCCCCGAAATACCTGCGTACGCGAGCTGCAAACGCAACTCGCTGACCAGATAATGAGGGTAGAGAGTGACTTCCCGGTCTCCATGGTCTTTGTTTTGGGGGACTTTAACAAAGCTAACCTCAGCCGTGACCTTCCAAAATACAGACTTCATGTTACCTGCCCCACCAGAGAGGAGAGAACACTCGATCACTGTTATACGGCAGTCAAGAACGTACATCGCTCTGTTCCCCGGGCGGGTCTGGGTCTCTCTGATCATTGTCTAGTTCACCTTATTCCGACCTACAGGCAGAAACTAAAAACTGCTAAGCCAGTGGTCAGAACAACAAAAAGGTGGGCAAGTGAGACCCTACAATCCTGCTTTGACTGCGCGGATTGGAATGTGTTCAGGGAAGCAACCACAAGCTTCGATGAGTATACGGACACCGTATCATCATATGTAAGCTTCTGCAAGGACAGTTGCATTCCAACTAAGACCCGAACATGGTTCAACAACACCAAGCCCTGATTTAATGCAGAACTCACACAGCTCTGACAGTCAAAAGAGGAGGCCGACAGGAGCGGGGATGCAGACCTCTACAGGCAGGCCAAGTACAAGCTGAGGAGAGGGATCAGAGCTGCCAAGAAAAGGTACTCTGGGAAGTTGAGGAGCAGGTTCTCAGCTAGTGACTCGTCAGTTTGGAAGGGCTTGCCAGAAAACACCAGCTACAAGAGGAAAGCCCCCCACTCTTTGGACAATCGTCAGCTGACTAACGGCCTAAATGAGTTCTTTTTTTAAAAATATATTTTTATTAGAGGCCATACATATTACAAATAATATAACAATTTTTTCAGATATAATTAATACATCTTTCCAAAATTATATAAATATTAACAAACCATGTATATAGGCCTCCATTTTTTTTATAGTATGAGAACGAGAAAAAGAAAAAAGTATAAAGAAAGAATAGTGAATAATTTGAAGAATATGATTATATATGATTAAAAGAGGAAAAAAAAACAAAAAAAACCTATATCTAGTAAACAGTTATTATACTTGAGGAAAAGAAAACAGTATACATCTTATCAATGAATGGAACAATTTCTAATTATAATATATAGAGACAAGATTATAAATCTGAAATTAAACATTTTTGTTTGATCTTCCCACCGGGTGCTTATTGAGTTTCAATGCCGAGCCCAGCTACCCCTTCATATAATCAGTGAATGGAGACCATATTTGTTCAAAAAGCTCAAGTTTATCCATTAGGATAAACCTAATTCTCTCCAGTTGTAATGTCTCCAACATTTCCACTGTCCACATTTTAATTGTCGGGGATAATGGTCCCTTCCAAAATTTCAATATTAATTTTTTTCCAATTATTAAACAATCCAGAAAATTTCTTTGATTTGCTGTTAAAGTTTGGTTTGAGTCTAAAACCCCAAATATAATTAATTTTGGGTCAAGGCTTAATGTAATCTTTAAAACTATGGAAATAATTTTGAAAATCTCAGTCCAATAACTATTAAGTTTTGTACATATTACAAAACTATGAGTTAAATCGGCTTCTATGTGCTGACATTTATCACACAATGGTGATATATTAGGAAAAATTCTATTTAATTTCTTTTTTGAGTAGTGTAATCTATGTATTACTTTGAATTGTATCAAAGTATGTCTGGCATTTAACGAACAGTAATGAATTTGTTGTAAGCTTTCTTCCCAAAAATCTTCTGATATCGGTAAACCAATTTCATTTTCCCATTTTTGTCGGAATAGTTCAGTTTTTGGCATTTCCCTGTCCAATATTATATACATATATGCTATTAATTTTTCTGTTGTTGGATGCTTGTTAAGTACTTCATCCAGTAAACCTGGATCTCTATTTCTATAATTTAGCGTATTTAATTTGCAAAATCTCTAATTTGTAAATATCTAAATAAATTATTTGCTTGCAATCCATAAATCTCTTTCAACTCCTGAAATGAGAGAAATTTCCCATTCCTATAAAGATGTTCTATCCTTATTCCTAAAATTTTCCAATGTCTAAACCCCACATCCAATGTCGAGGGTTTAAACATAGGATTATTCATAATTGGTAAACAAAGTGGCATAGTTTCTAAATGTAAAGTCTTAATGATTTGTTTCCAAATACGTATATTATTTAAAATTATAGGATTTGCCTTATATGATTTTTTTTTTGTACCACTCCGGGGGCAAGGAGTATTGTGCTTATGTCGAATGGGAAACAATCTTCCTTTTCAATTCTTAACCAAACCGGGTCCTGTTCCATCTGTAACAACCAATAATTAAAGTTCTTAATCTGAGCCGCCCAATAATAATATAAAAAATTAGGTAAAGCTAATCCACCATTTATCTTAGACTTACATAAGTGTGTTTTACTTATTCTGTGATTTTTATAATCCCAAATAAAGCTGTTAACTATAGAATCAATTAAAAAAAAATAAAAAAATTTAGGAAGATATAACGAGATGGCTTGAAATAAATATAGTAATTGAGGCTAAAAATCATTTTAATGGCATTTATTCTACCGATCATTGATATCGGTAATGTTTTCCAATATAAAATATTATTCTTTAATTTATTTAATAATTGGGGGAAATTTGATTTAAATAAAGAGTTATAAGATTTTGATACATTAATTCCAAGATATTTAATTTGATTATTAGCTATTTTAAATGGAAATTTTTGTAATTTATTCAATTTAATTCCTAGTATAGGCATAATTTCACTTTTATTCCAGTTAATTCTATATCCTGAGAACCTACTAAATTCATTTATAACTTCAAGTAATTTAGGGATACTAATCTCTGGTTTTGTTATATATATTAAAACATCATCTGCATATAAAGATATTTTGTTCATTGTGGTTTTAGTATTATATCCATAAATTTCTGGTTCTGCTCTAATCCTTTCGGCCAATAATTCTATAGCGAGTGCAAATAATAAGGGTGATAATGGACAGCCTTGTCTACAACCCCTAGAGAGATTGAATTTTGCTGATAACATTTGGTTTGTTAGGATTCTTGCTGTTGGGCCAGAGTATAAAATTCTAACCCATTTGCAAAATCCTTCTCCCAGTTGAAATTTCTGCATTATCCTAAATAAGTAAGGCCATTCCACCTGGTCAAACGCCTTCTCCGCATCCAGCGATATAATTGCTAATTCAATATCAATCATTCTTTTCGAGTAAATAATATTAAATAGACGTCTTAAATTATAAGTGGAGTAACGTTTAGGAATAAAACCTGTTTGATCATGATGTGTTGATCACTAAACTTAACCTTTGAGATAAAATTTTTGTTAATATTTTTTGATCTGTATTTAAAAGAGCTATTGCTCTGTATGATCCTGGGTCTTCTGGATCTTTGTCTGCTTTGGGAATAAGTGTAATTGTGGATTCTTTTAGGGTTTCTGGAAGTTGTTCTTGTTCGTAGGCAACTTTGTACATAGTTTGTAGCCGTGGGACGATCAAATCATGAAACGTCTTATAAAATTCAACCCCCAAACCGTCGGGTCCTGCAGCTTTACCATTCTTCAATGATCGAATTGATTCCTCAATATCTTTTGCTGATATTTCAGCATCTAATAATTCTCTACCTTCCTGATCTAATCCATTAATGTGACATTTCTGGAGAAACGTTTCCCTTCCCTCGGGTTGATCCATCACCTTTGATGTATAAAGTTTTTGATAGTATTGTTGGAATCTATCATTAATGTCTTTTGGTAAAGTTAATATTTCTCCTTGTTCAGATTTGACCTTATATATCATTTTTTTCTTCTTCTGATTTTCTTAGTTGCCGAGCTAACAATTTATGCGGTTTATCCCCAAATTCAAAATATACTTGTTTGGTCTTTTGAAAAAGTTTAATAACATACTTTGATTGTATCTCATTTAATTTATATTTTAATGTTGCTATTTTATTATGTATAACCCTAGATGGAGACACACCATTTTCCATGTCCAACTGCCTTATTTCATTTTCCAATTTCTGTTGAATCTTTCGATTTTCCTTGTTCAGATGTGCCTGCGCAGAAATTATAGCACCCCGTATAAAAGCTTTAAATGCGTCCCATAAAAGAGATGGTGAGATTCCAGGTTTATCATTGGTTTCAAAAAATAATTCAATCTGTTTAACCAGATAATCTGAGCACGCTTTATCATTTAATATATGAGGATTAAGTCTCCATTGCGAATATCCTTTAGTTATACCCTTTAAATTAATCTTGAATGTTAATGGAGCATGATCTGAGATAATAATATGATATTTTGAGTCATACGTAAATGGGACAAGTTTTGAATCTATTAGGAAATAATCTATCCTAGAGTATGTTCCAAATACCGGAGAGTAAAATGAGTATTCTCGACCATTAGGATTATCATTTCTCCAAATATCTTTGACATTAGCTGACCTAATGAAGGAATTTATGAATTCACTTGATTTAGAAATAGCCTTCCTTTTGGTTGATGATCTGTCCAAATAATTATCCAAAGTGCAATTTAAGTAGCCCCCAATTATTAGATTGTGCTGTGTTACTATAGGAATAGTGTTAAATATTTTCTTAAAAAATAGCGGATTATCAAAATTTGGGCCATATATATTCATAAGTACAACCTTCGAATATAGTTCACCCGTAACTATTATATATCTACCTTCAGGATCCTCTATTATTGAACTATGTTTAAATTGAATACCTTTACGAATAAGGATGGCAACTCCTCGAGATTTATGAGTAAATGATGAATGATACACCCTAGAAATCCAATTTGCCGTTAACCTATATTGTGCATCCTTTTTTAGATGTGTCTCTTGAAGATAAATTATATCAGCTTTCATTCTATTTAATTGCGCCAAAACCTTACCTCTTTTAATTGGATCATTAATACCTTTTACATTCCAACTACAGAAGGTGATTCCATCACCCCCCTTTTTCTTATTAGTATCTTGCATTCGGATATTATGGTGGATTATAATGAGGTAGATGTCTCAGCATATACATCCCAATTTCGTACCCTTGTTTGTGATCAACTAATACTAATAACATTATCTGACATACATATCCCCTCCAGTCTACTGTATAATACCATTCAAAAGTAAAGTAATATAATTCCACATTTAATATATAAAAGAAAATAATATTTTAAAAAAAGGAAAAAAAGTTAATAATATTATTAGAAAAGTGCAGGAAAAAAAAAGTGTCTAAAGCTACGTTAAGTGATGTTAGTGTAAGCCACACTAGCGTGGCTGTTAATTTACGGACTTCCGTTGGGGAAAAAAAAAGATGTTTATATTTCCAGTTCCGTAAATGCCTTAAGGGCAATATATTTAGGGGCGGGGTGTTACATCTCCATTCTTATTAATCCTATATTGTTTTAATTGCTGCTATCATTTTAGATTGTTTAAGGAGGTATCACATACATTTGTTAATAATGGTTAGTACTAAACTAATACTATTGTATATTAATTTATTATTAATAATCATTGAGCTCTCCAAGTCCAATAATTTTAAAAGTTTATCATTCTTCCTCCTTATTGCTGGGTGTACATCGGCATCAGGTAAATGTTGAGTATAATTCAAGTTCGTTATTCTTCATCTTCATCTTCATCTTCTCTCTGTGTTCCCTCTGCTTCTCCTTCTTCTTCCTCATCCAACTCCTTCTCGATTTTACGGGCGAACTCCAGAGCTTCGGTATATTTAGTGAAGTGGTGCTCTTTGTTATGGTAGCTCACTCGTAATGTGGCAGGGTACATCAGGCCATATCTCACGCCCTTTATATTCCTGAGGATGTGCCTTGTTTCAGTAAAAAGGGCTCTTCTCCTGGCCACTTCCGCAGGATAATCTCTGAATATGCTGATCTTGTCACCATCATAAAACAGATTCTGTTTGCGAATTATTATCTTCATCATATCTTCCAAAACATGATCGTAGACCACTTTCACAATCGGTTGTCTTGGTGGCGAACCCGTCTTTGGACGTCGTCTCAGTGCTCTGTGCGCTCGGCCAAGTAGGGGTGCTTGATCCAGATTCAAGACATTCTTCAGAAGATTTGCAGCGAACTCTCTGGTGTCTTGAGCTCCCTCCTTGCCTTCACGCACACCCACGATACGAAAGTTTTTGCGCCGTTGCCTTCCCACCAAGTCAATACATTTCTGAGTTATTTTATTCAATAAGTCTGTTAAACGCTTGTTCTCGGAGAGAAGTTTGTCATTTGCCTTAGCACTTGAGTCAGCAATACTGGTCAATTCCTTTATTGCATCGTGTTGTTGATCAAGTGTTCTCTAATAGGTTCCAACTTGAGATCAACTGCGAGTTCCAAACCACCAACTTTCTGATTTACTTCATCCATCTGTTGTTTTAGATCAGCATCAGCTTTTGCCTTCCATTCATCCATCATAATTTTTACTGTGGTTACAACTTCTTTTTTCAACTCCTCTTTTACTTGCTCTTTAAATACTTCAATATCAGCTCTGAGCAACTTAAATTCTTCTTTATATTCTTTTTTAATTTTTTTAAGCTCACCCATAATGGTAGTTTTCAGATCCTCCATTTCTGATTTCTTCTTTGGGATATCCTCCAGAGAGCCAGTCAAACTCGAGGTCGAGGCTTCAGCTGGGCCTACCTCTTTTTTCGGCACTGTTTTTTTCTCTTTGGGAGGGGGGGTTCTTTTAATCGACATTAGTGCTGTAAAAGTCGCGCGCCTGATGACGTCACGGACCTTATCTGGCTGCCGGTGCCATTCACAAACGTTCCTCTCTGGTGAGTAGCTATAAATAACCCAATTTTTTCCCATTTTTAATACAATTTTTGCAGAGCTGGACGGCGCTAGTTCCTCCTACTCCATAGCGCCACCGGAAGTGGCCTAAATGAGTTCTACTACAGGTTTTCAAGCAGAATCGTAACCCTGGTACCCCCTCCCCAACAAACACAGCCAGACCCCAGTCAATATCTTTGAAAGGGAGTGGGTGTTTAAGCTGTCAGGACATTTTATTATTTGCCAAAATATACATCTCAACAGTATAATGATAGAAAACTTACATTTCCACACACCACTCGTAAGTCTGGAGATTTTTTAAATGATAAATTTAGATTCTGAAGCTTTTTCTTTTTCAAAGTTGTCAATTTGCTGAGATTGATATTGTCCAATTAACAGCTAACAATTATGCTAATCCTTGGCTGCATCTGAGTAAAATGTAATTCAAAACCCACATATGGTTTGCAATTTTTTTTTTATGATAAATTTAGCTTCAGAAGCATTTTCTTTTTGCATGTAAAAACCCACTTGAAAACCATGGGCAATTTAAAAATTTTACAGCCAGATTTATCACTTCTTAAACTTTTTAGATACCAAAGGAATCAAGAAAAAACACAAATAATGCCTTACTTTTGATGAAATGCAGTGAGCAAATGCGAAAATTCCCAATATTTTCAATCTTGATATCTGCATGGCCAATGTTCGTCAACTACTTTAGCTGTTGTTGTCCCTTGAGCTGTCGCTTCTCTCTACCATCATTTCTCCTCACTTTTGGAATTCTGAAGTAGGATAGAGGTCTCCCATGGTTACCCTGATTTCCACAATTATTTACAGCGCAACAAATGTAAATTTTGGCGTTATTTAACAGGTCCGTTGCATTGGAAGCCATTGGAAGAAATGCTTACCTGCAGTTCATCGCTTGTACTCCAGTTGGCTTTGCGTGGCAACAGTACGGGCCACGGATCGTGACCTCGACTGCCGTGCAACCTCCCTTTTGCAAACTGTGAAGCTGGATGAACGAATGCAGGTATCTGAATAGGAGATGCTATTCCTGCAGTTTGCATGTGGCCTCACTCTGGCAATGGAGGAGGCCTAAGACAGAAATGTCAGTATGGGATGGTAAGAGGCGTTAATGGTAGGCAAAAGATGGACACAAAATGCTGTAGTGAATCAGGAGATCCAGTAGTCCTTTGTGGACTGATCTTATAGAGGTGTACAAAATCATGAGAGGAATAGATTGGGTAGATGCACCGAGTCTCTTGCCTATAGTAGGGGAATTGTGGACCAGAGGACATAGTTTCAAGGTGAAGGGGAAAAGATTTAATAGGAATCCGAGGTGTAACGTTTTCATGCAAAGGGTGGTGGGCGTATGGAACAAGCTGCCAGAGGAGGTAGTTGAGGCTGGGACTATCCTATCATTTAAGAAAGAGTTAGACAGATACATGGATAGGACAGGTTTGGAGGGATATGGACCAAGCGCAGGCAGGTGGGACTAGTGTAGCTGGGACATTGTGTGGGCAAGTTGGGCCGAAGGGCCTGTCTCCACACTGTATGACTCTATGACTGAGAACAAGTGATCGGTGAAGCGGTCGCCGATTCTACACTTGGTCCCGCCGATGTACAGGAAACCACATCAGGAACAACAGATGCTCTAAAATTAAGTTTAGAGGAGATAATTGGCTATATTTAAGAGGGAGTTAGACGTGGCTCTTGTGGCTAAAGGGATCAGGGGATATGGAGAGAAGGCAAGTACGGGATACCGAGTTGGATGATCAGCCATGATCATATTGAATGGCGGTGCAGGCTCAAAGGGCCTACTCCTGCACCTATTTTCTATGTTTCTATGCACGCAAACCTCTGTCTCATCTGGAAGAATCGTTGGGGTCCCTAGATGGGGGTGAGGGAGGAGATAGAGGGACAGGTATTGCATCTCCTATGGTTACAGGGGAAAGTACCAGGGGAAAGCATGGCTGGGATAACATGCTAGATTGTTAGGCATGGTATTTTCTGATTTTCAAAGAACATCGTGCTGTTAAGTTCCCTGTTTTGTGTGGGAAAGGAAGAGTGAACAAAGGAGTTGCAGAGGAGTGGTCTCAATAGAAGGCCGAAAGGTTGGGATTAAGGTAACTCTATCGTTGTTTTGTTTGCGGGAAGGGAAAGCAAGAGTAGAGCACTGGGACACAGCGGAGATTGATCTATGACAGCATGGGAAAACCACATTTACTAAAGAACAAGGACATCTTGGATGTCCTGGATTGGAAACCTTCATTTTGAGAGCAGAGGCAGTGTAGATTGAGAAATTGGGAGTAGGGGGATAGGATCTTTGCAAGTGGCAGGGTGGGAGGAAGTGTAGTCCAGATTACTTTGGGAGTTGGTAGGTGTGTAGTAGATATCAGTTGATAGTGTTCTCCCTGTGATGGGTTCAGAGAAATCAGGAAAGGAGAGAGAGGTGTCAGGGATGGGCAAAGTAAAATGGAGGGCTGGGTGGAAGTGTCAAGAGTGTTTTGTTGTCATTGGTTCCGCAACAGAACAATGAAATTCTTACTTCCAATAGCACAACAGAGACACTAACATCTATCATTGACCATGAAAATTTAAAGACTGCGGAAACCAGAGATTTGAAATTTTAAAAAGATTGTTAAACATTAACTCTATTTTCCCCACAGATGCTGCCTGCCCTGTTGAATGTTTCCAGCATTTTCAGTTTTTTATATTCATTATGGGCCATTATGCACAAAACCTTTCCAATGAGTGGATTGAATGGTACGAAGAATAAATGTATGTAGCTTGATGTACTTAGGAGTATAGTTCCAGAATTTAAAACACCAGGTTTGGTAACATCAGTGGAAATAATAACAAAGTTAAAATTTAGATGAATGATTTTTCATCAGAAATAACAAGCATTTTCAGCTTAAAAAAAAAAGATTTCTAGCGTGTTATTTTCTGATTTTCAAAGAACATCGTGCTGTTAAGTTTTCATGTTATCTGTATCAATTAAAGCAACAGAAAAACCTTGCCTTAAGCAAGGACATGATTTATGCAAGCCTCTTTTGTGGTCTCAGGCTAAAATATCTCAAAACAAAATAAACTCTTTTTGAGGTGGAGCCACTATTGTAATGTAGGAAATGTGGCAGCTGATTTGTGCACAGTAAGGTCCTACAAATGCTATCAGAGGGTAGCTCTGGAAAGGGTAATACAAGAGGAGATAGATCGGACCTAAAGCAGATACAAAGAGATCTTTGTATCTGCTTTAGTTACAGGTGAGAACCCAAAGGGCTGGAGTATAACCCGTGTTGCTTCATTGTTTAAGACTGGCAACAGATAAGTCAAGAGAACTTTACATCAGTGATAGGGAAATTACTGGAGAAGATTCTTAGGGATAGGGTTTATTCAGTTATGGCCCTGTCTCACGGTGCGAGTCCACCCAAGAGTGACCCCAAGTGAAAGAAAAAAAACAGACTCATGGTTATGCACGAGATTCAAAGTTTATGGTCAAGTGTTTAACCGAGTTCCCACGGGCATGTTATTTATGTGATGTTCCAAAGTGCTCTCCCGAGTTACCAAGTTCATCTCCCGTTACACTTGAGCCAACCGTGAATAAAGGTATGTTTTAATAAAGCAACAATGTTAAAGAAAACATCTCCATCCTGCGGCTTTGAGTTAAAGATGAAATCAGCGCGGCTGCATCTATTAATATGACCTACAGAGGGAAAATGCGCATCAGATTGTTGGGAGACGGAGCTCAGGGTTCGCCTCCTGAACTGCTTTGGTGCCCAGGCGTGAGGGAGGTTGGGGAGGGGGGGGGGAACGTCATTAATCTGTCTGGGGTGACATGGCTCTTGGGTTAGGAGTGGTGTGCAAGGGAGGCTTAATTCTCTCCGATCTCTCTGAAGCCCTGGACGAGAACAAAGGAAACCTAGCCAGCGCGTACAAGCCCGTTGTATATAAGGGTCTCGACCTGAAACGTCACCTATCTCCTTCACTCCTTAGATGCTGCTGCACCCGCTGAGTTTCTCTTAAGGAAGAAGGGTCTCGACCCAAAACGTCGGCTATCTCCTTCGCTCCTTAGATGCTGCTGCACCCGCTGAGTTTCTCCAGCCTTTTGTATACCCCCGTTGTATATAACTTTGCTGCTGACGCGCACACGCACTCTCTCTCCCTCTATCTCTCTCTGCAGCTCAGAGCCCAACCTCGCCATCCTATAGTGGTAACATTCACATCGGGTCCCCTCCACACCCACTCTCTCCGACACACACCCCCCACAAGGCAACAGGCAGCGTGAGAGACAGAGTTTGTAGGGTGTTGGTTTTGTGTAAGGATTTATTTTTAAATTATTAGCCAAGGTCGCATTTACTTATTTTAAACGAAGTTTGGAGCGCTTGACAATACTTTTTTTTTCTCTTTGCGCTCGTTTTCAGAAAGGGTTCAGACCCCGCTTGGCTCGTTGCCCCCTTTGAACCAAGCCCTGCGAGTGGGAGGGAGGGAGGGAAGGTGTGAGTGAACAAGAACGTCGAGGAGGAGAGGGAAATAGGGGGGGTGGGGGAGTGGGTGGAGGAGAAATGGGGAAGAAGTTAGTTGTTCAGATCAGAAACCTGTAGGCTGGGAGCCATAATGGTGAAAAGCACACCCAGTTCTCCTGAGGAGTGCATAAGAGACATCGATCGGAAGCAATGTTCCTCTAGAACTATAACTGAAACCGTGTCCACATCACCTCCTCTTGGCCGGACCGCAAAACCAAATCTACGCGTCAGGATAATCCAATGTTCATTGATTCATCTCCATGGTTTTTATAGCTAATTTTCCAATAAATAACTGCAGTAATCACCCCCCGAAAGGGTAGGATAGGGCTGAAGCACAGTGATCAGACGTTGGAATGTTTTTTTTTATCATTCTAATAGAATGATTTTACAACTCCTGTGGTAATTAAACTTTTTTTTCACTCCGTTTTTTTAACATATTTTTAGGATGTTAAAGCTGAGTGAAATAAACACTTACAAAATGAGTTCATTCTTGTATTTTGCTCGTGTGACACAAATACATTATATATAAAATTGTACACATGGGAAAATAAGACGAAAATGACCAAAAAAACAAAGAATATTTAGTCGAGGGTGAATGAAATTTTGTGATTAGGACTAGAGCGTGAATGGCACTGAAATAATTTAAAGAGTTCCCACGGTAGACTCACGAATCACTACGTTAAACGCACGGGCCCTACGTTCTTACAACGAGTCTAAATGTTTCAATTTTAAACTTGAATACTAAATTTGACTCGTGGAAAAAGTCAAACATGTTTGACTTTTTTCATGAGTTCACAAGTTTCGCGGGTACCTGCCGTTAGCGCCACGAGTGGACAAGTTGATCGCGCGAGGTCCGACGTTCCTGCTACGTTGGCTGTACGTGATCACGAGTGAAAACTCGGGGTCACTCGTGGGCCAACTCGCACCGTGAGACAGGGGTTTCAGTGCAGAGAATTTATACATTGTGCAGAGGAGGTCATGTCTTAAGAACCTGATTGATGAGGGCACACGATGTTGCTTATATGGACCTTCAGTAAATTTCTGCAAGATCCTCATGGTAGGCTGATCCAGCACGCGGGATCCATGATGATCTATAGACTTGATTAGTCCTGGATAGAAGACAGGATAATTGTGGAGGAATGCTATTCTGACTAGATACCTGTGACCAGTGGTGTTTTAACGGGATCAGTGTCAGGATCTCTGTTACTCGAGAGAGGAACTAGCTGGGTTAGACAATATGGTTGGCATGGAAAAGATGGGCCGAAGTCATTCTGTGTAGGCCCATGATTCAATTTTCTCAAACACCCACTGTCCATTAAAGTTCTAGAGGTGATCTTAGAGGTGTATAAAATCACGAGAGGAATGGATAGAATGAATATTTTACCCATGGTAGGGGAATCAAGAACGGGGGGGGGGGGCATCAAAGAAGGAACTGCAGATGCTGGTTTACACTGTAGACACAAAAAACTGGAGTAACTCAGCAGGACTGGCAGCATCTATGGAGGGAAGGAATGGGTGACGTTTCGGGTCGAGACCTCACGGGAGGAGATGGGTTAAGGAGAGGGCATGATTGATGGGAACCCGGGGGGGACACTTGGACAGGTACGTGGTTGGGGTGGGTTTATAGCAATGTGCGCCAGGCACGGGCAAATGGGACTACTTAGATGGGGCATTTTGGTTGGCATAGATGATTTCGGCTGAAGGGCCTGTTTCCATGCTGTATGACACTACAACCTCTATATAAATTATTTGGATGAAGCAAAAAACTGGGCTTATTGGCAAGTTTGTAAAAAATGGATGAATTGTGATTAGTGAGGAAAGTTGTCAAATGATACAGCAGGATATAGATTTGTTGGAAATTATGCAGAGAAATGGCAGGAGTTTAATCCATACCAATATGAGACGTTGCATTTTGGGAGGTCAAATTCAAGAGGAAACTACACTGTTAATGGCAGGACCCTTAGTACTGTATTGATGTACAGTGGTATCTTGAAAGTGACAATACAAGGGAATAGAGTGGTAAAGAAGGCATATGGCATATTTGTCTTTATCGTTCAAGATGTTGAGCATGAAAGTAGGGAAGCCATGTTGCAGCTTTATTAAACTTTAGTGATATCATTTTGGAGTATCATGTACAGTCCTGATCATTACATTACAGGAAGGATGTAAGGGTTTTGGAGGTTCAAGTGGATGATTGGCACAAAAAGCTGGAGTAATGCCCCTGCCTCACTTAGGAAACCTGAACGGAAACCTCTGGAGACTTTGCGCCCTACCCAAGGTTTCTGTGCAGTTCCCGGAGGTTTTTGTCAGTCTCCCTAATGGTAGAAAGTGGTTTCCGCTTCTTCTATGTTCCGGCGATTATTTTAAAAAAGTTCAAAACCGGCCCCGACTAAAAATAGGTTGCCGTTTTAAAAATTGGTAATTTTTTAGTTGAAGCCGGTTGCGATGCAAGTTGAAGATGGTTGCCGGAGGTTGCAGGTAGTGGAAGGTAAGACCTCCCTGGTGGAATAAAACTGGGTGAAAAAAAGGTCTTGCCTTCCACTACCTGCAACCTTTTAGTCGCGGCCGGTTTTGAATTTTTTGAAATAATCATCGGAACATAGAAGAATCGGAAACCACTTTCGACCATTAGGGAGACTGACAAAAACCTCCAGGAATCGCACGGAAACCTTGGGTGGGGCGCAAAGTCCCCAGAGCTTTCCGTTCAGGTTTCCTAAGTGGGACAGGGGCATAACTCAGTGGGACAGGCAGCATCTCTGGAGAGAAGGAATGGGTGATGGTTTGGGTCGAGACCTTTCTTCAGTACCTGGATCAGAGATTATTAGCTGTAAGGAGAGGTTAGAAAAATTTAGATGGTTTTCTTCGGATCTGATGGGCAACCAGATGGAAACATATAAAATTCTGTGGAGATAGATGGGGTGGAGTTAGTCTATTTTCCCAGTGTGGAAATGTCAAAATACCAGAGGGCATCGTATAAGTTGAGAAGAGGAGATTTATTAAGCAAGTTGAAAAACATAGGCTTGGGGAACTGGAAATTTCCATGTGGAAAGATGCGTGGATGAATCAACAGTTTTGTGAAGATTCTATAAACATCAGGTTCTTGTGAATTTTTCCAAACTAAATAAAAAACAGCACAAATGCTAGAAGTGCACATCATATTCACAAGTACAAACTTGTTGCAGTCAGAACGGAACCAAATGAAAATATTTAAGTTTCCCATTATCAGAATTAAGGGCTATATTTAAAAATCTAATTTCTATATATTTCAGCATTGAAATCTAGTTGGTAACATCATGTACCCAAAGAAATTTCCCTTTTTTTGTGGAGACGATCCATCAGGTTCAGGATGTTTGTACAAATACCAGACTTTAATTTTCATATTTTTGCAATGAAATTGTCTTGTTGTTTGATATAACATTTAAGGCTATTTTTAATTAAAATAATCTAAAATAAGCCATGTTACAAATTCATCAGGCTAAGGAAAAATATTATGTAAATATTGGTTTAATTTACACGGAGTCGTCGTCAATATATTTAGGTTCATTTATTAATAGCATTGAACATGTATATAAAAGACAGTGATTGAAATGATAAATTAAAGATTACAAAGACGTTAGAAGAAAACATTTTCTCAAATAGGAATGCAGTAGTTTGGAATGAGATGAACCAAAATAAAATTAGGAAATCTACCCACAAGCAAAATGTGACAATGAATGCAAGGCAGTCATAATTCAAAACAGAGATTTGACATGAATTTGACAAAAAATTGACATTTTCCTGTGCGCTTCTGCACCAGTTTGATTTATGATGAACTAGATACAGCTAGCTTTTTGAGATGGTCCATAAAGACCTGAAGGCTAACATCATCAGTCAGGATTGGTGCTCCAGATTCCTGAAGAATGCATAAAAATTAACTTTATCAGCTTCTATTAAATAATCCATTATACCTAAATAATACAAAAAATAGCTTCACATAATCATTTTGCTCTTTGGAAAAACTGCTTCAGCTCATATTGTCAAATTAATTTCTGCATAATTGTTTTTATTTATTTTTAATTAAAAAGTATTGGGTCACTTTTCTCCTACTACTAATAATTTCTGTCAATATAGTTTCCTAACAGTTCAATCAAAATAGGCAACAATATCTTTTAATCATTTGTTATCTAGCAATAGAAACAGCACTGTTTTACATTCAGTCTTAGGTTACTATTAATTACTAAGCAATTGGACTTTATTTTGGCAAGTTTTATAGTCAATGGCAAAAACGTTGCCGTGACTTCAAACATATGTGACACGACAGATTAGAATTTACGATTTTCACAATTTTTAACGAAACACACTCATGCTAAAGTGCATTTTCACAGATCTCTTGTATCTAATTCAATTGGTTATTATTCATGTGTGAATTGTGATCAGCTGACTAGCAAAACGCAAACCCAGTATACAAATGCTCCCTCATTACATAGCACGCCATGCACGTTTTAAGTGCAGTTTGGTGGAGTTGTGAATCATTTTCTTTCCTCTGTCTGTGTGGCCAATTACTAAATACTGTGTTACAGACTAACTGAAACCAGATCAGGGTAATAGTCTGTACCCTTCATTCCCATTTAATGTCAAAAAGGTTGTTGCAGGGTCATACAACACTGAAACAAGCCCTCAGCTCAACTTGTCCATGCCAACAAAGCTGTTTTCCTCGGCTGGTCCTGTTTGCCTGCATTTGACCCATATCCCTCCAAACCTCTATTCACAAACCTGTCCAAATGTATTTTGTATGTTGTAATTCTACCCGCCATTACAACTTTCTCCAGCAGCTCATTCCCGATACCCAACCTCATTTATATGGAAAAATGTGCCTCTTAGGCCTCCTTTAAATCTTAAACCTGTGCCTTCTAGTTTCTAACAAAAAAAAACGGTGACAGCCTATCGTATTTAGGCCCCTCACGATTTTACATGCCTTTGTAAGGTCAACCCTCGCTCAGCCCCACTCAACCCTTCACTTCAGGAAAAATACTCAACCAATCTAGTCCTGATACCCAAGCTTTCCAATCCTGGCAACATCCTTATGAATCTTTTCTGCACCCTCTTCAGTTTAGTCACATTCTTTCCATAGTATGGTGACCAGAACTGCATTTAATACTGGTTCAAGTTAAATTCTATATGCCATTCCCTGGCCCACTTTCCTATTTGATCTTGATGCAACTTTTGACGACCATATTAACTGTCCAAGACACCACCAATTTTTCTAACCATGCCAATTGCATTCTCAACCAAATCATTAATATCCATGACAGACAACGGTGGACCCAGCACCAATCCGAATTTGAAACGAAAACCTCCCCAACCACACTGTCTCCTTCCATCAAGCTAATTTTGCAACCAATTGGCTAGTTCATCTTCTAAATTACTTAACGATAGTGACATACATAGCAAAGAAAGTGAGAACACAAAATAAAACCTTTGGGTTTGTTGGGTATATATTAACCAGTAAAAGTGCCTTTCTAGAGAATACCAACCTGTCCACAAGTGTACATGTTATTATGAGTCTGTGATGGGTTGACTTTTGATAGAAGAAATCGAGCCTTAAAAAGAGAAAGTCAATCACCATCAACATAAAACACATTTGTTTCTTCTCCTTTTAAGTTGCAAAACCCGATTAAGTTTCGGAGAATATGAGAATCTTAAGAGCCTTTGCTATAAATGTTTCTGGCTAAGAGTTTTTCCTGTAAACTTATTATGTTACAGTAAACAGCAGCGGCACAGTCCCACACTCCAAAGATGTACAGGTTTGTAGGTTAATTGGCTTGGTATAAATGTAAATTGTCCCTAGTGTGTGTAGGATAGCGTTAATGTGCGGGGATTGCTGGTCTGTGTGGACTTGGTGGGCTGAAGGGCCTGTTTCTGTGCTGTTTCTCTAAACTAAACTAAAAGCAGCTAGTACAGACAATTTTATAAATGGGCATGATATGACCTCATTGTCTGTTTGCTAGAAGAGAATGTAATGTAATTGAAACCTTTACGAAAGATTTATTTCAGCGTTTCGACAAAGAGGAATCCATTAGATTGAATGTTGAAAAACAAAGGTACCTGACTCCCTCCATGTTCTGTGTCAACATAACGTGGCATTGGGAATCGAGTCTGCAGTATTTCCTGTGCATCATCCAGTGGAGCTTGCAGAAGCTGTTTGAAGTTTTCATACTCTTGCATGTCCTGATATCCAGCTTTCCGCCATTGAGAAATGGTCTTAGAAAAAGAACAAAAACTGAATTAAATATTCACAGCAAATTTATTTTAATTACACTTAGCACTTTCCCCTCAATATTCTTTCAATTACAACATTTGAAAACAAAGAAATAGTACTTTTAATTGGTTCAATATTTAAAAGGACACAACTTGATTTATTAACAAAAGGGTTTTAGCTATTCTTTATAAATCATAATAACGTTCAATCTATGCAATTTAAAACAACTAGTTATACTCAAAGGAATTATGTGGATTAATGCTACAATCTAAATAAAATGTATATATAATCATTTATGTCTTTATTATTCTAAATGCCTCAAGAATATGCGATATTCTAACTGATTAATTTTTGGGTTTGTCACTTTGCTCTGTATCATGAGACAAACATTTCAGCACCAGAAGGTATAAATCTCCTTATAAGCTTCTGATAATAATTTTTCATCGAGCATTTTATTCCAATGTTGCCCCAAGTGTATTTATAAATTAAGAAAATTATCTTTATTTAATTTGATCTTTTGAATCATGTTGATATATAAAATAGTCCATTCAGTAAAATACAACTTTCAAGTGAGAGTTTCCCTGAACTGCTTTCATATTGTCTAAATTAAAGATTACTAATGCTCTCAGGTTGCTCAGCTAAATTCATTCAAAGGGATTTTCCTCTGTGCGTGTTTGTTTTGTACATCACATAGTATTTGACTTTATGGTTAATAAGGTTTGAAAGGTAATGAATATAGTTTAAAAGGTAATACGTTTTATTCTATTTTTAGCCTTTGGACAATTTCGAAAGGTTTTAATGAAGTGAGATTTACGATTACTATATGAAAACAACATAAAGTTGCAAAAAGTTGAACAAAATTATTAAATAAATTTAATGCATTGTTCTTGAAGCTGAATAAATGATCTTTTAATAAATAGAAGGTTATTTAATGAGAATCATTAATCCAAAACCATTAAAATAAGCACAATAAATCAATTAGTATAAAGTATATAAAGTATCCTTTATAGTCATTCAAACTTTTAGTTTGAACAAAATTACGTAGCTTGCAGTCATGACAGAGAATAAAATAACAGGAACACAGTTTAACATCCACCACAGTGAGTCTGCCAGACACCTCCTCACAGTGATGAAAGGCAAAAGTCTTAAAAGTCCTTGCCTCTTCCTTCCCTGTTCTCCCTCTGCGTTGAGGCGATCCAGGCTTTTGATGTTGGGCCCCCGCCGGGCGATGGAGAGTCCCGTGGCTGAATCCGAGCTTCACGAACGGGCCGGTTCAAACTCCGCGGCCCGGGGCGGACAAAGCTGCCACCCTCCAGTCCAGCGGACGAAGCTGTTGTTGCGGGAGCTCCAGAGAATCGGTCACCTACCTGGGACCTGCGAGCTCCCGACGTTGTCGTCCACTGGGCCGCGGCTGAAACCTCCGAGGCTCTGAAGTCGGGACGCCTCCGCAGCCCAACCACAGCCCCGAAGTCGACCAGCTTCACGATGGTGAGTCCTGGCTCTGCCTCCGGAGCCTCGAGGTCGGTCCCAGTTGGAGGCCGCCAGCTCCGCGATTAGGCCTCAGCGCAGACGGAGACGGAGATACGACAAAGAAAAGGTTGCATCCCCCCCCGAAGGAACAGACTAAAACAAGTTTCCCCTGCCCCCCACACATACTCAACTAAAAATAAACTAAAACATACGTCCAACAAAACAAAACAAAAAAAAAAGAAAAAGACAGACAGACTGCAGGCGAGGCGCAGCTGCTTGGGCAGCGTCGCCATCTCCGGAGATAGTATATGTATAACGTTTATGAATTTCGCATCCTTAAACACTGACCTCTCCATGGTAGATGACAATCTGGAAGAAAGTGTCCATGAGGAGTATTCGGTCTGGTAAGATGCTGCCACTGTCTAAAAGCACGGGCTGAGGAAAAGATGAATAAACGATTGCCATAATTACTTACGAAAAAGATAACCAATGCTACGCAATGCTGCGGGCGGAGCACCAACGCAAATTCCTTGTATGTGAATAGTTGGCCAATAAACTTATTCATTCATTCAAATACCGACGATATATATGCCGAATAGCACACATATCCCCAAGCATGCTCTAGGAAATAAGAAGGTACTTCTGCATACCAATTGTGATAAATGTTTGAAAACCTTCCCCTAAATGACATCTAATGCTGGGCTAATGTTCAAAATCAAGCCTGAACAATTTTTTGTTAACCACACGATATCAAGGTTAAGCAATTGTCAGTGAATGGTGGCGTAAATTTGAGAGATTAAATGACTGACTGACTCCCTTCATATTTTCCTACCTATCCTGATCGATTCAAAACCATTCATCAATGCTCATGCAGTTCCAGTATAAGTGGCTGGACAGGAATCAGGATAAAGAATACCTACATTTTATTCTTTACACATCCAGTAGCTGAGGTCAGTTATACATTGCTCCAACTCAGACCAGGTAAAACTACTAACAAGCCACTCAACTTATTTTTTAAATGTGCCACATAAACGTCTCTGAATTAGCTGATGAAATAAGAGATATTTTGTTTATAAACTCTTTAACAATCAGTCATGCAATATTTCTCATTTGTGACCAAACCTCACCTCAGGGGGTCCATAGAAAGAATAAGAGTAGAGAACAGGCTGAATCATGATCAGTGACTGCGTCAGGTCTTGTCTCATGAAATGATGACGGTAGTATGATGATTCGTCAGGACTATTATTGAAAACTTGAAGGAAAGGGGATCTTCTCAGATGGAACATGAACTAAAATGACAACATAAAATCACTCAGAACATCACTGAATATATTCATGCTCCAGATAAAAAAAGCTACCTAGTCTGATGAAATTAAAACTTGCATCTATCTTGCTAGAGAAAACGTTTACTCAACAAATGTAAAGCTATCTTTCACCTTCACCTCAACATTTTATTAAAAAATACTTCCATTAACGACCTTTCCTTGTAACTTGTTGGGACATTGGGATTTTCTGAATTAGGGGAGGAAGAAGATGTACCACTAATTTAAGCAACCATTAACATTGTAATTCTATAGATCATAGGTGAACTATTCCCTCCCTTCAATAATCTTGCAGATACGAGAGCTAGCTATTGCCATCACACCTGAAGGTTATGGATCCCACTACCCTTTGTATTCTTCATCCATGAACTAGGACATGTTTGGTCATCCATTAATCAATTCTAGGAGGGGATGAAATCAGACAGAGACTTTTTTAACCCACAAATGTTAGTACACACATTCTGCAGTCCAACACCAGGCTGATTAGAAACAGGAATCCTTGCTGACATATCCCTGTTTTTTGGTTACGCAGAGCATTTCACACTGCTCGAGGTACAACCATGTAACCCAGGAGAATTGAGTGACTGAATCAAGAAACCAAACAAAATAGCTTATTTTCCCCTGAAGGTATTATGGTATGTATCTATTACAATATTTTAGAATATGTTTACATATTTTGCCAGTCTGCAGACCAGACTGCATTTTTGGAATATCATTTTGCTATTCTACTTACCTGTGGATAGAGGGAAAATGTTTCAGAAAGCTTGAAAGAGTTGGAATCATCTTTGTGGAACTGGCCAAATTTCTGACACTGATGGAAAAAGTGTGAGAGTAATTAGTAGTTTTATGGATGCTTCAATCTTAAATGGAATTAGCTGTCCTTCCAAGTTGATCATAAATTCTTGAAGGGCTTACCAGTCGGATTAACTGTCTGTCCAACCAACGAAGCACATCGGGTCCTTCTTCAGACTCAGCTTTGAACACACCCAGTCTTGCCATCAGCACAGCTGATGCTTCCTGATCAAATGCTGCTTCTATATGCTGGAGTTGGCTCTGTGCATCCGCCCAGCTGAGAATCCAGGCAAGTATTAAACAACATTTCACTGCACAATCAATGCCTAGTAAACACCCGGGCACCTCCCCCGCCACCTGTGCTCCAAATCATTTTGATTCAGTAATGAAATGTGATAATGTCACGTATTATTGCATCACTCTTAGGTTGGGAAACAAAATTAAACATTGCTAGTCTTTATCCTTCCCTTTTCAGATTCAAAATGTATTCTCTGACAGACTTTCATTGGAGAAAGCTCATTTAGAGAAGATTTCAAAATGAAGAGAAGACATCAATATCTTTTCATTTTGCGGGTGTTATTAATGACATCACTTTTTAGGTTTGTTAATTTTGTAGCCAAATGAAAGAATTACTGAATGAAAGAGAAGCAGAAGCAGTTGTCGTATAATCCAAAACTTGTACATGATGAAAAAAAACCCCTGCAAAATACACATATTGGAAGACATTCAGCAAACTTACTTTCTGGCTACTGTAGTAACTCGGACGCGTCTCTGACTGCTGGAATGCTGGTAATGGGTGACAAACTGAATAGCACCTCGTCCACCCTGAGGGATTGGTGCATTATGCTGCAAAATGTAGTTAAACAGAAACTAGATATCACTGAATTCAATATTTCTTACAGGTTTTGACACAACACTTTACACACATCAGTCAGAGTATTGAGTGTAGAAATTGGGAGGTCATGTTACAGTTGTACCCGGCATCGGTGAGGCCACACTAAGAGTATTGTGTTCAGTTTTGGTCACCCTGTTATAGGGAAGGTGTTGTTAAGCTGGAAAGGGTGTTGAGAAGATTTATGACGATGTTGCCAGGACTCAACATCAACAAGGGCCAGAGCTATAGGGAGAAGTTGAGCAGGTTAGCACTTTATTTCTTGGAGCCCAAAAGGATGAGGGTTATAATGGAGGTGTGTAAGATCATAAGAGGAATAGATAGGGTAAATGTACAGGGTCTTTTACCCAGAGTGGGGGAATAGAGTACCAGACGGCATAGGTTTAAGGTGAAGGGGGAAAGATTTAATAGGAACCTGAAGATCAACTTTTATTTTGCACAAAGGGTGGTGCTGTCACAAATTTTAAGGAACATTTACACAGGTACATAGATAGGACAGGTTTAGAGGGATAAGGGCCAAATGCAGGCAGGTGGAACTAGAGTAGACGGGGCACATTGGTCTGCATGGGAAGTTGGGCCGAAGTTCATTCACGCTGTATGACACTATGAAATGTGATTTAAACAATGAACACATTACAATACAAGCTAGCTCTGAATGTTGAATTTGTTATTCATTTTTTATTTGTTGTTGTAATGTTGCTATTTGTGGTATCCTAATTCTTCACCATCGCAAACAATTGTAAAATCCAATAACCACCAATGTCGCATTGTTGCATAATCCAATCTTCCTCTTAGCATGCATTTGAAAAGCATGTTCATTTAGAGATTCATTCAGCTTAAATCAAGCAGTGTTAATTTGCAAACTTTGCAGCCACCATTTTAAATGTATATTCAATAATGGTCGATAGAAAGGTGTGATGAGTGAACAAGTAATTTGCATGGACCTATCAAGTTGACATATTTTTGAGTAAATTTGGACAAATTAAAACTCGTATCTATCTTGCTAAACAGAAAATATTTACTTCACAAAACTAAAGGTACATTCTCACTGACCCTCATCTCAGAACATTAGAGCACTGCTTTTAAGCATAGCTGGTGGAGGAAACGTCCTCAATCAGTCAAATGGGTCCACCAACCCCATGGTAGAAGGTAAGACAGTTCAGAAGGTAACGAGAGTTAGATATTGCTCTTAGGGCTAAGGAATCAGGGAATATGCGGAGAAGGCAGGAACGGCGTACTGATTTTGGAAGATCAGCCATGATCATATTGAATGGTGGTGCTGGCTCGAGGGCCCGAATGGCCAGCTCCTGCACCTATTTTCTAGGATTCTGCCTGGTTTACTTATTTTACTTCTTTAATTATTTGTTATCTTTAAAAGTGCTTTCAATTAGGTGATTTTTATTAATTTCTAATTATTTGATTCCACCTGAGCAATTTTTAAACTATCAGAAATATTTAAAGAGCGCTTCAAATGGCTGTGATTAGTGGTCAGGGCCTCGGGATGCAGCATTCACACCCTCTTATTGCATGGCACCTACTCTGCTTTGTGGGGTAACCCTCATCGATGGACAGTCAGCTCAGGTAGCTCCCCTTATCTGGAACATCAGCGCCACAGGCTGACACAATGATGGAACATTCAATATTTATTTTTTTAATAATTCAGATCTTGTTGAACAGTTTAACAAAAATCGAAAACATGGTCCAACCAAAAGACTGACCCTCTAACTGACACCAGGACAGTGAAAATAGGCTTTAAGATGCAGAGAAATTGTCAAATGGGGTGTCAAATGGGATAGTCGAGGACGGAGTTAAAGGGAAAGAGAGTAAAGGGATAGTTAATGACCCCAGAATTAACGGGAAATGAAGCTCACAAAGGGATAGGAGAGTATGGCCAAGTGTAATAGGGATCGATGTGAAAGGTGAGATGCGTAAGGAATTAAAAGTATTGTATATGAATGCGCAAAGTATAAGATGTAAAGTAGATGAGCTTGAGGCTCAGTTAGAGGTTGGTATATATGACATTGTGGGGATTATTGAGATGTGGCTGTAAGAGGATCGGGCCTGGGAACTTAATATTCAGGATTATACATCCTCTAGAAAGGACCGGCAGGTGGGCAGAGGAGTGGGGGTAGCTCTGCTGGTGAGGGATGGAATTCAGTCCCTTGCAAGGGAAGGCATAGGGACTGACGAGGTAGAGTCACTGTGGATTGAGCTGAGGAATTGTAAAGGCAAGAAGACACTAATTGGTGTTATCTACAGACCCCCAAATAGTAGCCCGGATGTTGGGTGTAAGTTGCAGCAGGAGTTAAAACTGGCATGTAACAAAGGTAATGCCACTGTTGTGATGGGGGATTTCAATATGCAGGCAGATTGGGAAAATCAGGTTGGTTCAGGACCCCAAGAAAGAGAGTTTACAGAATGCCTCCGAGATGGATTCTAAGAGCAGCTTGTAATGGAGCTGACCAGAGAAAAGGCAATTCTGGATTTAGTGTCCAATGAACCAGATATGATAAGAGAACTCAAGGTAAAGGAACCGCTTGGAGGTAGTGATCATAATATGATTAGTTTTAATCTGCAATTTGAGAAGGAGCAGGTTAAATCGAAAGTGTCAGTGATGCAGTTGAACAAAGGGGACTATGAAGGCATGAGAGGGGAGCTGGCCAAGGTAGACTGGAAAGGGATCCTAGCAGGAATGATGGTGGAACAGCAATGGCAGGCATTTCTGGGCATTATCCGGAAGACGCAGGATCATTTCATTCCAAAAAGGAAGAAAGATTCTAAGGGGAGTAGGAGGCAACCATGGCTGACAAGAGAAGTTTGGGATAGAATAAAACTAAAAGAAAAGATGGATGACACAGCAAAGAGTAGCCGGAAGCCAGGGGATTGGGAAACTTTCATAGGACAACAGAAGGAAACTAACAGAATTATCCTACTATCTAAATGGCGTCAAGTTGGGAAAAGGGGAAGTACAACGGGATCTGGGGGTCCTTGTGCATCAGTCTAAGAAAGTAAGGATGCAGGTACAACAAGCAGTGAAGAAAGCGAATGGCATGTTGGCCTTTATAACAAGAGGAATTGAATATAGGAGCAAAGAGGTCCTTCTGCAGTTGTACAGAGCCCTAGTGAGACCACACCTGGAGTATTGTGTGCAGCTTTGGTCCCCTATTTTGAGGAAAGACATTCTTGCCATTGAGGGAGTGCAGCGTAGGTTTACAAGGTTAATTCCCAGGATGGCGGGACTGTCATATGCTGAGAGAATGGAGCAGCTGGGCTTGTACACTCTGGAGTTTAGAAGGATGAGAGGTTATCTCATTGAAACATATAAGATTGTTAAGGGCTTGGACACGCTAGAGACAGGAAACATGTTCCCGATGTTGTGGGAGTCCAGAACCAGGGGCCACAGTTTAAGAATAAGGGGTAAGCCATTTAGAACGGAGACGAGGAAACACTTTTTCTCACAGTGAGTGGTGAGTCTGTGGAATTGTCTGCCTCGGAGGGCGGTGGAGGCAGGTTCTCTGGATGCTTTCAAGAGAGAGCTGGATAGGGCTCTTAAAAATAGCTGAGTCAGGGGATATGGGGAGAAGGCAGGAACGGCGTACTGATTGGGGATGATCAGCCATGATCACATCGAATGGCGGTGCTGGCTTGAAGGACCAAATGGCCCACTCCCGCACCTATTGTCTATTGAAACAAAACGGGCTGAAAAGATGAAGTACGAAGTGAAGCTGGCCAGGAATATAAAGGACAGTAACAGCTTATTTAGATATGTTAAGGGAAAAAGAGTAGCAAAGTCAAATGTGGGTCCCTTGAAGGCAGACACGGGTGAAATTTTTATGGGCAACAAGGAAATGGCAGAAGAGTTGAATAGGTACTTCAGATCTGTTTTCTCTAAGGAGGACACAAACAATCTCCCTGATGTACTGGAGGACAGAGGATCTAAGGAGGTAGAGGAACTGAAATAAATTTTCATTAGGCGAGAAATAGTATTTGGTATGCTAATGGGACTGAAGGATGATAAATCCCCTGGGCCTGATTGTCTGCATCCCAGGGTCCTCAGGGAGGTGGCTCTAGAAATAGTGGGCGCATTGTTGATCATTTTCCAATGTTCAATAGATTCAGGATCGGTTCCTGTGGATTGGAGGATAGCTAATGTTATCTCACTTTTCAAGAAAGGAGCGAGAGAGAAAACGGGGAATTACAGGCCATTTTGCCTGACCTCGGTGGTGGGAAAGATGCTGGAGTCAATTATTAAAGAGGCAATAATGGGGCATTTAGATAGCAGTAAAAGGATTTGTGAAAAGGAAATCATGCTAGACTAATCTTCTGGAATTTTTTGAGGATGTGACAATAAAATGGATGAAGGGGTGCCAGTGGATGTAGTGTATCTAGACTTTCAGAAAGCCTATGTCCCGCACGGGAGACCGGTGACTAAAATTAGAGCACATGGTATTGGGGGTAGGGTGTTGACATGGATAGAAAATTGGTTGGCAGACCGGAAGCAAAGAGTAGGAGTGAACAGGTCCTTTTCAGAATGGCAGGCAATGGCCAGTGGAGTGCCTCAAGGCTCGGTGTTGGGGCCGCAACTGTTTACCATATATATTAATGATTTGGAAGAGGGAATTAGGAGAAACACTAGCAAGTTTGCAGATGACACAAAGCTGGGTGGTAGTGTGAACTGTGAAGAGGATGTTAGGACGTTGCAGGGTGACCTGGACAGGTTGAGTGAGCGGGCAGATGTGTGGCAGATGCAGTATAATATAGATAAATGTGAGGTTATCCATTTTGGCGGCAAAAACAAGGGGGTAGATTATTATCTCAATGGGGTTAAGTTAGGTAAGGGGAGATGTAGCGAGACCTGGGCGTCCTTGTACACCGGTCACTGAAAGTTGGCTTACGGGTACAGCAGGCAGTGAAGAAAGCTAATGGAATGTTGGCCTTCATAACAAGAGGATTTCAGTATAGGAGTAAAGAGGTTCTTCTGCAGTTGTATAGGGCTCTGATGAGACCACATCTGGAGTATTGTGTAGTTTTGGTCTCCTAATTTGAGGAAGGACATCCTTATGCTTGAGGCAGTGCAGCGTAGGTTCACGAGATTGATCCCTGGGATGGCGGGACTGTTATATGAGGAAAGATTGAAAAGACTGGGCTTGTATTCACTGGAGTTTAGAAGGATGAGGAGATATCTTATTGAAAAATATAAAATTATAAAAGGACTGGACAAGCTAGATGCAGGAAAAATGTTCCCAATGTGGGGCAAGTCCAGAACCAGGGGCCACAGTCTTAGAATAAAGGGGAGGTCATTTAAGACTGAGGTGAGAGAAAACATTTTCACCCAGAGAGTTGTGAATTTATGAAATTCCCTGCCGCAGAGGACAGTGGAGGCCAAGTCACTGGATGGATTTTGAGAGAGAGTTAGATAGAGCTCTAAGGGCTAGTAGAGTCAAGGGATATGGGGAGCAGGCACGGGTTATTTATAGGGGACGATCAGCCATGATCACAATGAATGGAGGTGCTGGCTTGAAGGGCCGAATGGCCTCCTCCTGCACCTATTTTCTATGTTTCTATGCTTCTATGAACGGGAGGAAAGAATAAAAGGACCCAGATAGGGTGGATGGAGGAGAAATTAAAAGGCAGAAGGAATCATACTGCAACACAAAAGGAAGTTAAATAGAGAAAAATATGGTTCCAAAGCAAATATAAAAGGTAAAGTCAACGTGTAAAACTGCTTAACTCATTGACGAGACTAGAAGGTTATGTGTGGCTGCTCAAAAGGTGATCCTTGGGCACACATTTAGATCAACTGTAACATTGAAGTAGGAAGAGGACAAACGGGAGTGGGATAGACAATTGGAGTGTGTGTGGCAGAAAATACCAAACCAAATACTAAATACATTACTGCGTCACCCAAAACTATGTTTGGAACCCTGACTGAGTTAAGAATGGAAGCAAAACAGCAGTTGCTGGTTATATGACCACCAACCCCAGGAAAGGGAAAGGACGTTTGCTGGCAAAATTGTAATTTTACGGCAGGAACGATCCGTTTGGAATGGTGAAAGGGGAGCAGAGAGAAAGATGTTTGATGATGGAAGTGCAGAAGCAGCAGAGAAATGTCTTTTGTATATGAAAACGTTCGGATTGATCATGACATGAGGAATCCTATTTTGCGTTGAGGAGGGAAAAAGGGAGGATGTACAAAGCCAAGCAAATATAAAGGAGCCTGCCAACAAAGATGGGAATCCTGAAACGTGGAAAACAAGACAGCAGAAGCACTAGCAAACCAAATGATATCATCAAGACATATTCAATGGAAATTGTGATGGGGAGAATGGAATGGAGTGCTAGTCTAATTCTGATGGAAGGTCTTCAACCTAAAACATTTACTCTGTTTCACTTCCCAGTAATATGGCCAGACCGAAGAAAAATTTAATTCAGCCAGGCCGGAGGAAAGTTCCATCCTGAAATGGATGCATTAGACACGAGGAAGAATATTCAGTCAGCTCACCTGATTGACAACTTCAAAATAGATACTCAAGGTGGTGCTGGGATCCAAGCCACAAATTTTCCACTGGCATGTACCACCAAGACCCAATTCCTTAAGCAATAAATTAATATGAAAAGTTACCAAAGTACAGAACTTCTGAATTATCTTTAAATACTTAAATAGAGGAAAAAAATATGACCGGAAAACATCAAAGCTGCTGCAAAAGTTAGATATTTCAGATCATTTTCAATAATTAAGTCTAGCTATATTTGCATTGGTTAGGAAATTCAGCAAGAAAAAATTCTGTCTGAAAGGATTATATTTTACCTGGATCTATGCATTGCCTAAAGAATCTTCAGTCATATTTATTTTTTCTTGAGACTTAGTGGGAATGTTTTCTGATCTTATTCAATTGCAGAGCACACACAAGAGTCGTAACTCCTGCTTCTGTTTCTTAAGTTCTTCTATAGATAATGTGCTAATATGTTTTCCATGAAAGTTACAAGACTTTGGATTACCAATAAATAAATCCTGCCCGAATCCAGCTAACATTTGTGGCCACACACATCTTGTTAAATCAACTTACATTTTCGGATACTGAAGGGCCTTTGGAGTTCAGCGACACACAGGTCCCTATTGCTCCGGCAATTTTAAGTTCTCTGGTTGTCTAAAATAAAATATTTTACAGAGGACAGTCAGTATAGTGAATTGGCCAATTCTCTTTCAAAACTGCTTCTGCAACAATGACAAAATAAGAGTAAAAAGCAATTTTTTAGAATACAAATAGCCTGGCATTATTCTCCAAGCTTGTGTACCAGAGGATTATCTAATGGATTTGTTGATCAAAGTTCAAAAGCGGCCTTGTCATTCAAGACAAATATCTTTGCAAACATCATCAGATAGGAGGACAACTGGTGCTTGCCATAATCAAGCTGGTAGTTGGGAGAGAGACCACATGCCTTTTGTTTTATCTTTATATCTCAATAAGTTGCAATGATCTCCCAATAAAAAGTATCCACAGCACAAGAGACACAAATTCCACCAAAGGCTCACAGCGGTTAGAATCATAGGGTCATAGTGTGGAAACAGGCCTTTCGGCCCAACTTGCCCACACCAGCCAACATGTCACATCTACATTCGACCCACCTTCCTGCATTTGGGCCATGTCCCTCTAAACCTGTCCTATCCATGCACCTGTCTAAATGTTCCTTAAACGTTGCGATAATACCTGCCACAACTATCTCCCCCGGCAGCAGGCTCCACATACCACATTGTGTGAAAAAAGGGTGCCTGTTAATCGAGATCAGCGACAATAAAATTATAAGATTGCTCTTAATTATCTTCAGTAGCAAATAAACTGCATTGAATGTCTGAAGAAGGGACTCGACCTGAAATGTCACCTATCCATATTCTCCAGAGATGCTGCCTGACCTGCTGAGTTACTCCAGCACTTTGTGTCCTTTTGTGCACAGAATCAGACCTAACGAACAGTAACTGGAATAATGAAGCAAAGGCCTGCAGGTAAAGTGGATAGATGATGTTTCAGGTCAGGACCCTTCTTCAGACTGAATGAATGGGGGTGGGGTAGAAAGTTAGAAGAGAGGAAGGGCAGGACAAAGCCGGGTAGGCAATAGGTTGATATGGGTGAGGAGGGATTTGCTAGGCAGATGGTTGGATACATGCCAGAGATGAAAAGACATAAGGTGTAAAACAAAGGTATTGAAGAGTGACAGATTGTGATGTTAGAGGAAGGAATATGCATGAAAAGGGAGAGGAGATATAGGTGCAAGTCCAGGTGGAGCAACATAGGGGAGAGGCTGAGAAAAGAAGAGGGTGTATAAGGGAGAAGAAGGGAAAAGCGGAAAATAGACAATAGCCAATAGGTGCAGGAGTAGGCCATTCGGCCCTTCGAGCCAGCAACACCATTCACTGTGATCATCCACAATCAGTGCCCTGTTCCTGCCTTCTCCCCATATCCCTTGACTTCGCTATCTTCAATAGCTCTATCTAACTCTCTCTTGAAAGCATCCAGAGAATCGGCCTCCACTGCCTTCTGAGGCAGATAATTCCACGGATTCACAACTCTCTGGGTGAAAACGTTTTTCTTCATCTTAAACTGTGGCCCCTGGTTCTGGACTCCCCCAACATTGGGAACATGTTTCCTGCCTCTAGCATGTCCAATCCCTTAAAAATATTATATGTTTCAATAAGAACACCTCTCATCCTTCTAAATTCCAGTGTGTATAAGCCCAGTTGCTCCATTCTTTCAACATATGACAGTCCCGCCATCCCGAGAATTAACCGTGTGAACCTACGCTGCACTCCCTCAATAGCAAGAATGTCCTTCCTCAAATTTGGAGACCAAAACTGCACACAATACTCCAGGTGTGGTCTACCAGGGCCCTGTAAAACTGCAGAAGGACCTCTTTGCTCCAATACTGAACTCCTCTTGTTATGAAGGCCAACATGCCATCACAAAGCAAGCTTTCTTCACTGCTTGCTCTACCTGCATGCTTACTTCCAGGTTATGTAGTTAATTAAAATGGGAGAATTTAATGTTCATACCATTGGGTTGTTAGCTACAACAAGGTGTTGTTCCTTCACACTGAGTGGCCACATTCAAACTGGAGGAACACCTCTAACAACCCTAATCCCAACAAACAATCTGAAGGTAAACGTCATCTACCCATGTTCTCCAGAGATGCTGTTCAGATTCAGATTCAGATTCAATTTTAATTGTCATTGTCAGTGTACAGTACAGAGACAACGAAATGCATTTAGCATCTCCCTGGAAGAGCGACACAGCAAATTGGACTCAGAGTTACTCCAGCATTAACTTTTTTTGTAAACCAGCATCTGCAGTTCTTTTTTTCTGCCTTCAGGTATCATGTTATTTTTATTCCAATATGTGATTTACCTCCTCCACTGAGGCAAATCACCACCACGGCTAAGTAGTCACATATAGTCTGCCAGCAGACCATATTTCATGGTAAGTTATCTTTCCAAACCTGACTCTGTCATCAGATGTTCAAATAGATTTGAACTAATTCAGCAGACAAGTAGAAACAAATTTTCAACCTTTTTTAATTTTCCACCTATCAGTTGTCACCCATCTGGTGCTTTTAAACTTTTTTAAATTAACTAATGGACATCTAAACACTGATGAAGAAATAAAAAATCTTGCTGACAAGATCACATCACAAATTGTACGAGTAGAAGTGTAACCATTTATACCAGATTCTGAACTAATGTGATTTTGCTCACAGATATTAAGTCCTTAATGGCATCATTACGAATATGTCCTGCCTTGGTTTAACTTTCCAAAATGCTGAACATCCCACTTGTCCAAGTTAAATTCCATTTACCATTCCTTTGATCACTTTCCCAGTTATCAACATCCTAATCTTAGACAACCTTCGTGTCTGCTACACCACCAGTTTTGGAGACATCTGCAAACTAACCATGCAACCTACATTCTCATCTAAATCATTAAAATATATGTGCCAAACAATACTGGACCCAGCATCGAACCTTGCATCACACCACTGGCCACAAGCCTTCAACCCCTCACTACCACCTTCTGTCTACTAACACAAAACCAATTTGTGACCGATTGGCTAGCTCACTTGATGGACAGCACCTCATTTCCCATCCTGGGTAGTCCTCAACAGCATGACCACTGAATTCTTCAATTTTAGGTAGCCTGCACCCACTCTGTCCCTTTCTGTTTCCTCCAATCTACCCTGGTCCTCTCTCACATCACCTCCTTTCCACCTTCTTCCCTGCAGTTAGTTCCTCACTTGCTCTGGTGCTACCATCTGCTACCCCTCAATTAGTTCCATTCTTCCCTTTCCATTCCAATCAGATTCCAGAAATTGCAGCTTTTTGTTCTCCTTTTATCACTTCAAGCCTCCAGTCACAATCTCCACCTTTCCCTCTCTCATTTAACTGTTTTCTGCAAATCAATGGTTCAACGGTACTTTACTGTCAGGTGTACCTAAGTGCAGGCCGTCCGCGATTTACATTGTAAGGGAGTTGCATAACTCGCACTTACGTAAACAATTAACAATAGAACCAATTCTTGTTTCCCAAATGACCAGTGTTATTGCAATGTGAGGATGGCGAGGAATTCCAGTCCACTTCACAGATATAAAAGAAGCGCCCGGACTCGTTGCTTTTCCAGTTTCTGCCATTGTCAGTGCGACACTGGGGAGGCGAGTGAGAACGAGGGAGGTGGTACAGAGCAACTTTTCCACAAGGTGCACAAGTGAGCCCTTCTTCAGCAGCTGCCGCACCATCGGGTTGACCCAGCTGTTGCTGCGGCTCACACTGTAGCCTCTGGCCGACAGTGCTTTCTCCCCTCTCACCGACTGCCGCTTCTTGTCGACCTAGTCCCCTTTATACATTTTAAGTCCTCCCACACCTCCTTCATAATGTTGACATTGGTGTTTCCTCCCCTGAACTCAGTGGTATCCATGACCTTCTCCACGGTAAATAGAGAGAACCATTAATTTACAACCTTACCCCTCATAATACAGGGAGTAGTAGATAGGGAATGGAAGTATGCAATAAAACAATCATTAAAAATATATATTTCAACTACAGGGAAACAAAATTAATCATTTTGTGAAACCAGAAACTTGGTGATAATGTCTACTCAGGTGATAGACGGTTAAGCCAGTACTATTTAAAGTGCTAGACCTGTATTAAGATATTTGCTTACCTTAATCTCTAAACTGGCACCAAATGCCATTCTGAAATCTCCTTGCAGACCTTTACTGAAAACCCTTTGGAATGTTTGCTTGAAGAGAGAAGTGTTGAACGAGTCTGCCATCACGATGTAACCTCTAGATGTAGAAAGATGGAGGCAGGCTGTGAAGTTATTTCACTACAAATATCCATCTGTGTAAATGTTTAAATATTCAGTAAAGAAACACAACTGTTACAGGTACACACACTGAACTTTTTTTTCTCATTCATTAAACAGAGTACTAAGTTTTGAGTACTATGTCTGAGGGAGGGTTTCGGCCCGAAACGTTGCCTATTTCCTTCGCTCCAACTTTCTCCAGCACTTTTGTCTATTTTCGATTTTCCAGCATCTGCAGTTCCTTCTTGAACAACTATGTTTTGCATGGTAGACAAAAATGCTGGAGAAACTCAGCGGGTGAGGCAGCATCTATGGAGCGAGGGAAATATGCAAAGTTACGGGTTGAAACCCTTATTCAACGTTTCGACCCATAACGTTGCCCGTTTCCCTTGCTCCATAGATGCTGCCTCACCCGCTGAGTTTCTCCAGCATTGTTGTCTACCTTCGATTTCCCAGCATCTGCAGTTCCTTCTTAAACACTATGTTTTGCATATCCTATTGTGCTGCTGCAAGAAAGAATTTAATTGTTCTATCTGGGTCATATGACAATATAACACTCTTGACATTTAAGAATAGATACTAGTAGAAGCCAGTAATCAAACCAAGTGATGAAAATATCTTATGCAAACACTACATTATATATAACATCTGCTTAACTAAATGAGAACTGAGGTTTGAATATGTATAGTTGATTGTGGATTGACAGTGTTCTGAAATTATTCAGTTTCCATCAGGCTCAACAAAATGAAAATTAAGCAGTCTCTCTAATTGTCACAAGCTATTACGTACAAATGATACACCCAGCTGGCAAGGTGAAAAGGGTCCAGACCCAAAATGTCACCTATCCGTGGTCTCTAGAGATGCTGCCTGAGCCGCAAAGGTACACCAGCACTTTGTGTCTTTTTTTGTAAATCAGCATCCGCAGTTCCTTGCTTCTACCTACTATCTTGTTTTCTTTCCTTCTGGATTGAGTCAATGCATGGAATTAAGCAGACATTAAAAAATGTACAGAGGAATGGGCTCCTGAATAGTACGTCCATTTCTGGAATCACAAGAGTGGAGAAAGGATACATGACTCTAGCATCTCCAAGTGTCCCATAAATATAATCTGAACATTCTGAACTAAACTTCCAACGGGGCAGGCCATAAATCAACATGCTCAATTTGACATTCTGTTCCAATGAAACATCTTGGCATATACTATGAACTTATCTGCCCACCCCACCAAAAAAGTCAACTGACCTGGTGATAAATGTCATCAACCTGAAACATTAACTGTTGCTTGGCTCCCACAGATCCGTCTGGCCCACTGAGTTTCTCCAGCATTTTTTAACATTTCAATTGACCTGGCACAGATTTTTCAAAGGACCTCTTTTCGTGTGAGTCTTCCTGTGCCTATGGGGTTTGTCTGGCCTTTCTTGATAAATGCACTGAAAGATGTCTTCTTTGTCATTAGATTCACGTCTGGTGTACAATGACTGGAGTACAAGATAAGGGAATAAAACGTTTGCCTAACAACCAAGTTATCATTAGCCGATGCAGTGTAAGAGGTTGATGAAATTCAAGTGAGGTTTTGTCAGGTGTAATGAAGAATCCACAATTTTCCAAAGGGGCTTACAAATAAACCTTTCCAAAACCAGCCTGTCTAATATAGAGCATGCACAAAGATGAAAATAATGAGATGACTATTTCTGCAATTAATTTTCATTTGTAGGCAGCGGAGAAAGCTATTCATTTTGAGTTACTTTCATAGGTGCTCAGTTATTGGTAGTCATTCCACAAGTTAAAATTTTAAGTAATTTTTAAGTTACTCATGAAATTAATCGATGAAACCAGTAAATAATTAATTCGATACATAAGACACTGAGGATGCTGAAATCCAGAAAAAAACAATCTGCTGGAGAAACTCAGCAGATGGAACAGCATCTGTGGAGATAGGGATATAATCAGCTCCATAGATGCTGCTCATCCCACTGGGATCCTCCGGCAGTTTGTTTCTTGAAATGACTCTGCTGATTTTCTTTATAAGTCATTTACAGCACAGGTGGAGGACGAGACAAGAAAAATAAAGAGTATTTTTGCACTCTCATTACTTAACTCACAGTATGTTTCTATTATCAAGATGTTCATATGTAAGATTAAAAAAAAACTCTGTTCCATTACATTGAGCCGGTTGAGAGATTTTATGACATTGCTAATCAAATGCCTCTTAGCATATACTTAACCTCACCATGACTATCTGCAGTCAGTTTCTTAATCCCACTAGAAAAGGAAAGAGTCCATAGCGTTTGCCTCAGATTGCAACATCATTTTTAAAAAATGTTATTTGATGTCATCAATGCTACCATCGAGTGGCCGCAATTAGGAAGTGCATTATTTAATTGCAGAGTTTAGTATGCAAAATCTTAGAAGCAAATGCAATCAAAACTTTAAGGAGGATTAATGGAATAGAGCAAAAAAAATCCACATAAATCTCGGCATTTCTATTCTCAATATTTTCCAGCAATAGACTGATTATTCTCATGCACCAGTGGAAAATATAACTTTCTCAATGGAATGAGAAAAAGTAGCACAACCATACACTTTTCTGTACAAAGCATGCCACATTCTTTTTCAGTTAAATTGGAGGCATTCTTCTCCAATAATTAGATCCCATACTGCTTGGAAAACACATACCCAGACAGGTTGCAGCAGCACTTCAACTCCAAAAGTCCAGTCTGATCCAGAGAACAAGCATAGATGTCAATGCAATGTCCATTCACTGCTGCACGGTTCGCCAGAGCCTCATAGTGCTGTAGGAAGCAAATTATAAGAAGATTTTAAACATGTAACAGAATAATTATCCCAATAAAGGTAAGAAAGGAAGAACAACCCCACTCATGTTGCCAGCAGTAAAGAGGCAGATTTGCAAGAATGAAGAAGGGAACTTCTGTAACCCTTTACTACACCGCAGATTGATTTGTCATTAAGGTCTCGGATTTATGAGGTCAAATGCGATAGCCCATTTGTGCATTGCAGGTTTCCAAAAAAAGGGGTTGGATATGGTAGCATTGTAGTTAAGCAACTGGGTTTGTATCCAGTGGCATGAATGACAGAATATCATTACTCTATTTAAATAGTGCTGTGGAATATTATGTTTTCACATGGGGAGCTTGGCATCTGTCTACTGCATATTCTTAGTTACTACAGTTTGCCTTCAACCCACCTGCTTCTTGCTTGAAGCTTTGAATCATCTGAGCTTTGCATGATTTGGGAATGATGTGATTACATGTGCTATAATTTCAAAGTACCACCTAAAAAGCTGGTTAACTGAGACTACTGGAAAAGCAGGAATGTCCATCAGTCATAAGGAGATCATATTTTTCCAAGGAGGCTTTGTCAATGTCCTTAAACCATTCCCAATGTCTTCCTGGTAATACCTTGTAGTGATGTAGATCAGAGTAGAGCATGTATTGGTAGTCTAGTGTTGGGCATGTGGCCAACAAAGCCTGCCCGTGGGAAGAAGCTGAATGTGAGGAGAGCTTTAATACTGGCCTGGGAGAAGGTGCCGACATTAACTCACATCCTGCCAATGGATTTAGCGGCATACACTAAGACAGACTGCATCTTTTATGGAATTGAAAAGGAATTTGCATTGCGACATAAAGGAAACATTTGAAGAGCAACGGGGATGGGACTAATTTATAGTTCATCTGAGAGCTGGCATTGGCACAATGGACCTTTGTGTTGCAGAATGCTGTAATTGCCAAGTAATCCTAGAAATAAATATATTTTTGCCAAACCCAATTGTTCCCACATTTTTCTATTTCCAAACAAGGTAAGAAAGGTAAGAGCGTGACACTTCATCAATTATCTCCGTAAAAGGAGAAATAAAATAATCTATAGATATTTATAAAGCTAAATGGGCTAATAGGAATGACTAAAATGAACCAAGATGGGAGAATGAATATCTTTTTGCCAAACCCAATTGTTCAATTTCCAAACAAGGTAAGAAAGATAAGAGCGTGGCACTTGATCAATTATGTCCGTAAAAGGAGAAAATAAAATAATCTATAGATATATAAAGCTAAATGGATTAATAAGAATTAATAAAATGAACCAAGATAGGAGAATGAATTTGCGCACTAAATGTGCAACTACAGATCATTTAGTAACAGATTCATAATTTTGTTGTTTATGTTGAAACAGATAATATAATATTCATGTGCAATCAGTTCATTTAAACAACCATAAATGAGAATAAATTACTCTTAAAATGAGTAGAGTCTTGCACTAAATGAAATGTACTTGGGTAATATATCATTCATTTGCTCAAATCGCAGATATTTTACATCAGAAACATTTGGTCTTCATTATACTCACTGCAATGCCAAAAACAAGTTTATAAAAGACGACTGACCTTGGTTGCTTTCTTCAGAAACCGGGCGTTATCCTTTTCTATATCATGCCAGGAACGAATCGGTGTTTTCAGCTCATCGCCCACCACTATGCCCGGTCCCTGGGTTGGTGGTCCTCCAGTGAACAACATTATTCTTGCTCCAGTATTTGGAAAACTGCCCTGTGGCAAAGAATCCAAAATCAATACCCTATGATACCCAAAATGAAAATTGTGTCCTGTACAAGTTAAAGGGTATTCATCTTCAAAGCACTTTTTCATAAAATAATTTGAAACAAGAGGACTACAATGGCAAAGAGCATGGTTTCCGAAAAAAAGACCTGCACATAAACACACTTTTCCCAATAACATATCTTACCTTAGGCAACAGACTTTTATATGGTACCTTACCAAATATCAAATATTGTAATCAATATTTTCTATTAAAATCTCAGAATTCTGAAGAATAACCACTGGATAACCCATGGGTTATAGGGCAAGGCACGCATGAAAAAATATTTAGCGTGTCATTAATATGACCAATGTCCCGATTCTCTGAAAGCTGTCTGCATTTAAGGAATTCTCAATTCTCTTTGGAAATAAGTGCTGTATCTTTTTTCCAAACTCCTACCACAAATAATTGCCAGTTGAATAATGAAAGCTCAGAATGGTGCGTGTTGATGTTTTTCCTTCATAAAGGAGATAATCGGATTACCACATCTCCCGACAAGTATCTTAGAAATATGTATCTTATATTTGGGTATAAATAAAAGTAATCCAACACGATCTTGCGTATGTTCCTGACAGGGGATCAGGCAATAAGCCACGAGAAGCTTCTGATGTCAAAGTCCCCCAGAAGGGCCCAAAGCCCACAGACATTCAGTTTAATACCTCAAGCAAACCGACAGCAATGGAAAGAGCTACGCCAGTCGAACGCAAAGGTCTTTTCCCCTGAGGTACAGGCCACGGATCCCTCTGAAGCTCTCCAAGTAGGTCAGTCAAATTCATATCAATTTTATGAACCGGCTGCAAGAACCTTAATGAAAGAGAGCACATCATCTTACTATGTAAACTGAAATATTCATAAGTGTAAAGTATCACAGTAATGCCTTTTTAACTCTTTAAGTAATGCAGGAATTGGTGGATAAAGATTCAGCTCAGAGGTGTTTTACCTTATTGTTTTTCATGTGAAGCCAACTGAACTTCTAAAAAGAGAATGTGCATCCAATGAAGTGTTTGATATAATTGGAAATATCTCCCTTGCCCAGACTCATCAATCTGATAATGAAAATGAAGGATGGAAGAAGCTCATAAGCACTCTACATTAATTAATAATTTGAGTGCAAGGTGACATGAAGGAAATACTGTATCCTGGGATAGCTGTGAACAAGTCTAATCAGAATTAAATGGAGCCAATTTTGCGAATCTTTGAGATAATCTGAGAATGAAGTATGAACTGTAGCACAAAATTTAATGGTAGATGAGACAGACAGACTCATTGGGAACCCAATTGCAAAAAGTAAGATTGATAAAAGATCGCTCATACCAGAATGGACACAAAACAGCAGGTTATCATTTGAATTCTAACCAATAATTACAAAATTATCAAATCTTCATTATAGGCAACAAAATAAAATGGGAGCCATAGGAGCCTCACGCATGCCATGCCATGTAATGCAACAAGGGCTGATTTGTTCCCGGTTTCAACTCCTCTTGCCAATTACTAATACCCCTCAAATCCCTGAAATATTTTTCCACCTCTTCTTGACGTATCCCCAGTCATCTAGCTGCGACAACCCTCCAACATAGAGAATTATAGAGATATACCACCCACTACAATAAGAAACTATGCACCTTGGTTTTAAATCATCCTTATGCTGTAACTAGGGGCCCCATTCTAGTCTCTCCCTGTAGTGGAAACATCCAAATATCTAACCTAAACACATAATGCTGGGGGAATTTAGCAGGACAGGCAGCATAGGTGGAGGGAATGGGCAGGTGATGTTTCTTCAGACTGATCTAGACTCGCTACTGCAAGCATGCGTGCTTCCCCAGCACTTGACTGTACCACCATCTTGTCCCACGTGGCTACTGCCCGGTCTCCCATTTTGGCCACACCAATGATCTAAGTTATCTACGCTTCATCTACTACTTCTTGCAAAAGTTCTCACTCCATGCAAGAACACTGAAGACGTGACCAGACCCGAAATGTCATCCATTCCCTCCACAAGTGCTGACTGAGCTCCAGCACTTTGAGCACTAGGTAAGTGAATTTCTTCTAAATAACGTACACATACTTAAAGCATGTTCTCACCAATACTGTGTACAATTCTACAATTATTTTCTATATGTAAACGCCAAACCCCTTGCAATAAAGGCCAATATGCCATTTGCCTTTTCAACCACTTGCTGCAGCTGCCAGCTAACGTTGTGATACATACACAAGAACACACAGATGGCTCTGTACTCCACTGACTGGCAATTTCTACTTTTAGTTATGAATCTACTTACTGAAGTGCAGGTCCTCGCAATTTTCTACGTTAAATTCCATTTGCCTGCCAAGATTGCACCCACTTACTCAATCTGTCTATAACCTGTTGGAGAGTATAAATATCCTCATTGCAGAATGCCCTTTCACCTATTTTATGTTATCAGAAAACCTGGAGACTATACACTCTGCCCCCTCTTGCAAGTAATTGAGACAGATAGTAAACGATTGAAAGACTCATTCTTGGGGCACTTCAATCGCTACATTCTTCTACCAGACAAAGACTTGTTTCTTCAAACTGTCTTTTATGAGATAACTAATCTTCAATCCATGTTCACACACATCCTCCAATATTGTGAGCTCTTATCTTGCAAAACAAACTTTTACGTAGGCTTAGAAAATATCTACACCTCATCTATAGGCCCCCCTCTGTCAACTCTACTTGTTACATCTTTGAAGGAATCCAGCAAATTAGTCAAACATGATTGTCTTTTCATAATTCACATTTACGTGGTTTGATTGCATTCAACACCTCCAAATGCCAAGGTACTTCTTTCTTCATAACAACCACAGATGATAAGCTTTACTGGTCTATTCTGCTTTTATCTGCCACCATGCTGGAACAAAGGAAACACATTTACGGTTCTCCAAACGGTTTGCCACTTCCATTAAAATGTATAAGTGCAGACCATTGGGGGTCTTGGTGACTTGTCCACCTTTATTCCCATTAGTTTTACCAAAAGCATTTTCCCTGCTGCAGTTTGCAAGAGAAGACAGATTGTTTCATTTGTTTAAGAAAATGGCACATTGTAAAGAATTTACAAAAGGAACATTTGGAAATCTAACTTATTTTGTGTTATAGATATTTTCCTCTAAATCATTGCTAACTGCAGATATAATACCTGCTGGATAAACCAGGGTGCTCTTGTGGTTGAGGGGTGCTTCCTTGAACTCCTGCTGGTGGCTTTCCAAGTCCCAGCATATCCTGTTTGAAAACGGAAAAATGAGAATTGAACATATATTTTAATACATGAAATGAACCATGCTCCTTTAAAAGTGGTTTGATGTCAATGACATAATACATGATATAATAGGTTGTTTTTTTTTTCTTCCACTGCTCTCATATTCACAAAAAAATGATTACACAAAATAATAAATAAATTCATCTTTAGCAAGTAGAAATAAGTATAATTTTGAATAATTCCATTTTATACCTTCTGATATGCAAGAATAATTACATTCAAATAGTTGATCTTGCTTCAAGTTTCTCTACAACAAATATTAGGTAGCCGAATTAACCCTCCAATTTATTCTCATGTTTTTGCACACAGAATTGAACAGTAACTTTTAAAACCAAAATGCTTTTGAAAAGCGCATTTTCCCCTTTTTATATTTATCAACTTACTTTTAAAATGGAGCACACTAGTCCATCATCAGCACAGCCCTTTTCCTCCATCAACAGCATCTATTTGATTCAGTCCTGAACTACTATCTGCCTCATTGAAGACCGTCAGACCATTTTTGATCAGACTTTACTGGTCTTTATCTTGCACTAAATGTTCTTCACGTTATTCCCTTTATCACGTATCTGTACACTGTGAATGGTTCAATTGTAATCGTGTATTGTCTTTCCGCTGACTGGTCAGCACGTGACAAAAGCTTTTCACTGTACCTCAATACACGTGACAATAAAGTAAACTAAACTAATGAGGTGCTGCATCATGAAAGTGACCTCTATCATCAAGGATCCCCACCATCCAGCTAAGGCCCTTTTCTCTCTGCTACCATCAAGCAAGAGGTACAGAGCCCGGGGGTTGCACACCACAAGGTTCAGGAACGACTACTTTCCTAAGAACAGCAAGTTCTTGAATCAACCTGCAGAACTCTAATCCCACCCCGACAACACAACACTACAGCCCACCTCATGCACTACCATGATTTTTTTTCCCCCTTGATTGTTTCACAACAATATCTTTTTTTTCCGCCACAGTCTTCTTTCTTTTGATTGTCTTGCAGAATTTCATGTATCATTTATATTTCTGTGTGTTTGTCAGAGTCTGTGTCTGTGATGCTGCTGCAAACAAGATTTTCATCTTACTGTAGTTGTGCATATGAAAATAAACTCAACTTGGCGCGGTCTTGCCAAATACATGGAGCTAAAATCCAAGAAAGTTCAAGATAATAAAGCATACTGATTCTGAAATAACTGTAAACTATCATAACATTTTAAAGCACCAAAGGAGGCCATGATCTCATCATATTCATACCACGAGTTATTCAGATTAATTCCACACCCCAGCTTTTGCTCAGAAACATTGAACATTACAGCACATTTGAGTGCTCATCCAGATTGGTTTCTGCTTCCAATACTGCTTCAGGCAATGAGCTTCAGACTATGACATCTCTTTGGATGAAGACATTCAAACCTTTTGCTGATTCACTTAAATAAAATATCCCTATCCCTCCTGAATTATTGGTTTCTTTTCTAAGGGTAAATGATTCTAGTATTCATCCCACCTCTTCCTCTCTAATTCTATGTTTTGAGTTACATTCCCTTCAGCATTATCGACTCACAAAAAATATTTCCGATCAAGCTCTAACTATACTTTTTACCGTGACAATTGAAATCACTGTTACCTCTCTCTGACTATAACAGTTTCTATAATATGGAAATTATAATATATATATGGAATATATAATATGGTGACCTCAACTGTAAGCATTACTTTAGTTGTGGTCTAATTAATGTTTTACACAGTCCCAGCAAGAATATCCTGTTTCTATAACTATGACTCTACCAATGAGGTTAAGTAGCCCTCTTCTCTTCTCAAACAGTATCGTGGGATCAAGGACGACTTGCTTCCACTACAGCTCTGCGTGATTCTGAAGTAGCTGATGAGGCCAATGTGGGAACTGCAGACTCTCCATGTGTGGCTGCAAGTGTTTGTCAGGATACTTTAGGAGATAGTGGATTCCCACCATTAATTATGCTAAGTTTCTGCATATTCCTGACCAAGGGTCTTGAGGTCCTCAGTGCCTACTTGAACTCTGCTGCTCCATTTTGAATCGTCTAAGACCAAGGATTCCTGTTTTTCAGTATCTTCTTAAATCATTTCCTCTGTCTAGCTGATAATCTCTTGCCGTAATTAAGTTTTGTCTAGGGTATCAACCTTGTTGGGTATCGAGTGTGTCCATTGAAGCTGGCTGAATGTAATCAGACACATAGCAGTTGCCAGGAAAACATATCATGCTGCTTGTGGATCAGGGGTATTTTGCTGAGACAGGGTTAGTGTCTCTACAATGGTTTTAAGTGGCTACTGAATGTAGTCATATAAGTGATGCATGCAAGATGAGAGGAATCATTGCAGCCACGTTGGCATGCTTGATTGAGATCTTGTTCTTCCTTAATCATAATCTCTATATTTATATTTGTAGCCAATGTGTACTACAAAGAGCTTGTACTGATGAGGGCATCACATTGTAATGTCTTTCAGTCACTAGAGCAACTATTAAGCCAGTACCCTTTGCTTCCTATCAGAATTAATTTTGAATCCGACTGCCTCTTTTGCAGTCTGTCCTGTGGGACTTTGCCAGTTATTTTGTTTAAATCTACAGACCACATTAAATACACTTTCCTTATCAGCAGTCCTCATTATCCATTCAAAAAGATCCAGTCAAATTCCTGTCACAATATTCCATTACGAAAACCAGGGAATTAATCTGTCAGATTTAAATAATGATTTATAATCTGCACTTTCAAAAACCAGGATATACTGATATTACAAATGCATTAACTTTGATTAGAGAAAGACAAAAAGAGAATTACAAAATATTAAAGCTGAATAAATTTAATTTTCAATGCACAACCTTTTTTCCCCATAAGTTTTAAAGCAAAAATATCTGTGGGACTTACTATATGAATTTTCTTAAATAATAAGCAACGTCTAGCTGCAACTTTCCAGCAATTTAAAACACACCTGGATTTGTTTTGCTGTCAGGTCCTTTGTGCCTCTGAAGACATAACTTTTGGAAATCCCCTCACAGTTCAGTTCATGGACCTGCACCATTCGACCAAAAGTAATCAGGCCAACCAGTGAGTTGGGAGTGAGCAGACTCAGGGACATCTGCAGGGATTCTTTGAGGGCCTGTAGATCATCTTCCTCCAAGCAAGTGTCCACCACATACAAGAAGATGAGAGGGGCAGATGAACCTCGCTGACCAACACAAAAATAAAGAACAATTAGTGAATTAATGTTCTTACTTCAATGTAACCGTTTCTCATTAACCCGTTCTGCCAAATTATGTAATATACAGAATATTAATGCAATGAATAGGCATGCTTCTCATATTACCTGAACAACATATTCAATAGTTGAAAACTGAGGCAGTAGTTCAGCTGGTTGATTCAATTCGGAAATGCCCGAGTAAGATGGTGAAAACTACAAATTAGGTAATTTGGAAAAATCAGAATATGCAAGAATTATTAATACAATGTTGTTACTGGCCTTGATAAAATATAGAAATAACTTTTCTTAGATTCAGCCCTCAGTGAAAATAATGTGAGATATTATCTGGATGAATATTGGGCACCTATTGGGCACCTATTCAACATCAAGACCCGTCATTAAACAATTATAACAACTAATATTGCAGGCACATGGTCCCATAATTGAACATTGGTGTGTGCATGGAAGCTAGTTAACTAAGAGAAATGATGACGGCAGGGCAGTAGACATGGTTTATAAAGACTAGAGTAAGGCTTCTGACAAGGTCCTCCATGGCGAGCTGGTTAAATGTCATGGTATCTGAGGACTGTTGGCAAATTGTGAGAGAGCGCGCGTGCTTGCGTGCATGCGTGCGTGTGTGTGGGAGAATGACTTGAAGGAGAATGTAGGTGGTATGACTAGTAAGTTTTCAAAACAACATTTGAGTAGTGATGGATCTTGAAGAGGTTTGTCTAAGGATTCATCTGTACATTTATCAGCTGGAAAGTTGTGCAAAGGTAACAGATAGAATTTAATGCCAGAAAGTGTGAGGTTATGAACTTTGGCAAGTCAATTTCTGTTAGACCGGGTACCTTATTAGTGGTTATGTGCAGAGAAGCCTTGTAGTATAAATCTACAGCTCCCAGAAAATGGTGACAGAGACGAACAGTGTGGTGATAAATATATTTGGCAGGCTTGACTTCAGAGGTAGACGCAGTGAGTAAATGAATTATGCCATGATGCAGTTGGATGAAATATTGGTTCAACCACACTTAGTGTAATCAGCTCTGTTAGCCATACTGCTAGAAGGATACAATATCGTGAGAGTGCAGCTGAGATTCACCAGGATTATTGCTACGAATGAGAGGGCTGTAGTTATAAGAAAAGACTGCAACATAGGAGGCTGAAGGGCAACCTTAGAGAAGTTTATAACATTATAAGGTTCATTAATAGGATAGATAAACAGAATATGGAGCTAGAGGGCACAGATTTAAGTCGAGAAATTTGTGATAAAAGAAAAAGCTAGGACACATTCAGCATGAATACACTACATGATGGTTATGCAAGTAATATTTGTTCAATATTTTGTTACTGCTGAAAATAAACCTTGGTAAAGTACAGCAACATGTAGCATCTTTTTAGCATGACCTTTTAATAGTTTGCATATTGAAATATACACAATTTAATTAGAACTTACCTGGTTCCTTTGGAAACAAAAATTGCACGCCCAGAGCTTTGCTCGATAATCCACCTGACTGTTTAAAAATAGGCGTAAATCTCTTAGTTACTTTAGTAAAACAAGAACTCTATTCCTCCACTACATGTATATATATATTATTAATTATGTTTGGTTTTAATTTCTAAATTAGGTAACTTTATCTTTCATTTCATTCATTATTGCACTGGTGCTCTTGTCTACATACAAAACTCAGATTAAACTTGTGATGGGCAGCATGTAATAGAAACAATTAGAAACACTCAGGAGGGTCAGGCAGCATTTGTAGAATGAGGAGTGTGGAATGAACCCTTTGTTCTTCCAGGGTGTCTTCAATCAGAAACGTCAATTCCCTTTCTCTTGCCACAAATGCAGTCTGATCCCGTAATTTCTTCTGGCATTTTCTGGTTTTATTTCAAATTGTATTTTTAAATATATATTTTTGGAACCATATATTCTAATTTGGTAAAACAACATTAGACTGTTTAGTAAATTGATTTAGACATAGACAAATAGGTGCAGGAATAGGCCATTCGGCCCTTCGAGCCAGCACCCCATTCAATATGATCATGGCTGATCATCTAAAATCAGTACCCCGTTCCTGCTTTTTTCTCCATATCCCTTGATTCCTTTAGCCCCAAGAGCTAAATCTAACCCCCTCTTGAAAACATTCAGTGAATTGGCCTCCACTGCCTTCTGGGACATGTTTTTTCCCCCCCACACCTAGGGCATGTCACTGGTTGCTTTCTTTTAAATAAATCTCTACTTTCACTCCATTGTGAGTTGCCGTCCTCAGATGCTGAGGTGGTTGTCTAATGAGGTGTACTAGCACACTGTTCCGAGTGCAAAGTTTCACCGGTACTCGGAGGGTTTTTGTATTCCTCCATGTCTCCTTTAGAGTTGTACAATGGCAATATTCAAAGTAATCCTTCGACAGTTACCATATAAATGAGCCAGATACGTTTTGGTATATTACCTCCAATGTTGGATTGTTGCATAAATTGCATTATAAGAGTAATTAAATCAATATTAAACCCCGTTTAAAAATAATCCAGTATTCTGCATTCACTGCATTTTGTAACAAAACTTTCCATTAATTATTATTTTTATATAGTTGAAATAACATCTGCTATATTTATTTAATATAAATACGGTCAAATCTGTGTCACACCTTCAAATCAAAACCCATATGTATGAAATTATATTCTTCCATTCTCTGTTGCAATCTGCTTGACTAAACCATCAAATAAATTAATAAGACGTGTCACAGGTACTGCATGGTAACAAAATATTTATCATCTCAAATTGTTTCAAGGATGCTAACAATGCAAATTACACGATTTCATTCAGACTTCACTCAGTCTGCTCTTCAATTATATTAGAACCCACACTGACTGTTGAATAAACAACTGTCTAATCAATAATTGCTTCTATCATGAAAACTAAAATCTTTAGAATAGCAGGACTCTGCAAAAATCACATGAAGAAAGGAATGAAAGTGTTAATAATATAAACAGACCAATGATGACATAGGCCTGACATTTTGCAGTGAGCGGGATTGCAAAGGTAAATACATGTTGAACACCGATTACTGGCAACCGATGGCACTCTGGTGTCAGGACAACAGCCTCCTCTTGAATATCAAAAGAACTAAAGGCCCTGTCTCACAGTGCGAGTCCACCCAAGAGTGACCCCAAGTGAAAGAAAAAAAACGGACTCGTGGTTATGCACGAGATTCAAAGTTTATGGTCAAGTGTTTAACCGAGTTCCCACGGGCATGTTCTTTATGCGATGTTCCAAGGTGCTCTCCCGAGTTACCAAGTTCCTCTCCCGTTACACTTGAGCCAACCGTGAATGAAGGTATGTTTTAATAAAGCAACAATGTTAAAGAAAACATCTCCATCCTGTGGCTTTGAGTTAAAGATAGAAATCAGCGCGGCTACATCTATTAATATGACCTACAGAGGGAAAATGCGCATCAGATTGTTGGGAGACGGAGCTCAGGGTTCGCCTCCTGAGCTGCTTTGGTGCCCAGGTGTGAGGGAGGTTGGGGGGGGGGGGGCGTCATTAATCTGTCTGGGGTGACAAGGCTCTTGGGTTAGGAGTGGTGTGCAAGGGAGTGGTGTGCAAGGGAGACTTAATTCTCTCCGATCTCTCTGAAGCCCCGGATGAGAACAAAGGAAACCCATCTTGCCAGCGCGTACAAGCCCGTTGTATATAAGGGTCTCAACCCGAAACGTCACCTGTCTCCTTCACTCCTTCGCTCCTTAGATGCTGCTGCACCCGCTGAGTTTCTCCAGCCTTTTGTGTACCCCCGTTGTATATAACTTTGCTGCTGACGCGCACACCCACTCTCTCTCCCTCTCTCTCTCTCTCTCTCTCTCTGCTCTCTATCACTGCAGATCAGAGCCCAAGCTCGCCATCCTATAGTGGTAACATTCACATCGGGTCCCCTCCACACCCACACCCCCTCTCTCCGACACACACCCCCCACAAGGCAACAGGCAGCGTGAGAGACAGAGAGTTTGTAGGGTGTTGGTTTTGTATAAGGATTTATTTTTAAATTATTAGCCAAGGTCGGATTTACTTATTTTAAATGAAGTTTGGAGCGCTTGACAATACTTTTTACTCTTTGCGCTCGTTTTCAGAAAGGGTTCAGACCCCGCTTGGCTCGTTGCCCCCTTTGAACCAAGCCCTGCGAGAGGGATGGAGGGAGGGAGGGAGGGAGGGAGTGAACAAGAGCGCCGAGGAGGAGAGGGAAATCGGGGGGGTGGGGGAGTGGGTGGAGGAGAAATTGGGAAGAAGTTAGTTGTTCAGATCAGAAACCTGTAGGCTGGGAGCCATAATGGTGAAGAGCACACCCAGTTCTTCTGAGGAGTGCATAAGAGACTTAGATCGGAAGCAATGTTCCTCTAGAACTGTAACTGAAACCGTGTCCACATCACCTCCTCTTGGCGGGACCCCAAAACCAGATCTACGCGTCAGGAAAATCCAATGTTCATTGATTCATCTCCATGGTTTTATAGCTAATTTTCCAATAAATAACTGCAGTAATCACCCCCCGAAAGGGTAGGATAGGGCTGAAGCCCAGTGTTTAGACATTGGAATGTTTTTTTTTATCATTCTAATAGAATGATTTTCCAACTCCTGTGGTAATTAAACTTTTTTTTCACTCCTAGTTTTTTTTAAACATATTTTTAGGATATACATTATATATAAAATTGTACACATGGGAAAATAAGACGAAAATGATCAAAAAACAAAGAATATTTAGTCTAGGGTGAATTAAATTTTGTGATTAAGACTCGAGTGTGAATGGCACTGAAATATTTTAAAGAGTTCCCACGGTAGACTCACGAATCACTACGTTAAACGCACGGGCCCTACGTTCTTACAACGAGTCTAAATGTTTCAATTTTAAACTTGAAAAGTAAATTTGACTCGTGGAAAAAGTCAAACAGGTTTGACTTTTTTCACGAGTTCACAAGTTTCGCGGGTACCTGCCGTTAGCGCCACGAGTGGACAAGTTGATCGCGCGAGGTCCCACGTTCCCGCTACGTTGGCTGTACGTGATCACCACGAGTGAAAACTCGGGGTCACTCGTGGGCCAACTCGCACCGTGAGACAGGGGTTTAAGGAGCTGATTGTGGACTTTAGGAGGGCACATCATCTGAAGACGTACACACCATTGAAGATAAATGGGGATACTGTGCATAGGGTGAGCTGCTTTAAATACCTGGGAGTCCACATCGCTGAGGATCTGATATGGACATCACAAGCTGCAGCACTCGTGAGTAAGGCAAGGCCTTTACCACCTCAGGCAATTGAGGAAATTCAGAGTGTCTCTGAGGATCCTCCAGGGCTTCTACTCAGCGGCTGTGGAAAGCATCTTGTCCGGAAATATCACGATTTGGTTTGGGAACTGCTCTGCCCAGGACAAGAAGGCTCTGCAGAGAGTAGTACGTTCGGCCGAACGCACTTTGGGAACTACACTCGACCCCCCTGCAGGAACTATACATCAGAAGGTGCAACTCCAGAGCAAGAAGATCATGGGAGACCCCTTCCACCCCAACAACGGACTGTTCCAGCTGCTACAGTCAGGCAAACGCCTCCATTGCCATGATGTGAAGACGGAGAGGATGAGAAGGAGTTTCTTCCCAGAGGCCATTAGAACTGTAAACTCCTATCTCACCAGGGATTAACTTACTGTACCATTTTACTGTTGTGTGGTATATTTTTAAAATTGCTGTTTTTTTTCTTTTTCCTCCCATAAATATGTAATATGTATATTTCCGCAAACATTGCCACTTTTCATATCACTGCACATCTCGTATGTGTATGTGACGAATAAACTTGACTTGACTTGGTCTACCCCCACCCTAAAATCCAGACAAATTTACGAGAGCTCAGTTGAAATTCAGCTCAGTGGTCGGATATGGCATTGAAAATCAAACAGGAATGGAAAGACCTTCTGACCCATTCCCGGCTCCCACTCTCGAGCCCCGGCTTTCAACCTCACTCCCTCCTGCTGCTGTTTCTTGCTGTCGGCAGTGGCTTTATCCGCTCCCCACTCAACCACCGCCACCTGTTTCTCCCGTTGCTCTTCCCTCCCGCCCCCTTCCCTCCCCCTCCTGAGTCTCGAACTGACGGTGCGGAAGATCCGTGTTCAACCTGTATAACTGGATCAGATTAAATGGATAAACTGGGAAAAGAGTAATAATTCAATCCAATGAGTGTGCATGTCTGTATCAAAATGTTGCAAAGAAAGCTCTTTTATAAGTCTTGTCATCTCAAATCGAATCATTCAAATATCAGACCGCTGTACATCTTCTGAAGAATCAGTGGACCTTATGGCATGCCTTCATTCTGTTAGCGCTGTTTGCTTTCAATACTGTCCAACAGTGAACACTTGACAAGGTAACACCTTGACCATGACCCACAGACAAGCAGCAGACTACCAACTTCCAGACCGTCACCGATCTCATCACCTGTGCCAATTTTCTCCCCTTCACAGCTTCAAACCTCAATTCCCCAACCCCATATTGCCCATCTCTGTCTCTTTCACAAATCCACAAGCAGGACTACTATGGCAGATCGATTGTTTCTGCCCGCTCCTGCCACACCGAACGTAACTCCAAATACCTTGACTCCATCCTATCCTCCTTCCGACCAACATCTGACACACCTCACATGATCTTCAACACTTCGACAACTTTAGTTTTGACAGTTCTCATCTTTACCTGGAAGGTCTCAGGACTCTCTAGTTTTTCCTTGAGCAGCGGTCCAATCTGTTCCCCTCTATTAACACTCTCCTCCGCTCTTGCTCATCCTCGATTGAACAAGTCCCCTGGTCTTTACATATCACTGCACCAGGTTCTGCATCCATTACATCATTCTCCAACATTCCCGCCACCTTCAATGTGACCCCACTTAGTCACATCTTCCCGTACCCGACCCTTTCTGCTTTCCGTAGAAACCACTCGCCCTGCAACCCAATGATTCGCATATCTTTTCCCACCCAAACTGCCCCTCCCGAGGTACTTTCCCCTGCAACTGCAGATCTACACCTCCTTCCTCATCTGTAACCAGAGACCCCAGCAGCCCTTCCAAGTGAGACAGAAATTCACATAAACCTCCTCTAATATCATCTACTGCAGGCAGTGCTCCCGATGTGGGCTCCTTGGGCAACAGCAAGCGTAGATTGGGTGACTGTTTTACTGAAACAGTCCTCCTATGCCTGGTGGATCTCCTGGTTGCTCCCTCTCCACCCAGACGGAACAAGCATGAAGTTCCCCTGGTCCAAACCATGCACCTCACCACCCTCCGCATCCAACACATCATTCTCTGACATTTCTGCCACCTTCAACTTAGTCCCATCACTAGCCACATCTTCCCATCCGCACCCCTTTCAGTAGAGACCACTCCCTCTGCAACTCCTTGGTTCGCTCATCCCTTTCTACGCAAACTGCCCCCCCCCCCTCGCCAGTACTTCTCCCTACAACCGCATATTCTGCTCGTGTAGCTCACAACCCAACTGTATGAACATTGAATTCCCCAATTTTAGGTAACACCCCACCCCATTCTTTGCCTTCTATCCTTTCCCTTTCCCAACCCCAGTGTGCACCCATTCTCCCACTATCGCACTCTTCTCCTCCCCCCGCCATTCCTTTCCACCTAGTCTGAAGAAGGGTCTTGACCCGAAACGTCACCCATTCCTTCACTCCAGAGATGCTGCCTGACTCGCTGAGTTACTCCAGCTTTTTGTGTCTATCTCCAACTATCACTTGCCAAGCTTTCTCTCACCCTGCAGTACAATCAGTCTGAAGAAGGGTACCGACGCAAACCATTGCTTATCCATATCCTCCAGAAATGCTGCCTGTCCCACTGAGTTATTCCAGCCCTTTGTGTTCTTTACAATGAAACATTACCAATTCAAACTATTGCCATTGCTTTATCAGCAGTATCTGCTGCATATAACTGTATGTATTTTAAATGTAATCTTTTAGTTTCTAAAGTTCAGAGAAGAAGTTAGAATGGTTTCATTTCATAGCTGGACATTTCGTCTTTATGATACAATAAAATGTAGATATCCTACCAAAGTGGATTAAGGACAGCCCTGCAGGTAGCCCTGCTGCATAGAACAGGTTCATACTGTATCGGTGGTAAATCTGGACGTTCTTTTAAAGGAGTGAAGAGACAAGCTAGAGGAACCACCATGCGTGTAGCCTCGAGTCGACTGGATGGCCATACATTCCAGCTGAACCGAATGCCATCTCTTTCTTCGTTTTGTTGAATAAATTCTAGATATGATGCCATGATTGCTGGAGACCTGCTGAAACAAACAACCAATGAAAGTTGTGATCTACTCCAAATACATTATTTGAAAACACGAAATTAAAAGTAATTTAAACATTTCTATTTGCACTTTTATATTAAAAATAAGTTTCTCATGAAGGCAAAGGGAGGAACTGCAGAGGGTTACACAAAAAGCTGGAGAAACTCAGCGGGTGCAGCAGCATCTAAGGGGCGAAGGAGATAGGCGACGTTTCGGGTCGAGACCCTTCTTCAGACAGGAACTGCAGAGGCTGGTTTCAGCCGAAGATAGACACAAAAAGCAGGAGTAACTCAGCGGGTCAGGCAGCATCTCTGGAGAAAATAGGTAATGTTTTGGGTCAAGACCCTTCTTGAAACTGTGAGTCAAGGGAAAGTGAAACAAGAGATATAGATGGTACTTAGCACAAATGAATGCAACGATAATCAAGGAAATGTGGAGTCGACAATGTGGTGGCTGTGCGATAGGTGATAACATAGAAAAATAGGTGTAGAAGTACGCCATTCGGCCCTTCGAGCCAGCCCTGCCATTCAATATGACCATGGCTGATCATCCAGAATCAGTACCCAGTTCCTGTCTTTTCCCCATATCCCTTGATTCCTTTAGCCCTAAGAGCTAAATCAAACATTCTCTTGAAAACATCTTGAAAAATCTTGAAAAAATTGGCTTCCACTGCCTCGTGTGGCAGAGAATTCCACAGATTCACAACTCTCTGGGTGAAAACGTTTTTACTCATCTCAGTCCTAACAAAGACCCCTTATTCTTAAACTGTGATCCCTGGTACTGGACTCCACCAACATCAGGAACATTTTTCCTCCACCTCGCCTGTCCAATCCTTTAAGAATTTTATATGTTTCTATAAGATCCCCTCTCATCTTTCTAAATTCAAGTGACAAGTTATACAGACAGTGGAACTCAACGGGATGACAGTAAAACTGGTCCGACGACTAGGGTGGGGGAGGGACGGCGTCTGCCTCAGCCTATGTGATCTTCTGGTTATCAAACACTTTAACTCCCCTGTTTAAGAAGGAACTGCAGATGCTGGAAAATTGAAGGTAGACAAAAATGCTGGAGAAACTCAGCGGGTGAGGCAACATCTATGGAGCGAAGGAAATAGGCAACATTTCAGATTGAAACCCTTCTTCAGACTTTAACTCCCCTTCCCATTATCACTGACCTCTTCGTCCTGGGCCTCCACCATTGTCACTGTGAGGCCAAACACAAAGTGGAGGAACAGCACCTCATATTTTTCTTGGACAGCTTACACCCCAGCGGTTGATTTCTCTAACTTCAACCATAACCGTTGCATTCCCTCTCTCTCTGTCCCTCCCCCACCCTAGTCATCTTACTAGTTCTACTGTCGTCCTGCCGAGTTCTACTGTCTGCATAACGGTGTAACTCGGAGGACGACAGTAAAACAATGGACCGTTGCGGGTTCCACGTTTTCTTGATCATCGTTCTTTTCAGCATATCTTCCATTAATATGTAAGTACCATCTATATCTCTTGTTCCCCTTTCCCCTGACTCTCAGTCTGAAGAAGGGTCTCAACGCAAAATGTCATCATGTTACCACCAGCAGAAAATACATTTAGAAAAAAATTATTTACACTGAAGCAGTTGAGATTGTGCCACGTAGCGATTGAATGAGACTGTGTTGATCCAAGTAAACATGCTTGGTGCATACATTACATGGGGGAATCGAGGGCAAAGGGAACTGGATGGGGAAAGTAAACAGCAGGTTGCGTTGCAAATACAGGCGGCGCTCCTTATTGTGTATAGCCAGCGGTTTCAGAACGCAGCTCCAGTGGCGAGGATTGCACAGAGCAGGTCAGGGAAAGCAGAGGAACAACTCATCGACTGGGCATTGATCCAGGACTCAACAACAGAGCTGAATGAATACATCATGGTTGAATGTGAGGTGGAAAGTGTTCCCACGAAGACCATCTGAGTGTCCCCTAACCAGAAGCAAAAGAACCAGGATGTCTGTTGAGGCCCAGGCGTCGGGCATTGAAACTTGGTGATACAGCATCATATAGGAAGTCCAGGTACGACCTGGGTAAGGCCATTAGAAAAAAGGAGACATTTTAGGTCTAAATTGGAGGACGAAATGGACCTTCGGCACCTGAGTAACCTCATCAATGCCCCTACTTCCTTAGAAGATTGAAGATTGCCGATAGTATGTCGGCGACACTCTATCAAACTCATGCAGGTGCACAGTAGAGAGCAGACTGACTGGTTGCATTATGACCTGCTTTGGCAATTCAAATCCCCACCTACAATTCTTCTATTCTGTGATGGCTGTTTGAACTGCCTGAAACCACCCTATGACCAGTCAACAAAAAAAGATTAAGCAAACAGGTGCCCATTACATAAATCATGCAGAACATGGCAACTACACATTTGAATACTGACATGAAAAGTCATCTCAAAACAGAATAGACTTTTGCGGGTCAGGCAGCATCTCTGGAGAAAATGGATAGGTGTCGTTTCGGGTCGGAACCTTTGGTATAAACCAACATCTGCAGTTCATTTTTATTACATTGTAATATTGGTTGGGGCAGGTTAGCAAAGCTGCGACACAGGTTTACATGCATGCAAAATACCAAAACAGAATGCAAAAGACAGAGCTATGTGATCTTACAACCAACAGATGAGATCAAAGCTCCACTGTCATACCACATCTCATCATCAATGATGTTGGAGAATTAAACAGCTGATGGGGAGGTGGTGGCTCCACGAGGGCATAGTTTTAAGCTGAGAGGAAAAAGATCTAAAAAGGACCTCAGGGGCAACATTTTCACACAGAGGGCAGTGCATACATAGAACGAGCTGCCAGAGGAAGTGGTAGAGGTGGTTTAATTATGACATTTAATAAACACTTGGACAGGTACATAGATATAAATGATTTGGAGGGATATGGGACCGGTGCAGGCAAGTGGAATTCGTTCAGTTGGGCTACTTGGTCGGCATGGATGAGTTGACCCGAAAGGTCCACTTTGATGTCGTATAGATTTATTATTCCATCATTCTAAGAAACCTTATATCCTCCATGAAGGTAGGGCACAGTCCGAGTACTAGGGACAAGCTCTTTAGTGTATCCAGTGCTATGAAATCAGATGAGATTCCCACTGTTAACACTGACAATCTGTGCTCCAAAATTAGCTACATTTCTAGCCAAGCTGCTCCACTACAATTACAACATTTATCTGATCAAGTGGAAAACTACCCAGAGATATTCTATGAATAAAACGCAGGACAAATCCAAATCTATTTACAGTGAACAACGGATAATGGCTGCAGTTCGAAAAATGTCAACCTTTCCACCAGAGGACAGGATTCCTTCAGTGCAGTGCCCTGGGCTCAACCATCACCAGCTATTTCATCAACACTCTTCCTTCCATTATATGATGAGAGGTGGGGTTGTTTGTCAAAGACTGTGCACTGTTCAATTACATTCACAGCTCCTCAGCATACTTATATACCCAAGACCTAGATAACATTCACGCATGGATGGACAAGTTGTGAATGACAACTGCCAACCAATGACAATTACCAACAAGAAAGAATCTAACCACAATGAGCCGCCCATATCAATGCCCTGGGCCAGGCGGGAGGGAGGGTGTCTGGGGGTGTGGTGGAGATTTGGGTCACCATTAATCCGACATTCATTTGAAGTTAGCCACATAAATATGACTACAAAATCAGGCCAAGATAAATTAAACTGGACAGACGCTGGGTGCCTTACAGCAATTATTTGCATGGACTAATTCACCACCTCTGGCTGGACCAAAACAATTTACAATGTTGTCATCTTGACCAAACTGACTACCAAAACTGAGATCAATCTTCAAAACAATACGAGTTCATCCCTTATCCCTATTTTTGTTACTTCTGGAATACACTCCCAGTGACACCCTCTGTTACTCTCAAGATCATTCATTGGCATCATCCTAACTGAAGCGAAGGTAAAGAACAGTATCATTCAATTCATCAGAGTTGTCTTTCTTCACTGAACACTTCATCAATATACAGCTTTTATATGTACTCAAGTACACTTGCCCATTTGGGGGGGGGGGGGGTAGAGAGGGGATGGAGGTGGGTAGAGAGGGGATGGAGGGGGATAGAGCGGGGGGTGGTAAAGAGGAGATGGAGGTGGGTAGAGAGGGGTGGTAAAGAGGGGCTGGAGGGAGGTAGAGAGGGGATGGAGGGAGGTAGAGAGGGGATGGAGGGGGGGATAGAGAGGGGAGGAGTGGGGTAGAGAGGGGATGGAGGATGGGGGATCGCCTACCTTCCCCGTGCCGGGGTCCCGGGGAGGGGATGGGGAGAGTTGCCGGGGAGGAGGGAGACAGGGGGACCGTGAGGAAGGGGGAGAGATTGAGGGACGGGGGCTCCGACCTGCCCCGCGCCGGGGATGAGGGAGGGTAGAAAGAGGGAGGGAGTGAGAACTTGAGAGGAGGTTAGGAGGGTGAGGGGGCGAGGGGGCGAGGGGGTGAGGGGGTAGTGAGGGCGAGTGAGACGCTCCTACCTGCCTCGCGCCGGCGCTGCCTCTGGTCGCCGTCTGACGTCACTGACAGGAAGTACAGCTCAGCGCAGACCGGCTCCGGCCACGTCACCGAGAGGAGCAACGTCACCGGGGCGTGAGCGGTGGAGGGGGGAGCAGCGCCCGGTGTGAGTGGTGGTAGTGAGTACAAACGGGTGAGGAGTGGCGATGAGAATAGGGCTGGTGGGTGGTGTCAAGGACCCAGTAGCAGGGGTGGGATTGGCAGTATGAGCAGGGGAGTAGTAGCTGGGAGAAGCTTAGGGTTGGTGCAGCAAGAGCCTGTGAGGGTCAAGGTGGAGCATCAGCAGGAATTGGGGGAGTTAGTTGTGAGGGCTGCATGAAAACAGGCAGCTGGAGGCCAGGTTTGCAACAAGGACAAATGTGGAAGATATGATGAGCAGTTTTGCATATCACATGAAATTTGCTGGTGGTGTTGATAGTCAGGAGGATAGTCCTTGGCTGCAGAACATTGGGTAAATTGGGCAGGACAATAGTGGGTGGAGGTTCATGGTGATTAATGCGAGGAACTGCAGACTTAAGGGCATGTCCCACTTGGCCGTCATTTCTGCGCCATTTATGCGACCTGGTAGTGTGTGGGTAGTGCGGGACAGGCGCATGGAGTGGTGTGGAGGTGTGTGGAGTTGTGCACGGTATCACGCAGCGCTCAAAATCTTCGCACGCCACTGTCCTGTCGCATAAATGTCGGCCAAATGGGACACCCTGACACGGCGCAACGTCTCACCTCCAACGGCAGCAGAAGCAGGCAAGTGATTGCCGAGCTTGGCCTGGGGCTCACGGCTCTTGCGGATCCAGATCCGCCCCTACTCCCGGAGCGGGGCCAAGACGATTGGAGATAGACATAAAATGCAGGATTAACTCAGCTGGACCGGCAGCAACTCTGGAGAGAAGGAATGGGTGACGTTTCGGGTTGAGACCCTTCTTCAGACTGAGGAGTCTCGACCCGAAACATCATCCATACCTTCTTTCCAGAGATGAGGCCGGTCCCGCTGAGTTATTCCTGCATTTTGTGTCTATCATCAAATGACGTCACGCGCTGCAGACGGCTGTGCGGATGCATGCGACTGTTGTGCGTCAGTCACTACCGGCCTGTCGCGTAAATGACGGCCAAGTGGGACAGGCCCTTTACCCCCATTGACTCCATCTACACTTCATTCTGCCTCGGAAAGGCAGCCAACATAATCAAAGACTTGTCCCACTTGCTCATTCCTTCTTCCCCTGTTCCCATCGAACAGAAGCTTGAAAGTATGCATCACCAGCCTCGGGACCAGCTTCTTCCTTTTTGTTGTCAAACTTCTGGATGGTCCTATCATAGGCTGGGGTCATGTCCGATTCACCACTACGCCATAACTGACAATGGACTTTGTCTTTGGAACTAATGCGCAACAATGCGGAGAAGTATATTATGCACACTGTAATTTATCCCTTTGCTCTATTTTATTGAGTTTGACTTGATTGTATTTCTGTATAGTATCTGATTTGTTCGGAAAGCATGCAATAAAAAGCTTTTACTGTACCGTGGTACACGTGACTAATAAACTAAAACTTAAACCCATTGGTTGCTTGAACCTAATATTTCCAAGCCCCATGGTAACTTTGGTATTGGTTTTTACTTGATTCTGTCAGCAGTAACATTGAATGTACATTATTCATTCCACCGATGGATTTTTGTAGCAGTAAAAGTGGAAAGATCAAGTAAGAATATCATTGTTGGAACTGCTGTTTATGACTAATCAGACAGTTTGCATGGTCACTTAAATAAATAATTGCTTTCAAGAGTGTTTAAATGTTATTTGTTTTTTGGAAGAAGCTATTCTTAAACCTGTTGGTCATGGTTTTAAGCCTACTGCACCTTCTTCTCACTGGTACGAGCGAAATGAGAACGTGGCCAGGGTGGTGCGGAGTTTGATGATATTGGCTGCCTTTTCAAGGCATCACCCTTTATAAGTCCTTTCGATGATGGGTTGGTGACAGTTTGATGACAGTACCTGTGATAGATCGGGTAGTGTTTAACACACTTTGTTCCTGGGCGTTTAAGTTGCTGAACCAGAGGTCTATGATGCAACCAATCTCTGGTCTCGACCATAGAAGTTCAAGAGAGTATCCCTCGACCTACCAAATCTCAATTTTCTAAGAAAGTAGAGACGTTGATCGGCTTTCTTCGTACTTGCATCAATGTGGTGAGCTTAGGTCAGATCTTCAGAGATGAGCAGGCCCATGAACGTGAAGTTATTGGCTCTCTCCATCCTGCCCAATCGATGAAGATTGGTTTGTGGATCCTCAGTTTCAAGTTCTGAAGTCAACAATCTGCTTCTTGGTCTTGCTGATGTTGAGAGTAAGATTGCTATTCTGGCACCATTCAATCAGATTTTCATTCTCCGTCCGATACTCTGTCTCATTGTTACCCATTACTCGTCCAACAACGGTGGAATTTGAAGGTGGCGTTGGAACGGTATCTGGCTAGACATTCATAGGTATAGAGAGTAGAGTGGGGGACAGAGCACACAGCCTTGATGGTTATCGAGGAGGAAGTGTTGTTGCCAATTTGTACTGATTGCGGTCTGCTGATGGGGATGGCAGTTGCTCAGTGAGGAGCTGAGCCATCTCTGTGTTGGATGGTAAGTTTAGAGGTAATGCTCGTGTTGCACGCTGAGCTGTAGTCAGTGAACAACAGCTTGAAGTAAACAAAATGCTGGAGTAACTCAGTGCGACAGGCAGCATCTCTGGGTGACATTTTGGGTCGAGAACTTTCTTCATACTGAGAGTCAGGGGAAAGGGAAACGAGAGATATAGACGATGATATAGAGAGATGTAGAACAAATGAATGAAAGATATGCAAAATAGTAACAATGATAAAGGAAACAGGCCTTTGTTAGCTGTTTGCTAGGTGAGAACAAAAAGCTGGTGTGCCTTGGGTGGGGGATGGATGGAGAGAGGGACTGCAGGGGTTACTTGAAGTTAGAGAAACCAAGTTTTATACCTCTGGATTGTAAGGTTCCCAAGCAAAATATGAGATGCTGTTCCTCCAATTTGGGTTTAGCCTCACGGTGAGGCTTGGTGAAGGAAAATAAAACAGAATTGTTAACCATAATGGGATATGTTTATTGCAATTTTTCATCTGCTTATTAACTATCAGCATTCATAGCTTAGGGAGTAAGAACACTTTCCTAATATTATTAAAATCAGGTGGCACAAATATTAGGGCCAATTGACTGATTGTGGTGAATGTTTCCAAAAGGAACCACCAATGTTTGGCTGCTCTCTCCTTTACCCCTCTACCCTATGAACCCGAGATGCGGCATTTCAGATCATTGTCACTCCGTATTTGTGGCTGGCTTTCATGAGGTTGAGCAGCAGAATTTGACTGTGCAGGGGAATCTGCCACTCGCCTGCTATGCTGGCCAGACATGGTATAAGAGCAACAATCTTCTTGATCCAAATGTGAATCCATGACCAAGTTTAAATGTATTTATGTTGGAGACATAATCAGCCATGATCACATTGAATGGCGATGCTGGCTTGAAGGGCCGAATGACCAACTCCTACACATATTGTCTATTGTCTATTGTCTATTTACAAAACATTGTCAACTTTGACAGGAGGGGAGGCTCTAGCTTCAGCCCCAGCTTTGCTATCTGTCAAAGGCTATCGGGTTGTTCTGAGGTGAGAGTGGTATTCCTGCTCAGGCCTAATTACTGTTTAGGCCTTGGTATGTGGAGAAGGGGGGGGGGAGAGATATGATCAGCTTGTTTGTGTTTCTGTGGACTGTGGGAGCAAGCCATGTTCAGCATGTTACTGTGCGTTTGCATGTGGTTGGAATAAATGGTAAGCCTCTTTTCATTATTCCTCGGTTTGTGATGGGGGTGGGACTGGCAAATCAGTTTAATGGTAAATTAGAGAAATACGTGAGAAATCCAATATTTTTGTTCAGAAAACTATGTGGATCACCTTTTAAAACTGATTCTATTTTGAAATATAATAGTGAGATTATACGAGAACTTACCTGTTCGAAGTTTGATCTTTATTTAATGAGGAGTTACGATGAGGGATTACGTGAAGAAGCCCCGCCTGGCGCTGGATCGGCATACTTCAAAGCAGCGGCATGAAAAACACAAAACCAATAGCCGGAGTAAAATAGTAAGGCTCAAAATAGACTAGAACTACCAGATAATCATTTACATTATGAGGGTTGGGAGTGGAGGGCACGTAATCCCTCATCGTAACTCCTCATAAAATAAAGATCAAACTTCGAACAGGTAAGTTCTCGTTTAATCTCACTATTTTACTTCGGAGTCACGTGAGTGACTACGTGAAGATTTTAAAGCTCTGTTTTTTATGTCGTAAATTCATTTCATACGACTCTCTGTTTATTCAAAACAGTAGTGAGTAAATAGTATTTTAACACATTGTTACAATTTATGTAATAAGTCCTTTAATTATAAAAAGAACAACTTTTTTAATAATAACCCCTCTATCACAGGGGAAAATTACAAAATAATTGATAAATGATGTCAATGGTAACATAAATCGATAATATAAATCGATAATATAAACAAAGCAAGCATTTAAAGAGAACCCTGTACTGCGTGTCCAAATCCTGGCACCGTGACAACAGGTTTATTGTAGAACTTTGAAAAAGTTTCTTCTCTAGACCACCCTGCGGCCTCTAAAATTTGATCGAGTGGTACGTCCTGTACCTTCGCCGCGGACGTAGCTGCCGCCCTAGTGGAGTGAGATTTAAACACATCAGTGTCTATTCCTGCTAGACCCAAAACCTGTTTTAACCATCTAGAAATGGTTTGAACTGAAACTTTTGTATGTGGTTTTTTGTGTGTTATCAATAACGCTTTCTCAGAACCTCTGAGATTTTTGGTTACCTCAATGTATTGAGTTAAATGCTTAACTACACACAATGTTTCATCAACAGGATATGCTTTAAACATTACCTTCATTCCAGTTCTTCCTGGTCTGCTTTGTTTGATCAAGTCATAAACATAAAACACAATGTTATCTGTATTCACATTCATGCAATCCAACCTTAACAATTGCAAAGTTTGTACTCTTTGAGCTGATATCAATGCCATTAACATAACCACCTTGAATGTTAATTTCTGCAAAGACATTGAATTAATTGGAGTCCATTGTTTAAGCAAAGTGAGAACAATGCTAACATCCCAAATTTCTGTATATCTGGGCTTGGGAGGATTTTTTTTTAAATACCTTTCATGAATCGGGATACTAATGGGTGAGACCCAACTGAATCCCGATCCGAATTTTGTCCTAAATAGGATGACAATGCACTCCGAGCACAATTAATGGCACTATAACTCAAATGCTCATCAAAGTGTAACCCAGCAAGGAACTCCAATACATTTGAAATGTTTGCAGTATGATAAGATATCTTTGACTGTGTACAAAAAGCTTCCCATTTCCTTATATGCGACATATATTGTTTTTTAGTGCTAGTCCTCCAAGCTGCATCTATAACATCCATGGTCCTGTCCGACAGTTCAAACTCTTGCAATGGTCTGGTCAGAACCTGCAGATTAACAAATTCATATGATCATGCAATGGATGAATTTCTTTTGTTACTGGTGGTGTCAACAGATTGTCGCAACTGGGAATTGTCATACATGGTTCAATAATCATTTTTAGCATCAATGGGAACCATGACTGCGTGGGCCAATTTGGCACCACCAAAATGCCTTTGGCAGCGTCTTGCGCTATTTTCTTGAGACATTGCCCAATGAGACAGAATGGGGGGAAAGCATAAAAGAACGTATTCCCCCAGTGTAGCGAGAAAGCATCCACTGCTACTGCCCCTGGATCGTGTTCCCAAGACACGTATTTCGGCAATTGGTGATTCAATCTAGATGCAAACAGATCAATGTCCGGTACTCCATACCGACTGACAATATTTTTGAAAATTTGTGGATTTAACATCCATTCTGTATTGTCTTTAAATATTCGTGATCTTTTGTCTGCCACAACATTGTCTCTCCCCGGGAGATAAATAGCTGAAAGCCAAATATTTTTTGCCATACACCATTGCCATATCTGGTTTACCAGATGATCACATGATATTGATCTGACACCACCTATGTGATTGATATATGCCACAGCTGTGGTATTATCTATTTGTACTTGGACATGCAAATCCTTTAATGAAGAGCAATAAGCTTTTAATCCATAAAATGCTCCCAGTCGCTTCAAATAATTAATACCATATGTTTGGAGCAACAAATCCTCTTGGACAGCCCATCTGCCTCCACAGCTGGTCTCATTATCTGTAGCCCCCCATCCGAGAGAACTTGCGTCAGTTTGTAAAAACACGACTGGCTGATGAACTAAAATGTTCTTAGCTGCTTGTGGAACATTCTCAATCCACCAATGTAATTCTGATAAAGCTTCCTTAGGCAATTGCATTGGCCTATCAAAATGGCCTGCTCGCTGAATTAGCGCTTTAGTTTTTGCCCTTTGAAGATTTTGGTAATGTAGACGACCAAACTCTACTGCTGGAAATGCTGCTACCAATTTACCAATACCCTTGGCAACCTCTCGGATGGAGGGATAAGGTTTGTTAATTAGGTTTTGACACACATTTGTCAAATCTAACACCTTATCCATTGGTAAAGTTACCAACATGGTAACTGAGTTAATCACAAACCCCAGATATTCAATGGTTTGGGATGGCTGTAACTTAGATTTTGTTGGATGGATCAGGAAACCCAACTTCTCAAACAAGCTAATAGTTGCTGAGACTGATTTTTCAGCTGATTCCTGATTAGCACTGACAATTAAAATGTCATCTAGATAAGCCATAACAATGTGTTTTTGTGCCCTTAGCAGTGCAAGTGCTGGCTTTAACAATTTAGTGAACAATCTAGGTGCTGACCTTAATCCATTAGGCAAAGCTTTGTATTGCCACAGCTGTCCCATCCATTTAAACTTTAAATACCTGTGAAAACTATGATGAATTGGGACCGAATAATATGCATCCTTCAAATCTATTGTAGCCATATAACAGCCTGTTGATACCAACTGTATTGCAGTGTAGAATGTGTCCATTTTAAAATGTTTATACTGGACAAATGTATTCAAAAGTGTGAGATCTAAAATGATCCTACAACCCCCATCTTTCTTTGGTCTGGGGAAAATGTTTGATACAAATTTTTGTGGATCCTCTCCTGTTTTCTCAATAACTCCTTTTTTACTCAAATTCTTAACCTCTTTGTCAATTTGAATTTTCTCAAGCTCTGAGAACATCAAAGAATGACTAGGCTCATTCTGTCCCAATGGATCCATACCTTCCACAAAATCAATGGTAGATCCTAGCACAGTGTCTAATACATCACGATCAACTGTTATATTGTCCCATTCCTTATAAAACATTTGGAGTCTACCACCAATCTGTGGCTCATCCCAACATTCCTCTTTAATAGGATAATGTTTATGTACCTCTCCAACTGGACGAAATGATCTCCTTTTCCCAATGAATGGGCGTACATTCGGCTGTGTTGGCTGGAAATTTTTCCTTATCATACTCCTGCCTCGGCTTGTACCAGCTCCAAAATCAAATCCCCTTTTCATATAGCCAGTCCATCTCTGGCCAAAGCTGAAGGGTTTCATACGACCAAAATTCTTTGCCTCTTCATCCATTTCTTTAATTTGCTTAGACAAATCCTCTCCGAACAAATAACCAGGAGTTTGAACATTGCTTGGTTTACACAACCCTGCCAATCTTGGATGTAACAGAGGCCGAATGGCAATCTTCCTCATGCAATTTATCTCAAAAAATGAGTTGCAAAATAAGGCCAACATATGTTTCTGCACTTTGGTCATTCCACAACCTTCCACTTGTCTGCCAAATGCAGTAATGCCAGCTGAAATTAGCTTGAGGACTCTTTGAAATCGAATCTCCTGCGCCCGCATCATCGATGACATTGGCGCCCAAACAGCCGGATTCACCGTAGGTACCTTCAATGAGGCACAATTGATAGGTGTTTTATACATTTCTGCTGTCTCAACCATAACAGCTTCTTGAAGCGGGTGAGAGACCATATAATTAATATTGGCCGCCAGGTTATCTTCCATGGCCTCACCGCCTCCTCCAGGTATAGCAAAACTTTGTGCCACATCAGGCACACCTGGATCCATATAATTGTATTGTGGTGTGTACTCCGGACCGCAATCACCACTTTCAGGGTCTGTCTCATACAGCCCTGGTACTCCTGAAACTTGTTCAAAGGAGACTTCCTCCAGTCCAATCCCAGGCACTGGAGTTTCAAATTCCCAATTCAAACTGGCACCATATTCTTGATATGGAACCCCCTCAGGGGCTGCCTGGGAATATTCTGGGTTCTTAGACCCTTGGTTGATAATAGTTTGAAGCATTTTCTCCATTTGGTCCATTCTGAGCAATAAGGCTTTTCTTTCTGGACCTTCTGAATCAGATTCATCAGAACCCACAGGCCTTTCAGATTTTCTTTTACATTTTTTAGGCACTGGGTTTTCCACAGTTTCTTTTTGTGGAACAATCAAAGCCTCACTAACGGGTATTTCAACGGCGACCGGTATCGGAACCGGCTCCGCAATAAACTCTTGTCCCGACTCATCACCCTGGGACGTACGTTTTACCCACTGTTTTTTGGCCTTCTCCATTTTGTTTTTTGCTAACTCCTCCTGGTTTACCCACCAGGCTACGGAGTTCTGGAACCTCGCCCTAAATTTCGAAAACTCTCTTACCTGCAGGCCGGTTCCTTACCGCTGTGTGGAGCTGCGCTCTGCAGCTCTTTCTCTGCCGATAGCGTTGACGTAATGCCGATCCAGCGCCAGGCGGGGCTTCTTCACGTAGTCACTCACGTGACTCCGAAGTAAAATCAGAATAGCAAACCTCGGTTTTAAACTAGTGAACCAACAACTTTGTGGAGGAGTGTGTTTTGAAGAGTGTACGAATGTCATTATCTGATGGGTCTGTTCATGATTTTCATTGTTCTCACAAATATCTGGAATCATCCAAGGTCTATTGCATAATATTGGGATCTGCATATCCGTCTGATCTCGGGGATGCTACTGAAAGAGAAAGTGCTAAGATATATCTTCTGTCTCTCATCTTTCTTCTGCTCAATCATCTTCGTAACATTTTAACTGAGTAATATCCCTTAAAATCTGGACAGGAGTCTACTCCCTATGCCTTCTATAAAATATATATGTGGCGCTTGATTTAAACCAACTTCATAGGTTACACATTTCAAAAATAGCACTATATTAATCTGCTTCTCGAATTCTTTATTTTTTAGTTGACATTTACAGCCTAAGTTTGACAAATCCTCAGAAAGTGTAGGGATGTTGGAGAGTAAAACATTTTAATTGGTTATGATTCCTGAATCTTAATGTTTACTCCTGGATAGAAAATGAGAAGAAAGTATTGGTTAAAATCAATACCAATTTAATATACAATAAATACTTTGATCTCAGTGTATGGTTAGTCCATGGTAGGTATGTTACAAAACTTACCTTGAGCAGCGCTGCAGTTCTGCTGCTCCCCGTGTGCGCGACTTTGGCGCCTTTCAGAGGGGGGCGGGTTTAAAGTGCCGTTTTTCTTCAGACTGGGCAAATCGATCAATGTCGGGCGATTTAGTTGCGGAAGAAAAATCGCTCCGACATTTCATTAATGAAGGTATTTTTAAATTACGCAAGATTATTTATTACCTAGAGTAATTTAAAAATCACCTTCAAAAGCCGTGAGCGCCGATAACGGGAAGGATTTTGCGTAGGGGAGAAAAAAAGGTAGACAGTTTATTTTTATATTAAAAGTTGTTTTTTATGGAGGCTTTAATAATATTTTCATGTTGCGAAATGGGGTTCAAAAAAAATGTATGAACCGGCTGTATTTTTCATGTCGACTTCACAGCAAACTGCAACGTTCCAATCCACCGCATTCCACTAAAACCCACTCGCTAGTTGATTTAAATGGCCATTAATTTACAGGCATTAAACACTAAATTCATTCCATTTGGCCCAGAAATTCATGAAAATGAGATTTTAAAATTATGTTATATTGTGGATTATTGTGTGAATGTTATTTGGACACTTAGGCAATTAAAAAAAAAGTTTATCTTTTCTTAAGAAATGGATAGATGTTTAGATCTACTCATTGAATTTTGTAATTAGCTACAATTGGATAACTTACTAATTATATGCTTTAATTTCAGGTCATCCAAGTAAGATTGTTTCATATTTGTTTCAGAATGCTTCAATCTATAATAACTGAAAATTTCATTGAGTTCTCTTAATTTTTAAGAAAGTTATGGGCTTTTAACGGTTCTAGATCACAGCTTTTGTGTTAAGTCAATTGAAAGGCAATGGGGAACAAGATGTTAATTTCCGAGTATGAAAATGGTCATATGTTTCTTAATACTGAAGATATGAAAGTGAATTAGGTGTCAAATTAAACTTCTTTTTATGCTTTATCTGATGGGATAAATTGCAGACTTGATTTTTAAAATCTCAAAATTTTGTAACATTGCTATCCATGGTGTCACGATAGTTGCAACATTCAGGCAATCAGACATCCAAAGTTATAGGTATTTTAATAACATTATTAAAGTTATAGGTGGTTCAAGAAATATTCTAATTTCAATTGATTGTGTCGATCAATCTAAACAATAATTGCTCAAAAGTTCAATTCAACCACTAATGATAAAATATTAATATTATGATGATGTTACTCAATCTTTGCAGAATTATAAATATCAAACTAATAAATTTGTCTTCCAAATCTTTGTGATCAATTTGTTTTCCTGTTGTCAAAATATTTGTTACGTAAGAAATTGAGACTCTCCTAGTGGCAGGATGCTGTAAGGTTGCAAATTCATTTGCTCCCTTAACTTTTAACTTCCATTTACCACTCTTTCAATGTTACTTGTGACTATTTGACTACAAGACACGGTCTAACCTTTCATAAAGTGTTGGCAACACTTTTACACGCCTTAATTGTCTGAAGGATGGAGACAAGAAGAAAGGGAGGCTCCCCAAGGAAGGAACAGGGGAAAGCCACAACCACAGTTGCAGCTTCTGACTCCAGTATCATAGAAGCAATATCTAAAATGAACAATGAATTGAAAAATGAGCTGAAAAATGAAATGAAAACAAGATTTGGCAGTTTGGAAGAAATGGTGAAAGGAGTTTCGACCAAACTGAAGGAAGTCCAAGGAAAACTGTCTTTGTTACAAGATGAACCGTGAACAAAAGGATGAAATTGATATCTTGCAAACCCTGGATGGGAGAGAGGTTTGAGGATTGAAAAACTGGAATGGAGAATGAATTAAAACACTTGAGCACTTCAGCAATACAAGACTGAAAATATGGACGTAGAAAACAGGAGCCGTTGTTTGAATTTACGAATTGTTGGTTTGCCGGAAGGTCAAGAAGGAGATAGCGTTATACAATATGCTTCTAAAATGATAAAGGAAACTTTTAACATTGAGCACAATGAAAACCTTCCATTTTTGGATAGCGCTTACAGGATTGGGAAGAAATCCGGTAATAAACCGAGATAATCGATTATTCGTTTTCATTTTTTCCAAATGAAGGAGAATATTCTCCAGGCAGCAAAAAAGTTGGCTGCAAGTTTCGGTGTGTCCCTGATTATAGTTACGAGCTTTTGGAAATAAGAAAGTTATTTTATAATGTAATGTTCGATTTGTATAAGACAAAGCTATGCCCAGTTTTATTATACCCAGCTAGATTGCGTATAGATTGACTTTTCAACAGTAATTTTAGATTTTTTAACAATCCTCAAGACGCCTCCAGCTTTCTGGAGAGCTACGAGGAGGAAGGGGGAGTAATCGATAGCTGATTAAGTTATAACTGCCGATTTACTGTTCCTATTTTGACAATATTTAGTTTGGTAATGATTAAGAATTTAACTGGACGAGTTGTTTTTCTTTTATATATGTTCTTTGAACAATTTCTTTGTTAATTTCGTGTTCCCCTGTCGTAAGACAAACTAAGAGAACGCAGTTCTTGTTTTTCATATCCTGACCTTGGATAATAATATGTAGCTCTCGCTCGTTAACTTTATGTCAGTCTGGATTTTGTTTCTTCTCTCTCAAAGAGATAATAAGGAATATGTTATGGCTAAAAATTATTAACTCTATTCCGAGTGCTGTTACCAGGAGAGATGGGTTCGGGGAAGGGATTAGGTAGCTTGCTGACTGTCTATTGGTCAGTTTAGGGCTTTACGGGGGGAGGGGTCCTTTGTTCCCTATTTAGTGTTTTTCATTTGTGCAGTCTGAACTACAAAAATGTCTGAAATGTCATCACTTCTGGCTCCGCCCTAGATTTTTCTTCTTCCAGTATCATGAACTTTTAGGCTTCAAGAAATTAACCCATTACATCCCTCATGATTTTTACAAGCAATATGGATAAAGGTATTCATTTCCTTTCATGGAATGTGAATGGCTTGAACCATTCCATTAAGAGGAATTTTTTTTAAAAAGTTCTTCACAGACTAAATGCTCAGATTATCTTCGCTCAGGAAACTCATGTAAGGCAAGATGACAATTTACGATTTTTAAAGTTTTGGAGAGGACAGCAGTTTCATTCAAATTCACAGGCTAAGGTGAAAGGAGTCTCTATTTTTATTGACCCCTCAATTCTGTTTCTTCACAATGAAACAATTTCTGATCCATATGGCAGATTTTTGGTGATTGCTGGTGTTCTTTACATGCAAAAGGTTGCTATGGTGAATGTCTATGCACCAAATATTGAGCGCCCTGAGTTTTTTAAACGGTTAATTGCATCCTTTCCTAATTTAAATGAACACTTTTTAATAATGGGTGGTGATTTCAACTGCTGTCTGAACCCCTCGACTGACAGGTCTGCATCTGATCATGTGCTTCCAAATAAATCAGCTAATTTTATTAATTCTTTTTTACTTGACTCTGGAATGTTAGAAGTTTGGAGATTCTTACACCCAAATGATAAAGAATTTTCTTTTTTCTCCCATGTATATCACAGTTAACCACCAGCATGCAACTCTATGCGATGAATGCGATCAAACTAGAAGCGGGGCCGCGCGGAGGTCGGGTGAGTGGCGCAACGCGGCGCAAAGTGAGGCGAACTTGGAGCGAAGTCCAAGGTAAGTTCGCCAGGACAGAGAGGGGCACACAGAGAGGGGCACCGAGGCACACACACACACACAGGGCCACGGAGCCACACACATAGAGGGTCACGGAGGCACTTACAAATAGGTTCACGGAGGCACGATGTCGGGGCGGTGTGTAAATGTCGAGGCAACTGCGAGCCGACAAGCCGTTGCCGCGCGGAATTTTTGGACAGTCGTTTTTTCGGAGCCCCGCGCGGTCTCGGGACGAACTCCGCACAATTCCGTACGGCTCCGGCGATCGAAGTGGGACCGGCCCCGCGACGCCGGATGGCTCAAGCGACCACGTTAGGTCGCGCTAATCGCATAGAGTTGCATGCTGGTGGGACAGGCCCCTTATTCTAGGATTGATTCTCGGCTAGTTCCATCGGTCACTGCGTGTGAGTTTGACGCAATCGCAATTTCTGATCACGCACCTTTGAAACTATTAATCAATCTACCAGTTCCAAGTTTAGTGCTAAACAATGGCGATTTAATGCTACTTTGCTTCAAGACTTAAATTTTATTAATTTTATGAAAGATCAGATTGCTTTTTACTTTTTGACAAACTCTACTGAAGAAATATCCAATGGTGTAGTCTGGGATGGTTTTAAGGCATATATACGTGGACGAATTATTTCATACTCCGTGGGATTAAAAAAAACAGAATCAAAAAGAAATAGGTACATTGGCTGTCGAGATTAAAGAAATTGATAAAAAATATTCGAAAGCTCCTAGTTTAGAGTTCTACAAGAATAGAGTTGAACTTCAATTGAGGCATGATTTGTTATTAGTATCACCGATTGAGAATCAGCTACTTAAAACCAAAAGTCAATTTTATAGGCGAAAGATCCGGTAAATTACTCGCTAATCAATTGAAAGCGGTGTCGGCCAAGCGTCAGATTACTAAAGTGAGAAAACGGGATGGTACAGTAACTGTAGACCATGACAAAATTAGTAAATCCTTTCAGGAATTTTATACCACCCTAAACCAATCAGATTTTCCTACTGATTCCAACATAATGCATGAGTTTTTAAAGAAACTGAACTTACCAAATTTACCATATGAGTCTCTGTTGTTAGATAAACCCATCATGGAAAGAAGAAATACAGAAAGCAATCTTTTCAATGAATTCTGGTAAAGCTCCCGGTTTAGATGGGTTTACAGTAGATTTTTTTAAAGTGTTTTTCAAATTTATTGTCTCCATGGCTATGTAAGGTATTAAAAGAAGCCCTTTTAAGGAATAGATTACCACAATCTTTTTATGAAGCTTCTATTTCTTTAATTCTTAAAAAAAGATAAAGACCCTACTGAAGTGTCATCATATAGACCTATATCAATGTTAAATGTAGATTTCAAAATTCTTTCCAAAATATTAGCTATGAGATTGGAAAATATTTTACCGCAAATTATCTCTGAAGATCAGACAGGTTTTTATTGAAAATCGTTACTCATACTTTAATGTTAGGAGATTAGTGAATAATGTATATACAGCAGCTAATAAAACCCCAGAATGTGTCATCTCACTCGATGTTGAGAAAGCGTTTGATAGAGAAGAATGGGATTTACTAATAATCTGAGATCCCCTTTTTCAGGCTCTTTCGAGGTACTAGACAGGGTTGTCCCTTAAGTCCTTTACTATTTGATATTGCTTTGGAACCTTTAGCCACCACTATTAGGGAATCCCCTAATATTTTTGGTATTGTCCGCGGGAATAAGACACATAAGCTATCTCTTTACGCAGATGATCTGTTATTATTTATTTCTAACCCTGAGAAATCTATTCCGGCAATAGTAGCATTACTGAATCAATTTAGTAGTTTTTCTGGTTATAAACTAAAGCTTACTAAGAGTGAGCTTTTTCCATTAAATAATCTTGTTTTGAATTATGGTCAGTTTCCACTTAGATTGACTACCAAAAGTTTTACTTATTTAGGTATTAAGATCACCAAGAAACAAAAGGATTTATTTAAAGCCAATTTCATGCCTTTAATTGACCATATTAAACATCAGTTTACAAAATGGTTACCAATGTCCTTAGCCTTAATTGGCCGAATCAATGCTATTAAAATGTTCATTTTACCTACATTTTTGTATTTATTTCAGACGATACCATTTTTATTGCCAAATCTTTCTTCGACGTTATAGACTCCAAAATTTCTTCATATATATGGCAGAATAAAAATCCCAGACTAAGTAAAAAACATTTACAGGAATAAATAAAAAATGGCGGTTTGGGATTGCCGAACTTTAGATTTTATTGTTGAGCAGTCGGTGTTCGTTATTTAACATTTTGGACAAAAGATTTAGAAGATACCCAATGCCCAGGATGGATAAACCTTGAACGTGAGTCCTTACAAGGGCTATTATTGGCCTCTATTCTAGGGGCCTCGTTACCTTTCACAATTATGAGATTGAATAAATATACAACTATCCCAATAATAAGACAAACGTTCCGAATATGGTTTCACGTTAGTAAGTTTTTTGGAATAAATGATTTTATCTTATCGAGTCCTATTTTATACAATTTTCTCTTCCAACCATCTAGTACCGATCAAGTCTTTTTGTTATGGAAGCTATTCGTGATTTGTTTTTGGAGGGTTGTTTTATGTCTTTCGAACAACTCTCCAATAAATATAACTTACCTAATTCACACTTTTTTAGATATTTACAAATTAGACATTTTTTGAAGGCTACTCTACCCCTTTTCCCGCCACCACATCAAATCAAAATTTTGGATTTTTTTTTACAGCTGAACCCGTATCAGAAAGGATTAATAACGACTATTTATAAGTTGATTTTGAAATTACAAATAGATATATTTGATAAAATTAAGAATGACTGGGAAAGAGAACTCAAAACTTCTTTATCTATAGAGAATTGGGAGAGGATTCTTCAATTAGTCAATACCTCTTCAATGTGTGCAACACACGCTTTGATACAATTCAAGGTGGTTCACAGAGTTCATATGTCAAAAGATAAGTTGGCTTGTTGTTATGGTCATATAAACCCTACCTGTGACAGATGTAACTCTGAAGTGGCCTGTCTGACCCATATGTTTTGGTCCTGCCCACTTTTGGAAAAATATTGGAAAGACATTTTTGATACTATTTCTGTAGTCTTAGGTATTGATTTACAACCTCATCCTATTACTGCAATTTTTGGGCTACCAATGTTAGATTCTATTAGCTTGTCCCGCTCCGCCCATCGGTTGATTGCTTTTACCACATTAATCGCCAGAAGATCTATTTTATTTAAATGGAAAGACTCCAACCCTCCGACCACACTCCAGTGATATTCTGAGACTATATCATGTTTAAACTTAGAAAAAATTGGGAGTGACATTGCTGAACACTTGGTTAAATTCGATAAGACTTGGGGAAAATTTATTGACTACTTTCATACAATATAAATTGCTTCCTCTTTAACCGTTATAAAAACTATTTTACCTCTATATGGTGGAACGGACTTGACAACATACAGACTTAAATTGTTGAAACTTTTAGTTCAGATTCTGTTTTGCTTTCCTTTTTTCCTTTTCTTTTTTCTTTTTGTGTTTTTTTCCTACATTGATAAGTTTTCTTATATAAGGAGCTCTATATTCAATGTGTATTTTGACACGGGTCTCATATCAGGTTATACCTGTTATTAATGTAATCCTGATCCCTATGTATCAATATCACTGTTATGTTTATCATTATTCTTTTTGCTCTCTTTTTTTTATGTTTTATGTTTGTTTTCTTTGGAAAAGAAACCAATAAAAAGATTTTAAAAGAAAGAAAGAAATTACCATGCTTCTTTTTTGAAAACCATTCCAGGAAACATTTTCCCTGGAGAAGCCAAAGTCAGAGCACTCGCCTGGAACTTTATTTATTTATTGTTTTAATATTTTTTCTTTGAAAATATTTCTTTCTCGTGGCTAGAGCCCACATTAGATATGCTAAATCTTTTGCTTTTATGTCTGTTCAATACCCCTGAATTTCACATTCTCTGGGATTTCAATCCATCACACCATCACCATTCCCCTTCTTCTATCTTATCACAGATCTATTCCTTTATTTCTCTCTCCTCTTTTTCTGCATCTTAAACTTGTTTATCGCTTTCTTCTCAGTTCTGATGAAAGGCCATTGAACTGCAATTAGCTCCATCGACAGATGTTGAATAATTTTTTGCACAATCTGCTTTTCCTTCACATATTCAAAATCCATTATATTTTGCTTAAGTTCAAAAAGAAATTAATTACCAATCTCATCAATGAACAGTGAGCAGTTGTTTGTAAAAAAAAAACCCTCTTTCTGGAGTTTTGTGTTAAGATTCAGGTTACATTGGTGAACATGAGGAAATAGATGGATGGGGAATTGATGCAGGTCAAAGAAAAGTAATTATGTTCTAAACTACTAAATAATAATCTTGAATAAACTATTTGCATTTAACATTGTAAAATCAATTTTACAGTAACTAGGTGTTGCTATTACAGTAAATCCTCATAACAGACCATGGGGGAGGGGCGGTGTGGAATGCTATCTATTATTACTGATTGTTCACTATAAACAAGAATGGGATTAGCAATGTATAAGTAATAAAAATAAACAACTACAGTAGCTGGTTAATACACAAAAGGGAACAAAGTGCTGGAGTAACTCAACATAGATACATAGACATAGGTGCAGGAGGAGGCCATTCGGCCCTTCGAGTCAGCACTGCCATTCAATGTGATCATGGCTGATCATCCACAATCAGTACCCTGTTCCTGCCTTCTTCCCATAGCCCTTGATTCCACTAGCCCTTAGAGGTTTATCTAACTCTCTTTTAAATGCATCCAGTGAATCGGCATCCACTGCCTTCTGTGGCAGAGAATTCCACATATGAAAAAGCTTTTCCTCATCTCAAATGAGGAAAATTGACCTACCCCTTATTCTTAAACTGTGGCCCTTGGTTCTGGACTCCCGCAACATCGGGAACATGTTTCCTGCAACTAGTGTGTCCAATCCCTTAATGTGTTTTTTGTTTCTATAAGATATCCTCTCATCCTTTTAAATTCCAGTGAATACAAGCCCAGTCGCTCCATTCTTTTATCATATGACTGTCCTGCCATCCTGGGAATTAACCTCATGAACCTACGCTGCGCTTCCTCTATAGCAAGAATGTTCTTCCTCAAATTAGGAGACCAAAACGGCACACAATACTCCAGGTGTGGTCTCACCAGGGCCCTGTACAACTGCAGAAGGACCTCTTTGCTCCTATACTCAACTCCTCTCGATATGAAGGCCAACATGCCATTAGCTTTCTTCACTGCCTGTTGTATCTACATGCTTACTTTCCATGACTGATGTACAAGGACACCCAGGTCTCGTACTTCCCCTTTTCCTAACTTGACACCATTCAGATAATAATCTGCCTTCCTGTTATTGCCACCAAATTGGAGAACCTCACATTTATCCACATTGTACTGCATCTCCCATGCATCTGCCGACTGACCCAACCTGTCCAAGTCACCCTGCATCCTCATAGCATCCTCTTCACAGTTCACACTGCCACCCAGCTTCGTGTCATCTGCAAATTTGCTAATGTTACTCTTAATTCCTTCATCTAAATAATTAATGTCTATTGTAAATAACTGCGATCCTTCCGAGAAGTGGGATAACATTAGCTACCCTCCAATCCCGAGGAACTGACCCAGAGTCGAGAGAACATTGGAAAATGATTCACGATTTCTAGAGCCACCTCTTTTGAGTACTCTGGGATGCAGACTGTCAGGACCTGAGGATTTATAAGCCTTCAGTCCCATCAGTCTACCCAACAACATTTCCTGACTAATGTGAGTTTCCTTCAGTTCCTCTGTCACCCTTAGCCCTCAGTCCCCTAGTACATATGGGAGATTGTGTCTTCCTTAGTGAAGGCAGAACCAAAGTACCTGTTCAACCTGTCTGCCATTTCTTTGTGCCCGGAATAAATTTGCCTGTTTCTGTCTTCAAGGGACCCACATTTGTCTTAACTATTTTTTTCCTCTTCACATACCTAAAGAAGCTTTTACTATCCTCCTTTATATTCTTGGCTAGCTTACTTTCGAACTTCATCTTTTCTCCCCGTATTGCCTTTTTAGTTACCTCTGTTGATCTTTAAATATTTCCCAATCCTCTGGCTTCCCGCTCATTTTTGCTATGTTATGTTTTCTCTTTTCCTTTTATACTGTGCTTGACTTCCCTTGTTAGCCACGGTCACCGCTTATTCCCCTTAGAATATTTCTTCCTCTTGGAATGAAATGATCCTGCATCTTCTGGATTATTCCCAGAAATACCTGCCATTGCTGTTCCACCGTCATCTCTGCTGGGGTATCTTTCCAGTCAACTTTGGCTTCCCTCATGCCACAATAGTTCAACTGCAATACTGACACTTCTGATTTTACCTTCTCCATCTCAAATTGCAGATCAAAACATCATATTATGGTCACATCCTCCTAATGGTTCCTTTACCTTATCAAATCCAGTTCTTTACACAACCCTAATCCACAATTGCTTCTCCTCGGTAGGCTCCTGTACAAGCTGTTCTAAGTCTCCATCTAGGAGGCACTCTACAAAGTCCCTTTCTTGGGGTCCAGTTTCAAGCTGATTTTCCCAGTCTACCTGCATGTTGAAATCTCCCATAACCACCGTAGCATTACCTTTGTTACATACTAATTTTAACTCCTGATGCAACTTGCACACTATCTCCAGGTGAGGATCGAATTAGGCCACCAATTACTCTGACCAGCAGAGTGCAGGTAAGGGTCGGCAGTGGCAGGTGTGTCCAAGGAAGCTGTGTAGGCCAGTGGTTGTGGCAGAAGGGCTGACTCTGAAGCAGCATGAGCCGAGCGTGGTGTGGGTGTAGCCGGGGGTACAAGTGAACCCGGTAGGTCAGTCCGCTATTACCGAAATCCGTTATACAGTAAAGGTCCATCAAAAGGTTTACTGTACTGCGCTTTGACCTCAGGATCATTATTATTCATAACTGTTCGTGAGAAAATAGTTGAGATTCTGAAAGATTATATACTTTGCAAGATGATCCATTTTCAAATGGAATGGCCAAGATTTGATAGATCCCTTTCCAATCTATCAATCAATCAATCAATCAGTTTTATTCGTCACATTGCACACAAAGTGCAAGTGAAATGAATTTGTCAGCAGCGGTACAATGATAAAGAACACACAAAAACAGACTAAAAATTGAACACAAACATCTACCACAGCATACATCACTGTGGTGGAAGGCAAAGAAATTGGCCAGTCCTCCATTTTTCCCCGTGGTCGGGACCTCAACCCTCCGCAGCCGCCGCTCCGGGCGTCCACATGTACAGACAGGTAAAAGTCCAGGTAAGTCCAGAATCGGCTCTTTCCCACCGGAGAAAGCAGCTTCAGGTTGGTGTAGGCCGCAGGCCGGCGGTCAAAGATCTAAAGTCCCCACCGCGCCGCAGCTAGAAGCACTGCAGACCGCAGGGCCGGCAGTCGAAGTTCCCCTCCAGGGGACCCCGGCGAGGGACCCCACTCCTGATGGTAAGTCCACGCCGGGCCCACGGTAGAAGATGGCCGCGGGCCGGCGGTGGAAGCTTCTTCTCCCAGGCTGCGGACTCCGCGCCAGCTGGAGCTCTGCAGAGTGCGACTTCATGCTGCCGCGGGCCAGCGAAACGGAGCAGTTCCCTCCGACGAGGGGTCACCTGCTCCATGCCGAGAGTCCGCGCTGCGCCCGCCGCTGAAGCCCCGGGCGCGTCTCCGGGAAAGGCCACTCGATCCTCGTTGTTAGGCCACGGGGGAGGCGACATGGAAAGTCATCTCTACGTGAAGGAGGCGACCAAAACGGTTTCCCCCTCACCCCCCCGTACACACAAAGAACAATCATCGGGATCTCTCTCCCCTCAATCGGGGATATTGCGACCAAACGTTGCGTGTCTAAGGCCAGCAGTATTATAAAAGACCCCACACATCTCCATCACGGACTGTTCACTCTGCTGCCCTCGGGCAAAAGATATCGCAGCATAAGGAGCAGAACATCAAGGTTCTGCAACAGCTTCTTCCCATCGTGTTGCACAGGGAGCCAAATGCAACGGAATTTCGTTTGGAACTGCATATATCAATGTATTTCTAAATGACAATACAATTTGTTTGACTTGACTTGAAACATTAAAAACACACTTTAAAACACACTAAAAAAATAAAAAAAGTTGAAATGACTAACACACTGCTGACAGGGCTGCCGGCTTGCAGCGCCCCAACCGACCCATATTTGTTAATGGCCTACAGCCAGCAATTGAATTTATTCCTTTGCTCCATAGATGCTGCCTCACCTGCTGAGTTTCTCCAGCATTTTTGTCTACCCTTGATCTTTTAAGGAACAGCAGTTCTTTCTTAAACATTCTGCTACATAATGAGATTTTTAGGCGTGGTGAAAGATTTGGATACACCATTTTATTCTCCAACTCGTATTTCAATGAGTGTTCCTAATGTATTACATCTGAGCAGAAACACAACATTCTGGAGTAACTCAGCGGGACAGGCAGCATCTCTGGAGAGAAGAAATGGGTGACGTTTTGGGTCGAGACCCTTCTTCTGACTCGTCAGAGGAAAGGGAATCGAGAGACATAGACTGTGATGTAGAGAGATATAAAACAAATGAAAGATATGCAAAAAAGTAACAATGATAAAGGAAACAGGCCATTGTTAGATGTTCGCCAGGTGAGAACGGGAACCTGGTGCAACTTGGGTGGGGAGGAATGGAGAGTGAGGGAGTGCAGGGATTACTTGAAGTTTTAGAAATCACAATTCATAGCACTGGATTGTAAGCTGCCCAAGCATAATATGTGATGCTGTTCATCCAAATTGTGTTTGACCTCATTGGAGGACAATGGAGGAGGCCGAAGACAAAAAGATCAGTGTGGGAACGGGAAGGGGAATTAAAGGGTTTGGCAACCGGGAGATCAGGTAGGTCCAGGTGGACAACTGGTTATTGCTGAAGCAATGAAATAGACTAATTCTTTCAGCATTGAGAACTGAGTCCGTGCAGATAACTACCAAACTGTTAGAATCAACAGCCATCGGTGAAATTAAATGTGCAACCAACCTACATGTAATTGTTAATCCCTTTAAATGTTGCTGATGGTTGATCCTCCATGCATTTTTGAGGGAGTGCGCTGGTATCTTCAGGACTCCAATGACTGACTGTAAAGGGAGAAAATAGAATTAATTTTGCTTCAACAGCCTTAAATCAGAACTGGGGAGAGATGAACAGATTTTAAAGTGCAGAAAAAGAGAGGAGAGAAATAAATAGGAATGTACCTGTGATAGGATGGAAGGTACGGGAATGATGGTGGTGCAATATAATCAATCCAAGAAGACATGAAAATACAGAGGCGTAATCTGGAATATGGCAGGATTGTTGCAAATCCAGAATAAAAATCTTAAATATATTCATAGCCAGTCAAAGCTACATATGCCACCATCTGCTTACTTCATCCAATTCCAACCAGCTCCATAAATGTACCAGGTTTAATTCAAGAACACTTAAATTGTTCTGCAATTAACCCTGGTCCATTTATGGAATATAAAGGTACCAGGTTTAATTGGCAAGGACACTGAAATTGCACATTAAAGAGTTAAAACCACAATATGCACTGTGTAAAATATTAAAGCCCATAGAGTAAATATATGGGTGTTTATTCTAACACACTTAGGGCTTCAGTGATTAAAGAAGGAACTGCAGATGCTGGAGAATTGAGGGTTACACAAAAAGCTGGAGAAACTCAGCGGGTGCAGCAGCATCTAAGGAGCGAAGGAGATAGACGACGTTTCGGGTCGAGACCCTTCTTCAGAAGGGTCTGAAGAAGGGTCTCGACCCGAAACGTCGTCTATCTCCTTCGCTCCTTAGATGCTGCTGCACCCGCTGAGTTTCTCCAGCTTTTTGTGTAACCCTAGGGCTTCAGTGATGCTGGAACAGCATGTTTTACAGAGCAATAGGTGGTTACCCATCCTCTGCCCGCCGATATCGCACCTTTTAAATTTTTTATATGATATAATAATTTTCCAGTGTACCCCATACATTTAAAAGGAATTTGGGGGGTCAGACAGCATCTGTGGAGGGAATTGGACAGATAGCATTTCAGGTCGGGACCCTTCTTCAGACTTCCAACTTTGTCCATTTCACTCTGCTGATGCTACCTGAACTGCTGAGTTTTTCCAACGGTTTGATTTTTGCACAAGATTACAGCACTTGAAGTTTCATGTGACTCCTTTAAAACAGTTTTGGAATAAGGGTAGGGAATATTTGTAAAGGAATTAGGACTAACCAAAATCCATTTGCTTATTATGTTGAGTGAGTTGGAGTGCTAAAGAGCTCTGACTTAATGAAATGTACATCATTTGTCTATCATGTTGATGAATAATATAGGGCTTTTCCTCTGTACCTGGTTTCAATAGCCAACATTATAAACTTACATGAAACTTTGATACTTTCTTATTCTGGGTATTTGATTTGAGCATTTATTTATAAATAATCAGTAGTGTAATAAATGACTTTAAATACTCCATTGTACAAACATAATGTGTATAGTTTTTTTTTAATACAAAGACTGCAAATGAAGAGACAAATAAACTTACAGAACATATACAATATTTATAAGTTATAAACTGGAAGTTAAGACACCTCAAAATTATTGCACTTGCATTTGTTTCCATTTTCCCTTCTTACAAAGTATATTCTGTTACTAGTGAACATATATCTACTCTGGAAATATTTATCTCGCAACGTAAAAGCCCATCCAAAACTTTGGACTTTTTAAACCAACATACTATGCTGTGTAAAAATTAATTTACAATAACAGTGTTATGTTTCTGCATTGAAAATGTACATAACCAAGATTACTTGCAGTAAACAATATTAACATTTGTTACGCTGAAACATTACATGTTATAATAAACCTAAAGTGGACAGTTAGTCAGCATTTTCTTCTATTTACAGGTGACGTTGAAGCTGCTTAGGCAGCAGGCGTGATTGGTAATATGTTATGAAGTTCCAGTTTGTTTGTACATAGTACATGCACACAAAGCATTCCGTTATATAAGTACAATGAAAGAGTGCAAAAAGTTATTCTAAAACTTCCAGAAGAAACTAGAGCTAACAAGATTAACAGCATTCTGAGTAGGCTAGTGCAACATACTGCAATAGTAGAAGTACTTGAAAAGGCCCATTAGTTCTATGGTATGTTTTTCACAATATTAGGGAGGCAAATGAAGTATCAAGGATGCAATGTTTTGCCAATTTGGAACATTAACTTTGCAAATGTTCAGATACCATATGTGGAATGATCAATGTGTAGAAGTAGATAGAAATGATTAAAAGCATTTTGCAAGGGCATTCTTTATGCCCAATATAATTTCCATTTTCTCTTCCTCTGTATCGTCTCTTTTTGATTCGCAACCATGATGCGGGGACACAAGATCATATTGCCAATATTTTCCAAACACTGGGAATTTGTTAATGCCACTTAATGTCAAGAAAGCAGAACAGCAGACACCCAATTACTTCAGTTATGGCTTATGGTGGGCCGGTTGACAGGTGTGATTGTTCACTGTAGGGCAGCCATGGTGTTTCCTGCACTGAGACAACGTCTGTCCTATGGTAAAAAAAATATTAAAAGAAAATAGCAATTCAAGAAAATTTAAAAAATACCAATGCTTCACTCCGTCTTTCCTACAAAGAAGTTCTACATCCCATGGATTGTCTTCATTCATGTCCCCAATAGAAATGTGACTGAATTTCTTTTACGATTCTGGATTAGCAATAAGTCTAAGATGGCTAAAAGATATGTTCTTTTTTTTGCAATTTGCACATCAGATGCATGTCTGACGTGTGCTGTCATCAGCTCAAGTAATCATTTAACAATATTTGTGACTCTCAGACTATAATTACTACAATGTAACCTCATCCTATGTTCTACTAAGGTACATACCAATATATAAACTACCCATAATGAAAATAATGTTTGCAGATCGGTATTGTTTTATAACCCAAAGCATTTTAAGTATCACCGCAGATGCTCCAACTCGCGTACAATTCATGGAAAGTTCCTTCCTGCCTGGAAGTATATTAAGGCCACAGCAATACAGAATATGGTTGGTTTAGGGCCAATGTTCTCTTAAAAATCATGTTATTTTCAAACACAACAGATTTGCTAGAATAGCTACATTGGATGCCTCACAAAATGTTACATTTCCAAATGTCTAATCTTATTAACTAGAAAGGGAGTCATGTTGTCATGGATTCATGAGGTAATGTTATTATATCATCAACAGTTACAGGTTCCTCTTTAATTCAGAGCCAAGTACTGAACAGTGGAACATTCAGTTCAAAGTATTGGTTCCATTAGGCCTCAGATTTTGCAGCACTGTTCTTCACAGGACTCCGAGGTGATCCTTGGACAATTCTTGATTGTACTATCTTCTCCCACTGCGAAAGGTTCTCCCTGGAAACCAGAAATGAAAACGATAATTTTAAAAAGCTTTCCTACTTTATGAGGATCAATTGATCAATAGATGACAGCACTCCATTTCAAGGAGAAAGGTATTCTACACGGGACAAAGAACCTGCACCAGTTGCATGTTAGGGACAGATATAAAATTGTATGACACAAGTGTTCACATGTCCTAGTATCACAAACCAAAGACTTTCTACATCCATGTGACTTACATGTGTTTGGTTATTGTTTAATTTATAGATGCAGCATGGAAACAGGCCCTTTGGCCCACTGAGTCCAAGCTGACCATTGATTACCCATTTATAATAATTCTATACACTAGCAGCAATTTAGATAGGCTAATTAACCTACAAGCACACACATCTCCACATATATACTGCAGCATGCACATGAGTGGGTCATTCAAGTCAATTTACTGACTTGTTATAAATTTAAAATATGTTTTACTTCCCACCAGCCACAGCTTCCAGTCCATCATCCTTTGTAGTTTCTGCCACGCATCAAGATCCCACTGCCACTCGCATCTCCTGTTCACCTCTTTCCACCTGCTGCAGGGACTATTCCCTCCCTCCCACTCATCCATCCACATCCACCCCTCCCTGATCCCTGGCATTTTGCCCTGCAACCGCAGGAAGTGCAACAGTTGTTCTAGCACCTCACTATTCAGCTGCCAAAATAGCCCACCCAAGTGAGGCAAAGATTAATGTACAACTCCTTTAACCTCGCCCGCTGCATTCGGTGCTCCCAATGTTGTCTCCTCTACAACAGTGAGAATGAGTGCAGTGGGCACTCCAAGTTTACATTTGCATGCCATTTCAAGTCCCATTCCCATGCCCATCCTATGCCTCCTCCACTGCTAGGGTGGCGTGGCCAGCCCAAAGCAAACTAGAAGAAGAGCACCTCATATACCACCTTGCCACACAATGGTATGAACATTACATTTTCTAATTTTAGGTATTCCTCCCCTCTGGTGCGTTCACACTCTACTCTGATTCCGATTCTCCCATGTTGATGCAATTCTCATATCCCCCCCCAACCGCTCCAGGACCCATGTTTGTCCTTCCCCTCCTGGTTCACTTGGAACCTGCACATTCTTCCCCTCATCCATCCGGTTCCATCTGCCTTTCACCTTTCCCTATTGGTTCCCATAATCACATCACATATCAATCCACAACTGCTTATCAGCTGTCTCCACTTCACCCCCCCCCCTCCCCCAACTGGGCTCCATTTACCCCCTTTTTTTCCCTTTAGTCTGTCTTCATCTGTCATCTCAATAGAAGATACAGCTTGAAAGCACCTAGCACCAGATTTTAAAAAACCTGCACCCCACTGTTATCAGCCTCGTATAAGTTTAGGATGTATTCCCAATTTATCTCATTACACAATTTAAAAACCTGCTCTTTCTCTCCAGCTGCAACACAATATTCTGCACTCTGCTTTCTTTCTCTTTTTATACTAACTGTTGTATTCTTATATGGTATGCTCTGCCTGCACACAAAACTAAGTTTTCACTGTATACACAGGGCAATTATAAAAAAACAATATCAATACCCACCTTTATCTTCGAAATGGACCCCTCCTCCCCTACCTCCACTTGCCTATCATCCTTCACCCTTTTTTAGTCCATCACTCACCTCTGGCTCCTACGTTACCACTTCCCTTCTCCTCTTTATTCTGGCCATCTCCCCACTTATTCCTAAGACACGGTCCCAACCTGAATCATCGACAATTCCCACCCCCACCTACCCCTTCACAGGGGCTACTTGTCCCAGTAAATCTTTTAGATAGTATTAAAAATACATTGAAATTAGATCCATTAAGTTTAAAATGATTCAGATACAAATTGGCTCTGGGTACCAAGTATAGGATCTAGACATCCTTTCTTTTCAACACGGCGAAATAATTTCTGAAAGCAACATTTAACATAATCAATATATCAAATGTACAGAAAAGCCACCTGGAATTATCCATTCATTTCTTTGAGTATAACCTATGGTTTAAAATGTTTGTTTTTTTCCCGAAGTTGCCAATAAGTATATAAACCGCTAATTTTGTGGTCTGTAATTCATCAAATGCTCCACCATTAAAACTTTATTTTTGTCTATTTTCCTAAATACATTGTAGCCCAAAAATAACAGGCTTGAATTCTTCCTATGAACTATGTCTCCAATTGTTACCACAATATCAGCACACGTGTCATAGGGGAGAAGGCAGGAGAATGGGGTTAGGAGGGAGAGATACAGTGGCTTGCAAAAGTTTTCATACCCCTTGAACATTTCCACATTTTGTCACGTTACAACCACAAAAGTAAATGTATTTTATTGGGATTTTATGTGATAGACCAACACAAAGTGGTGCATAATTGTGAAGTGGAAGGAAAATGATACATGGTTTCCAAATTTTATTACAAATAAAAAACGGAAAAGTTTGGTGTGCAAAAGTATTCACCCCCCCTGAGTCAATACTTTGTAGAACCACCTTTAGCTGCAATTACAGCTGCAAGTCTTTTGGGGTATGTCTCTACCAGTTTTGCACATCTAGAGACTGTAATTTTTACCCATTCTTCTTTGCAGAATAGCTCAAGCTCAGTCAGATTGGATGGAAAGCGTCTGTGAATAGCAATTTTCAAGTCTTGCCAGAGATTCTCAATTGGATTTTGGTCTGGACTTTGACTGGGCCATTCGAACACATGAATATGCTTTGATCTAAACCATTCCATTGTAGCTTTGGCTGTATGTTTAGGGTCGTTGTCCTGCTGGAAATTGAACCTCCGTCCCAGTCTCAAGTATTTTGCAGACTCTAACAGGTTTTCTTCCAAAATTGCCCTGTATTTGGCTCCATCTATCTTCCCATCAACTCTGACCAGTTTCCCTGTCCCTGCTGAAGAAAAGCATCCCCACAGCATGATGCTGCCACCACCATGTTTCACAGTGGGGAAGGTGTGTTCAAGGTGATGTGCAGTGTTAGTTTTCCGCCACACGTAGCGTTTTGCATTTAAGCCAAAAACTTCCATTTTGGTCTCATCAGACCAGAGCGCCTTCCTCCACATGTTTGCTGTGTCCCCCACATGGCTTGTGACAAACTGCAAAAGGGACTTCTTATGGCTTTGTTGCAACAATGGCTTTTTTCTTGCTACTCTTCCATAAAGGCCCAATTTGTGGAGTGCACCACTAATAGTTGTCCTGTGGACAGATTCTCCCTCTTCAGCTGTGGATCTCTGCAGCTCCTCCAGAGTTCCTATGGGCCTCTTGGTTGCTTCTCTGATCAATGCTCTCCTTGCCCGGCCTGTCAGTTTAGGTGGACGGCCATGTCTTGGTAGGTTTGCAGCTGTGCCATACTGTTTCCATTTTCGGATGATGGTTTGAACAGTGCTCCATGAGATGTTCAAAGCTTGGGGTATTTGTTTATAACCTAACCCTGCTTTAAACTTCTTCACAACTTAATTTCTGACCTGTCTGGTGTGTTCCTTGGACTTCATGATGCTGTTTGTTCACTAATGCTCTCTAACAAACCTCTGAGGCTGTCACAGAACAGCTGTATTTATACTGAGATTAGATTACATACAAGTGGGCTCTATTTACTAATTAGGTGACTTCTGAAGGCAATTGGTTGCACTGGATTTTATTTAGGGGTATCAGAGTAAAGGGGGCTGAATACTTTTGCACGCCACACTTTTCAGCTTTTTATTTGTAAAAAAATTTGAAAACCATGTATCATTTTCCTTCCAATTATGCGCCACTTTGTGTTGGCCTATCCATAAAATACATTTACGTTCGTGGTTGTAACGTGACAAAATGTGGAAAAGTTCAAGGGGTATGAAAACTTTTGGAAGCCACTGTAGATCAGCCATGATTGAATGGCGGAGTAGACTTGATGGGCCAAATGGCCTAATTGTACTCTTATTCCTTATGACCTTATGAATATCTTTATGCCCGATGTTCCCTTGAACTCTCCGTCGCAGAGGGACAGCCAGTTGCTGAAAATTCCCAGTCTCCTGCTTGTCCTGCAGCAACTTCAGATAGTCACAAAATGCTGGAGTAACTCAGCAGGACATGCAGCATCACTGGATAAAAGGAATGGGTGATATTTTGGGTTGAGACCCTTCTCCTATCTGCAGAAGGGTCTCGACACGAAATGTCACCCATTCCTTCTATCTTGAGATGTTGCCTGTCAAGCATTTTGTGTCTATCCTTCAGTGTAAACCAACATCTACATTTCCTTCCTGCAGCAACGTCAGCAATTTTGAAGTTTAGGCACCCAGAACTTGCCCAGATGCGAAATGTCCTTGATTCAATATGAGGCAGAGGATCCCATCATTTTTCTTCAATCTACTTCTATAAGACTCCAGTGTAATACATGTTTTAGTTTAGTACCCTTATTTATTACTCATAGACGGCAGGGATTCATTGGAATAAATTAAGGTTACTAAACTTCTTTTACCTGGTTGGTTTTATCTTCATCACTTTAGATCTGATTAGTTATATCAATTGTATTCTTACAAACTAGTGACCTAGTTACCATTCTCAGTAAATTCGAATTAAAAAAAAAAATTACATCTGCAATTCATTGTTTTGCCAAACTCTATGCTGATCCTCTTTAGCAATCAAATAAAACAAGAGCAAAATAAAAACAGAGTATATATTTCTGGGATAGTTGCAGTGGGGGTGTACCCACTGCCCGAAAGGCTTATTCCTACTGTGGAAAGAAATTACTTGAATCAAACTGTTGTCAATTTTGACAACAGATTATGTAAATGAGTTGACTATAATCCCAAATAGTTGAGATTAAGATTTTTTAATCAAAAGTGGAACTCACTGTGTAGGAACCATTTATGCTTACGTTAGTTACTGTTAATATTTCTGTATCTTTTTCCTAGTTTGTGGGCAGGATTATATATGTAGAAGGGGGTGTCTACATTTTTCGGAGCTTTGCGCAGACTCAGAGATTGGGTTTTTCGTTTGCCTCGAGGGATGGTGAGGGCAACAGTTTTTACCACGATCACGATCATGTTCATGTTCACGAGACGGAAGACTGGTTCTACGAGTGGAACTGAAAAAGAAAGCTGAATCTCTGCGAGTCAGATAGAGCTTGAAATCCTGGAAGAATCTGCCAGTCGCAGGCTAATCGACACGGTCTACACCTGGGTTATCAGAAGAACGAGGATTGAAGACTTCAAAGCCAGGAACTGTGTCGTATTTGAAAGCCAAGGCTAAGAAGTTAAAGCTAAAGCCTGCAGAAATAGTACCGACGACAGTATTGAAACAGCTGAAGAAGCTTGTTTACAGTAGCATAGACACATAGAAAATAGGTGCAGGAGTAGGCCATTCGGCCTTCAATATGATCATGGCTGATCATCCAACTCAGTATCCTGTACCTGCTTTCTGTCCATACCCCCTGATCCCTTTAGCCACAACGGCCACATCTAACTCCCTCATAAAATATAGCCAATGAACTGGCCTCAACTACATTCTGTGGCAGATAATTCCACAGATTCACCACTCTCTTGTGAAAAATGATTTTCTCATCTCAGTCCTAAAATACTTCCCCTTATCCTTAAACTGTGACCCCTTGTTCTGGACTTCCCCAACATCGGGAACAATCTAGCCTGTCCAACCCCTTAAGAATTTTGTAAGTCTCTATAAGATCCCCTCACAATCTTCTAAATGCCAGCGAGTACAAGCCGAGTCTATCCAGGCTTTCTTCATTTGGAAGTCCTGACATCCCAGGAATCAGTCTAGTGAACCTTCTCTGTACTCCTTCTTTGGCAGGAATGTCTTTCCTCAGGTTAGGAGACCAAAACTGTACGCAATACTCCAGGTGTGGCCTCACCAAGACCCTGTACAACTACAGTAGCACCTCCCTGCTCTTGTACTCAAATCCTTTTGCTATGACATACCATTCGCTTTCTTCACTGCCTGCTGCACCTGCATGCCTACTTTCAATGACTGGTGTACCATGACACCCAGGTCTCCCCTTTTCCTAATCGGCCACCATTCAGATAATAGTCTACTTTCCTGTTTTTGCCACCAAAGTGGATAACCTCACATTTATCCACATTATACCACATCTGCCATGCATTTGCCCACTCACCCAACCTATACAAGTCACCTTGCAGCCTCCTAGCATCCTCCTCACAGCTAACACTGCTCCCCAGTTTTGTGTCATCCGCAAACTTGGAGATGTTGCATTCAATTCCCTCATCCAGATCATTAATATATATTGTAAATAGCTGGGGCGGCAGCACTGAGCCTTGCGGTACCCCACTAGTCACTGCCTGCCATTCTGAAAAGGACCCGTTTATTCCTACATTTTGCTTCCTGTCTGCCAGCCAGTTCTCTATCCACATCAATACTGAACCCCCAATACCGTGTGCTTTAAGTTTGCATACTAATCTCTTATGTGGGACCTTGTCGAAAGCCTTCTCAAAGTCCAGATATAACACATCCACTGGTTCTTCCTTATCCACTCTACTAGTTACATCCTCGAAAAATTCTATAAGATTCGTCAGACATGATTTACCTTTCATAAATCCATGCTGACTTTGTCCAATGATTTCACCACTTTCCAACTGTGCTGCTATCCCATCTTTAATAACTGACTCTAGCATTTTCCCCACTACCGATGTTAGACTAACTGGTCTGTAATTCCCTGTTTTCTCTCTCCCTCCCTTTTTAAAAAGTGTGGTTACATTAGCTACCATCCAATCCTCAGGAACTACTCCAGAATCTAAAGAGTTTTGAAAAATTATCACTAATGCATCTACTATTTCTGGGGCTACTTCCTTAAGTACTCTGGGATGCAGCCTATCTGGCCCTGGGAATTTATCGGCCTTTAATCCATTCAATTTACCTAACACCACTTCCCGGCTAACCTGGATTTCACTCAGTTCCTCCATCTCATTTGACCCCCGGTTCCCTGCTATTTCCGGCAGATTATTTATGTCTTCCTTAGTGAAGACAGAACCAAAGTAGTTATTCAATTGGTATTCAAGAGGAAGATCATGACCAAATGAAAGCTACTGCAGCTACTGCTGTAATACCTGTAGAAACAGCAGTGAAAGGAATTCCAACAACAGGTGGAACAAAAAGAAATGCATCTACCATTAACACTCAAGGTTATTGCTTATTCTGTGATAAAAGTGGCCGCGTCATAAGGTGGTGTCGAAAATTCAAGCCGAAGGGATATAAAGAAAAGATGGACTTCTTAAAGGAGAAAGGTGTTTGAAGATGGGACATATGGTCAAAGACTGTAAGAGTCATATGACTTGTGAATTACTTCAATCTGAACAGAAGAATACAGAAAAGAAGACGGAGCAAGCAGGACAGAAGGAGAAGCCAACTGCAAGTCATGCTGTTACCCCGCATCAGTTAAGTACGCATATTGGGGCCGGTGAAGAAACCTGTATTTTCTCCATCTTACCAGTACAGGTAAGGAGTGGCAAGGGGAATACAGTGTTGCAAACGTATGCATTTTTGGATCATGGAAGTTCGGCTACCTTTTGCACAGAAAGCTTGATGAAAAGGCTGAACATTACAGGACAAAAGACTAAGATTCTCTTGCGTACCATAAATGAAGAGAAATGCTGCGATAGTCTTCATATCTCAGATTTGGAAATATCTAGTCTGGACTAAGACGATTTTATACCATTATCTGATGTGTTTACACATAAGACCATGCCTGTTTCTCATCTAAACATACCCAAGCAAGAAGATCTGGCCTTACTTGAACAATACCAAGATTCCTAAAATACAATCTGGCATCGACCTACTTATCGGACCAAATGCTACGAAGGTATTGGAACCTAGAGTTTGTCAGCAGTCAAGGGATCGGACCATTTGTTGTGAGGACCCTACTCGGATGGTTTATCTATGGCCCCTTCAAAAAAGGAACAACAAAAGCAGGAATAAGAATAACTACCCTACTGGTGCTGTTAATCGAATATCTACTGCAAGCATAGAGGAGCTGTTGATCAAGCAATACAATCACACTTCAATGAAAGATCCAGCAAGGAATCAGAAGAAATGTCCCGTGAGGAGGTAAAGTTCTTGGATATTATGAAGCACTCAGTAAAGATGATAAAGATCAGTTGGATAAAGATCAGGCCCACACAAAGTGACTAGAATCCATAGTATTTTGTTAGCAACTCTGCAGAGGTAACTCAAAGAGTTTTCATCTCAGCATGCATACTACTAGTCCAATAGTGAGAGAGAGAGCTCTGTAAAAAGCCTGTGAGCGGAGCCACAGTATGAGTGACACTAATCTACATCCTCCCTCTTAAAGAATTAAATACAAATACAAAACTACTGAGTACTACCAATTATTAAATACAAATGTATTCTGCTGACTATATAAAGCACACATAGTATATGCCAATAAACTGGAGGAAATTCAAACATAACCCGGGTACTTTACTGTGGGCTTACAAACACGACCAGCACGCGTTTGGTATAGTTCATCCGCCACTGGGGACACGAACGGTGGTGAAATAAGTGTCGAAGATTGAAACGGCATTCCCAGTGACAAAACAGGAGACTTTGGCACAGGTGGAGGTGGTTCCAGAAATTATGCCGATGCGGTCGTGTTTGCAGACGCACCACTTGCCCCTTGGCTAATGGTGAAAGCGGTCTGCTCGTTTAGGCGTACCACCCTTTCTGAATGTCACACTTTTGTTGTAGCCTGGACTGGACCTCTGACGATGGGACCCCTTCCAGGACTCGTGCCTGACTCGCCATGTGGCTCGGTTCTGCCTTGGCAACAGCAGGTGAACCCAAGATAGGGTCGCAGGAGATGTTGCGCAGGTCCAGGTAGACATCTGATTATGCTCTGTGGGATTGTTCCATTAATTGTTTGGCACCCCTGACGGCACGTTCAGCCAGCCCATTCGACTGAGGATATTCAGGGCTGCTGGTGATGTGACGAAAACCCCAGCGTGCAGCACAGTCTTTGAAGTGCTGGCTGGTAAATTGACTGCCATTATCAGAGAGTAGTTGACATGGAGCTCCGTGGTCTGAGAAATTGCGAGCCAGCTTTAGAACTACCCTGTGAGAAGTGGGACTACGAACAAGACTGATGTCAAACAAACCAGAAAAGAGTAGCCAAAACCAGGTACTGCTTGCTATGCCACTCAAATATGTCAGTTGTCACTGTGGACCACGGAAGGGCAGGAACCAGGTGTGAGAGAAGTAGTTGCTTTTGTTGATGTGGTGTCAAACTGTTGCACACTGCACAGGATTTCTCTTTCTCGTGAATGTAATCAGTCAGGCTAATAAAACATGTTTTTTGCTCATAGGCTTCAGCGCCTGGGTGTCCCACATGGACAGCGTCAAAATACTTGCTGTGTAGAAAGGCAGGAACTACTGCCTAGTGGCCTTTTACATAATGCCATCTTGTAGTACTAGTTCATCACGGACGGCAAAGGAGGCTCAAACTGGAAGTGGTAGATTGTATTGCTTGTCAGGCCAGCCGCGCTTAATGACGGAGGAGAGCAAACATAGGGTATCGTCAGCAACAGTGTGGGTAACCAGATCCTCCAAACAGGACGAGGGAATAAAGGAAACAGTCATTACCACAAAACCATGTTTTGGGTGAGGGTGGACCCTCGCAGGTCTTTCGAAGAGCACGTGAGAGGGTGTCAACCAGGTGCATGTCCTTGCCACGTTTGTAGGTCAAAACAATGTCATACTTCTGAAGCTGTAGTATCCATTGAAGGCGTCCTGTAGAGGCATGTATTGGTTTGTTCAAAATGCTGATCAGGGGTTGGTGGTCAGTTTCAATCGTGACCATTTTTGCAAAGATAAAATCATTAAACTTCTTGCATGCGAAAACGACCGCTAGCAGCTCCTTTTAAATCTGGGCGTAGCGTTGTTCCGTGTCAGTCATGGTACGTGAAGCATAAGCAACGGGCATGTTGCTGTTACCATCATCTTGGAGACAGGCTGCCCCTAGACCGTACTGTGAGGCGTCACAAGTCATTGTGACCGGTAGTTTACAATTAAAGTAGGCGAGAGTGGGAGCACAAGACATCTGCTGTTTAAAGGGCCTGTCCCATCAGCATGCGACTCCATGCGGTGAGCGCAACCAAACTGGAAGCGAGGGCAGCGCGGAGGTCGGGTGAGTGGCGCGACGCGGCGCGAAGTTGGAACGATGTCCGCGGTAAGTTCGCAAGGACAGAGAGGGACACGGAGGCACACAGACAGGGACATGGAGGCACACAGAGAGGGGCACGGAGGCACACATAGAGGGGCACGGAGGCACACAGAGAGAGGGTCACGGAGGCACACACAGAGAGGGTCACAGAGGCACATATAGAGAGGGCATGGAGGCATGACGTCGAGGCGTCGAGGTGCGTAATGCGTCATGGCGGCTGCGGGCTGACAAGCTGTTGCCGCGCGGAATTTTCAAACACGGTCAATTTTTCAGAGCCCCGCGTGATGTCAGGACCAGCTCCGCACAACTCCACATAGCTCCAGCCATCAAAGTGGGACCGGCCCCACGAGGCCGGACGCCTCAAGCGGCCACGTTAGGTCGCGCTCACCGCATGGAGTCGTATGCTGATGGAACAGGCCCTTAAGAGTGCTAAACGCCCTCTTCTGTTGCTCATGCCAGGCCCAAACAGTGTCTTTGTGGGTCAGCTGGCGCAGTGGGGCTGATATTTTTCTGAGGTTAGGAATAAATTTCCCCATGTAGTTTACCATGCCAAGGAATCTCTGCAGGCTGAGTGCGTCTGTGGGTGCTGGTAACTCGTTAATAGCGATGGTTTTCGATGGATCAGCTTTGAGGCCATCTTTGGTGAACACATGGCCTATGTAGTTCACTTCATTTACTCTGAATTTACACTTTTGAAGGTTTAACTTGAACTTGATTTTTTGAGCGCGGTCCAGAACCTTTTTTAAATTTGCGCGTGTTCTTGAATAGTTTGTCCAGCAACAAGGATATCATCAACTACGATGGAACATGGGAAGCCTGCAAACAAATGTTCCATAGCGCGTTGAAATACTTCACTACCAGAGCTCATGCCGAATGGCATAAGAAGAAATTTGTACCATCCGAAGGGAGTGCTGAAGGTAGTTAACATGGAGGAGTTGTGTTCCAGGGCAATCTGCCAGAATAAACTCTTGGCATCTAGTACTGTGAATACAGTCGCTTCGCCCAGCTGTGCTGCAATCTCTTCCACTGTGCGCATGGGAAAGTGTTGTGGGCCTGATCGTTATTCCACTTCTGACACCATATTGGATAAAGATCAGGCCCACACAAAGTGATTAGAATCCTTAGTCTTTTATTAGCAACTCTGCAGAGGTAACTCAAAGAACTTTCATCTCAGCATGCATACTACTAGTCTAATCGAGAAAGAGAGCTCTCTAATAAGCCTGTGGGCAGACCCACAGTAGGAGTTACACTAAACTACAGATCGAAACTATTGTCTAGACTTACCATTCAAACAAGAAAGAGTTAGTCTGCAGAGCAGCGCATTCAGACCTGATATGCAAGTTTGGCAAGAATATGAAATTTCATGATGAATATACATCTTTTCTGAGGGAAATTATTGACAATTATTATGCTGAAATGGTACCAACAGACCAGCTGAAACGAAGTGATGGAGAGCTTTGGTATATTCCACACCATGGGGTGTATCACTCAAAGAAAGGGACCTTGAGGGTGGTCTTTGACTGTGCAGCAGTCTTCAAAGGAACATCACTTAACTGCCAACTCCTGCAAGGTCTGGACCTTACCAACTCACTCATTGGGTTTCTCATCAGATTCAGACAGGAACCGGTTGCTTTGATGGCTGATATTAAAGCAATGTTTCATCAAGTTAAAGTATTAGAAAGACATAATGACTATTTGCGATTCCTATGGTGACCTGATGGGGATGCACAGCAAGATCTTGTTGAATACCGAATGAAGGAACATCTCTTTGGAGTGGTGTCATCACCAAATTGTGCAAACTGCATTAAGGATGACCGCTGAGGATAATGAAGCTCACTTTCCAGAAGAAGTGATAAACACAATAAAGAACAACTTCTAAGTGGATTATTGTTTAAAATCTATGTCTTCGGATCAAGAAGCAATTCAAATGGTAGTACACCTGACTTCCCTCTGGAAAAAGGAAGGATTCATGCTATCAAAGTGGATCAGCAACGGCCATGCTGTATTGGAAACCATTCCACCAGATAACAGAGCCAAGGAGATCAGGGAGTTGGATTTGGACAAAGACAATCTGTCTATGGAAAGAGCACTGGGATTGCACTGGTGCGTTGAAATGGATGTGTTCAAATTCAGAATCTCGATTCAGGATTGACCATGTACAAGCCGGGACATCCTATCTGTGAGTGGTATACGACCCTTTGGGATTTCTTGCACCATTTACTCTGCCAGCCAAGTTAATTATGCAGGAGCTCTGTAAGAAAAGGCTTGGATGGGATGAGAGTATAACGCAAATCTTCTTTCAGTGATGGACAGAGTAGTTAGCAGAACACAACAAGATCTCGGAATTCAAAGTGGACCGATGTATGAAGCCTACAAACTTTGGTCAAATCAGATATGCACAGATGCACCACTTTTCAGATGCTAGCGAAAGTGGGTACGGTACTGTTTCATATCTAAGACTGGAAAATGATAACAACAAAGTACATGTTGCATTCTTAATGGGAAAGGTCTGAGTGGCATCATTGAAGCAAATAACAATTCCCAGAATGAAGCTTACAGCAACAGTTTTAGATGTCAATATTGACATAATGTTGCAAAAGGAACTACAACTCAAGGTGGAGAAATCTATCTTCTGGACTGATTGTACTACAGTGCTTAAGTACTTCAACAACAAAAACAAATGCTTTCAAACATTTGTAGCAAACTGAATCTCTTATGCAAGGGGTGCTACTAATGCATCACAGTGGAAATGCGTTAACACAAAGGAAAATCCTGCGGAAGAAGCCTCTAGAGGACTAACAGCAGACCGCTTCTTAAGCAATAAGAGATGGATCAAGAGACCAGATTTTCTCTGTAAGCCAGACAGAGAATGGCCAAAGCTTAAACTGAAATCTGAATGCCTGAAGAGGCTAAGCATCCTATTATTCTCTCGAAGGACTTTCACATTTCAACACTACTGTTATGACATATCCATGAACAGATCGGACATGGAGGAAGAAATCACAGGCTGTCGCAACTTCGTAAGAAATATTGGATTATTAAAGCTAACTCTGCTGCAAGAAAGATAATTAAAAATTGTACTATGTTCAGACAACAGCATGGAAAAGTTGGAGAACAGAAAATGGCAGACTTACCTCTGGAGAGGATTTTACCTGATAAACCTCCATTTACAGATGTAGGAGTAGATTACTTCGGTCCTCCAGAAGTCAAGACAGGACGAACTCTTGTGAAAAGGTATGGTGTAATTTTCACTTGCATGACAATCAGGGCAGTATATCTTGCATAGTGTAGTTGCATCTACACTTGACACAGACTCCAACATTCATGCATTACGAAGATTTATCTGTCGACGAGGTCAAGTTTTATCATTAAAATCTGATAATGGCACGAATTTTGTTGGAGCGGAAAGAGAGTTGAAAGAACCACTTAAAGGCTTAAATCAGGATAAAATCCAGTATGCTATGCTTCAGCAAGGGATACGATGGAATTTTAATCCCCTGCAGGAACTTACCACGGCGGTGTTTGGGAACGATTGATCCGCATGGTTCGAAATGTGCTACGCTCTGCTCTTAAACACCAAGTTCTGGACGATGAAGGATTGCAAACTTTATTTTGTGAAATTGAAGCAATTTTAAATGATCGACCCATTACCTTGGACTTGGAAGCACTTACACCGAATCATCTTCTGCTGCTGTAGACCAATCAATTACTACCACCTGGGCTCTTTGTAAAGGAGGATTTGTACGTTAGATGCAAATGGAGATAGGCACAATATGTGGCAGATCTTTTTTGGAAACGGTGGACACAAGAATACGTGCCTCGAATCCAAGAACGACAACGATGGTCAAGGGTTAGGAGAAACTTTATTCCAGGTGATATCATTTTGATGGTTGATTAAACTGCACCACAAAGTTCTTGGTTGATGGGCAGAAATACTGGAGATAATGCCAGATGTTAAAGGTTTGGTGCATATTTACAACTTCAGACTAAGAACAATATCTTGGTGAGACCGATAACCAAGATATGTCTGCTTCTAGAAGGCGAAGGTGAAGATAGAAGAATAGTCAAAGAAATCAAATGCTAACAACTAGTGCATATTGTTTTTGTTTTTGATGTATGTTAAGCTTATAGCTCCTGTTAATGTCTTTTGGTAATTGCTTTGTTATATACATAGAACAATTAGGGGCCGGTGTGTAAGAGCCATTTATGGTTAAGTTAGTTACTGTTAGTATTTCTGTACCTTTTTCTTAGCTTGTGGGTGGGATTATACACATAGAAGAGGGTGTCTACATTTTTAGGAGGCTAGTGCAGACTCAGAGATTGGGTTTCTAGTTTGCCTCGAGGGATGGTGAGGGCAACAGTTTTTACCACGATCACGTTCATGTTCACGACACGGAAGAAACAGTTAGTAAGAATGAAAAGTTATGAATTATTTCTTTGTTTTGTATTACTTCAATAAAAAACAATTAATCAAAAAACGACTGGAAGATTCGTTTTGGCTATCTGTTAGTGCGTAAACTATATCTCCACCACATCCTCGAGTAGTAGCAATAATTAAAAGTTGGACATTGAAAAGTTTAGAAATTGCCTGAGTCGCAAAACCTACTTTATAAAAATATTACATGTACATGATCAATATGAAGTCTTTTGCTTAGTAATTATTTAGTAATTTCTGTTTAAATATTGAGCAGCCATTGGATAAAGTTAATACATTTAGTATAAATCTGTAAATTTCAGCATGAATTATCATTGCTTTATCTAATCCAGTGTGGCTCTATTTTTTTGCATTAGTAGTTTTAGCACGACAAATTTTAACACAAACCACCTAATACCTAAAAGATTAAAGTATCAAGAAAGATCTCCCAGTATTTCATAATGGAGAAAGTAGCTCTCTCAATGATGCCACTTTTTTTTCAATCTTGCATTTTTACCAATAAATGCATATAAAATTGAAGTTCATTGAGAGACACCTACATTTACTTAATTTATGAATCAGAAATTCAATTAGCTTCAGGATTTCCAGTTAGCTATATGGTCTAATCTGGATGTATATGAACTGGTTTACAATGAACAATGATATAACAACATATCCAAACAACTTAAATTCTGGACTTTGTTGAGCTTTAGGTTATCAAATATTAATGTATACCATCTATTTATTAATATTCCCATATTAATGTGCATTCTGGGAAATATGATTATCTGCAAAATAATAATAAGAAACTCTTAAAATATATTTTGTTTCCATAAGTGGTGTTTGTAGTATTTCTCATTGTAGTGTTGTCATCATAATTCACAATCATGCAGGCATTTATGAATCACTCGGAAATTGCAAACCAAATCTGGAGAGTTAACATTAGCTATGCCATTTTCTTCATACACAAATCCCAAAGCATCTGTAAATAGCAGCAAGGGCATTCATGAGGTAGGTTCTCGCTGCAACTTTCATCTGCTTCACTGAGTCATTGAAGTTGCCACACAGATTGGATTATCCAAGAGGGAAGTGCAAGGTAAATTATGCCAGGAAAAATGGCAGGCATATTTAATATCCTCAAAACTATCTGGGGCATTTTCCAATCTAGGGAAACTAATAATTCCAACAGTGATCAACTGTTGCAATGCGTTCCAAGTGGAAGCTGTCTCTATGTGGTCCATATCTCTAAGTATTTGAGAAACTACTGTGTTATTCCTTTTGACATCAGTCAGATAACACAAAGGGATCTCTGTAAAAAGAACACAGTGCACATAGTTAATACATAAATGGAAATTATCCATTAATATAGCTATCTATACATTATTAAATATCATACAAAAATGCTGAAAACAACGAGGTATAAATGTATCAACAATAAACAGGCCATATTAAAACCAACCAATGATGGTTCTGCAAAGAAGTGAGGTAGCTTTCTACTACATTATATGATTTGTCATTACCATGTAAAAACATGATGGTTAGGATTTCCGTATTCATCATTAAATGAAGGGTTATGGTTGGACATAAAAGGCCTGAGCAGCCTCCCAGCATGTTGTGGCCCAATGCCAAGGATTGACTTAAGAGAAGAATGAAAGACTTTCCATGGGCATGAAGAAGGTTGGAAGCTTTTTACACCTGTTTATATCTGAAGTAGATCAAGATTATAATCGAGTTGAATTGTGCAGGATCCAAATATTAATATGCTTGCAAGACTGGGTATGTTTTCACTGGCGTTCAGATATTTCCATCAAAATACCTTTTTAAATCTGGATTCTTTCATAGTTTTTGTGCTTGGAAAATATTTATACAATTTCCCCTCCAATGGCTGCTTTGTCCAGCTACAGAAACGATTAATATGTTTATATATTCATAGTTTTTATTGATAAAAATATGAAAACATACTTTTAAATCTTTGATATGGTTTGACAAAAATGAAGCATTTTGTCTCTTTTGAACAAAAAATATCTGTTTTTGCACTATTGGTTTTGGTTTATTATTGTCACGTGTTTGTACATTTGTTGTATTGTACGGTAAAAATCTTTGTGTTTTACCTGCTTCTTTGACAAATTTGCCTCACAGTACTGAATTGTACAAAAGAAATAAATTAATAACAATGCAAATCAGAAGCAATTGTTCTTCAGTGATTTGAGTTATTGCCAATATTCACACAAATAATATTATTGTTGGTTTAAACATTAAAAAAAAAGTTATTTATTACCATTAAGTGCATCCTTTATATGTGCATTACTTTTGTAATTATTTCATGCTGAATAAATTAATTTGGTGGTTTACAGGTTGAAGGTATTAAATTCCCGGAGATAATTAATAGCTAGATTAACAATAATGTTTAGGAGGAATGTGGTATGAACAGAATGAGCCACAATGTAATAGGAGTGTATTTTTGCTTCATTAAGGGCAAACACCAGAATGACAGGATTCTGCATTTTTTTCTCTGGAATCACATGTACTTTGACATTAGGCATATCCTCTGCAACATTTATTTTCATTGCTCTTAACTATGGAACCATGCTCATTTAAACAGGATATTAAAAAATGTAACCAGCTTTATAAGGAACTGGAATTATTAGTTTAGTTTAGTTCAGAGATACAGCGCGGAAACAGGCCCTTCGGCCTACTGAGTCCGCACCCAAACATTAACACAAGCCTACATACACTATGGACAATTTTACACTTATACCAAGTATACAAACCACTGCGCCACCGTACCGCCCTGCTGGCCCCTTTTATGTTTCACTTATAATACTTTGCAAAACATTCAATTTTCATCTAAAAAAAATCATCATTGATCTAGCCATCCATTGTCTTGGAGAATTTGTTGTAATACCTTCAGAGTTGTACTTAAAGACTGCCACCATAAATATATTAAATGACTGCATTATAATAATTTAATAAAATCTTACCTTTACTGAAATGGATAGATAATGCTGCATTTTTCTTCTGGCTTTGGAGGTTAAAATTCCAAATTTCAAAGTACCAAAAGAAAGCAGGCTGGCTGTATTATAATGACTGCTTCAATTTGCCGTCAAGGTAGTGATGAACTTAATAAAATTCTCTCCAAGTCTTTGCTTGTGGAATGGTAATGAGCCAACTTCATCTACAAAGTCTCTTCGGTATCAAGCTGAAGTTCACATCTGAGATGAACTAACTGGGTCTGAATATGTAAGGAGGAACTGCAGATGCTGGTTTAAACCAAAGATAGACACAAAAGGCTGGAGTAATGCAGCGGGTTAGGCAGCATCTCTGGAGAAAAGGAATATGTGACGTTTCGGGTCGAGACCCTTCTTCAGAGTTTGAAGTTTGGTATCACAGCAAAACCACATTATTTTGTTTTATGTAAAAGAAAGCCTGAGATTTTTTCCCCCATATTTCTACTTTATTCATCTTACAAGATTTATTTCAACATTTTGGACCTAAATAGCTGAAAAACTGATTAAGGAACATATACTTCAAACTCTTAAAAACTTGATGAAATCTCACAGATACCAGATTTCATTGGTAAGCACTGTGTTTGCATGGTTATGGAATCACATGGTGACAGGAGATTTTGAAGCAGGACTTTATTTAAAGAAAAAACCTTGCAGGCTACAGGCTTAAGTGCGTTGCTATGACTTGATGAATATGAATTGATGCTAAAATCATGTGACATTCAAATATTTAGCAGGCCGCTGGATAAGGTGCAGCGTCTTTATCATTCCCACTGTTGACATGTATGAATGCTTGACAGATAGCAAATTAATTCTAGTAATAGCTTCAAATGAATATGGAGAGCACATAATTGCAATAAAAAAAAATAATAAAGTGTTAATTGCATAGAATTTTCCACAATTGCTATTGATTAGCTTCTTGGATAACAATAAAGAATGGTGGTTTGCGCTATTCACTTTCTATTCCACAATAGGACTTTTGGTATTAATTTCTTATATTTAAGAAAGCACAATTGATATGCCTTCCTGGGCCTTTTAAGCAGCACAACAAGAAGCCTTACCAAATATTTTTTTGATTTTTATCTTTTTCTGCATTTAAGTACATGCATATTTATTTGAAAGAAAAGGGTTGCGTGAATTGGAATATTTAATTTAAAAATGGAACGCATGTTTCTATTTTTCTACGATGGATACTCCTACCTGCAAGCTTTTAGCAGCTGAGTGCTTGCTGGAAAGACCTCTGCAAGTGTACGATAGCAAGGCAAGGCTACAGCATTGTAGAAACCAACCTGTGCAAAGGGAAAATGGAGACATCTTTTTAAAATGATCATAAATCAAAAATATAATAAAAGCTACATGCTTGTTTCTTCATTCAATTAGATGATGGTCATATTTACCATACTCAGGCAGAACTCATTGAAATGACCTTTCAGAATATTTTTGTAAAAGAATCATTGAACAAAATACCGGAGAAATATGGCAAATTAAAGAATTTGCTTTGTAGAATTACGTTGGATTCTGACTTAGATGGTTGCTTTGCACGACTGGCTTCTCCGACAAGCATGTACACCAAACATCTGAACCTGTGGCTCCTCTTGTACGGAACAGGATTATTACATTTGCAACACATCATCAGTTGGGTAAAATCAACTTGTCTCATGATAGTCTTGGTTGTGTAATCCTCAACCTGCTTAACAAATTGATTTACAATGTCCCATTGATGTCCTCAACAGCCTTTTGTTTGACATCATTCTTGAATGGCTGAGCTCAAAGTTTGAGGCTATGGCCAACATTTTATTGGCGCTCACACCAAAGGAAATACATTTCTTTATTCTGCCTGTCAACTTTTTTTGATCATAATAACACACCTCAATTAAATCACCTCAGGATCTTCCTTTGAATACAAGGATTGTCTTTGCAACCTGTCCTATTAGTTATTTATTTATTTATTACTTTCATGTCATTCTATGCTGCACCTCCTCCAGGATCAATACATCTGAATGAAGTAAATGATTCATGCGGAGTCAGGAACACGCTTCAGGAAATGTTATTATAAGGTAGCTACCAGGGGAGTCATTCATCCAATGATGAAATTGCTCTCCAAACTCCAGAGCAAACCATTTTTGAAAGCTTCATCATCTATGGTACGTATGGATAAATAAATTTGTAGGTCTAAATAGAATATTTAATTTGTACTTAGCACCATTATAAGCTGCATGTTCACCATATTTAGTAATCTTGGTCAATTTATCATGCACACATCTAATAATATATCATGCAAACAGCTAATGCATCCTTTTCCTTTAAATACATTCTGTTCGTTCCATTCTGAACAGCTAAATTTGTCACTGCCTCTACAACTCCCACCCTAAAGTGAGGTCACAGAACTGAATGCAGTACTTCTGAGGAGATTCAGAGTTCTCCACACCTGTACTATCCAACTCTTTCTATTTCAGAGGTAGCACAAATTGATTTCAAGTTTTGGATACTGGATTGGTTGAATTCACAGGCAATAGGATGGCATAGTATTTCAAATGACAAAAAAATGACGGTAATGTACTGGGGTGAACAACAATCACATACTTTCCTGACTCCAAATAAAAGAATATTTTTCCTTTGATGCTCACTGACTCCTTGTTTTATCAGGACTCCTTAGATGGTATACTCAGTCAAATGCTACTTTGGTGCGAACAGCAGCCACTCTTATTTTTTCTCTGGATTTGAGGTCTTTACCCATGTTTAAACCAAGGCTGTGATTCGATCAAGAGCAGAGCGCCTATACAATAAAAGGATGTCATTTGGCTCACTAGATCTATGCTGATTTCCAGGCCCCATTTCCACTCTCCTTATTTTTGTGTATCCTTGAAACTTATTCTGTCACATGTAGGTCATTCTAACAATCATCTTCATCATCATCATCATCATTGAAAACATCAAAAGGCACAGTGCCTTACAATGCTGTGTACGACAGTGATCACAACTTCTACTGAAGTGTGGACGGCCGTTGGCTCGCTAGGAGCTCATCCGCCCTTTGACGTCTTGTTTCTGGTCCTGCTGGGGGTCCACAGCCCCCTCTTCACCTGGCAAAGCAGGTGGGGGAGACGGTTTAGTCGCCGACTATCCGACCGTGGAGCAGGTAGCACGGGATTACACGGTACCCATGGCAGGGGGGGGGGGTTCTTTCAGTGATAACGCACACTAAGGGGTAATTTACAATAGCAAGTTACCATACTAGAATGCCATTGGGATGTGGGAATAAACCAGATCACAAAGAGGAAACTCAGGCAAAGAGGAACATGCCATCACATTCAAAGAGGAATGTGCAACACTGTAAACACCACACTTGAGGTTAGAATTGAATCCAGCACCACTGCTATGTCACTATGGGATTATGCTGAAACTCACACTGAACATTGATGAACGACTTTCTGTGGAATAAGTGTTGCATGATAATACCCTCAGTACCTTTCATTGCACTGTTGATAATTGAGGGTAGACAGATTGCATTGAGCTGTCCTTTCTTTGTAGATGGTATAATTGTATATACTTCCATCAGTTCTCCCTCAATTTAGGGAAGGATTCCAGAGCATTCTAGAGAGAGCAACCCAGGTTTATACAATCTCTCCTTGTAGGTAATACCCCCTAATCCAGGCAGCATTTTGGTAAATCTCTTCTGTACTCTCTCCAAATATTCTATGTCTTTCCTGTAATGGGGTGAACTGAATTGCATGCAACACTCCAAATACAGCCCAACCAAAGTCTTATAGAGCTACTTCTGGTATAGACAGCTGTGCCTTTCTGGATCTGACCATCTTGGACAATGGGGGTGGTGATACTAAATGGATACTGGGGTGGATTTTCCTCTTGAGATAGCAAACAGATCCAGAAGCCAGTCTTCAATTAATTTAATAGATATCCCAAGCCCCCTATTCAGATTATCTGATCCTGTGCTACTCAGTACTTCTTATAACTAATGTACAGGGGGAAAGTATTGATCTTGTCTTCAATTAATTTGATGGATACCTTACATCTATGCAGATGTGAAAAATGTCTTTACTTGAAGAATTGTAAATCTTTGAATGTTTCTACATGAAAGATTGGATGGTACAACCAGGTCGAGGGCCATACAACGTATTCCTGCTTCTGTCACATATATTCTTAGGCTAAAAAATAGTTATTGAGCTAATAGATTTCTTGATCATAAAACCTAGGTGTTGTAATTTAAGCTGCCTCGATATAACTACTATCAACTTGTATTGCAAAGATTCCACCTGAAGTAGGATGCAGTATAGAATATCTTACCTTTGTGATATATATGATTCCCAGATTTGATGTGTAAAAAAGAAACACAACTTCTTTTCACACGAGAAAATCAAGAATTTGATGCGATCTAAAGTATCCAGCTCATGTACAGCAAGCAAATCAACGTGGAACATATTAATACAATATTAAATTATTATCAAGGATGGTCAGGTAAAATGCCAGCTAGGATGGTTAATAAAGACCTAAATCATTAAAATTTCCATGTGGATTTCCCACATAATGAGCAATCTACTCTGAAGCTGATTAGCTTTGTCAAATTTAGTAAGTTATTATTTACCTGGCCGTCAGGAATCTCATCAATTTTCTCCCTGTCCATCATGGGTATGGGCTGTATTCCTACTTTTTTCATCTCATCACCCTGTATATAAAACATTATTCAGATTAAATTGACATAAATTGAATATCTCATAACCATTCTACTTTTCTAAAAACTGAAGGTATAAAAATAATTTTGTACAGAATTGTTATTGAACCTATGGATGTAAAACATTGTTATAACTGCCTCTCTATTGGCAAAGACACTTAAGTAATTGTGACAGAAGTGAGGTAAATGGCCACGGGGGAAAAATGCAACAGTTCTAGGGGAAATTAGATTTTATATGCATGCCGCTGAGTTTTGACTTTGAAAGCACTGGCTGGTTTGGCAGATCCCACCCAAGTGACAAGCTTAGTTGGGGAAGGCGCACTCCACAAAACATGCAGCTTGAAGCCCACTGTTTGTTGCCTGGCAGTGGAAGAATTGAGGTCTGATACTTGTTTGCAGAGAGGGGGAAGTGGTGCTGGGGGAGGACTTCCTCTCAAAGCTCTTCTGACTTCTCTTCTGCTGCTGAGTTCCCAATGCCTGCTAAACCCAGCTGTCTCAGTGAAAATGATAAGATAAATTAAATTCAAGTCACATAGCATCATTCGAATACTTAATAGGTACTTTGGATCTGTCTTCACTAAGGAAGACACAATCTCCCAGATGTACTGGAGGACAGAGGATCTAAGGGGATAGATGAACTGAAAGAAATTTTCATTAGGCGAGAAATAGTATTGGGTGGGCTAATGGGACTGAAGGATGATAAATCCCCTGGGCCTGATGGTCTGCATCCCAGGTTCCTCAGGGAGGTGGCTCTAGAAAGAGTGGACGCATTGGTGATCATTTTCCAATGTTTAATAGATTCAGGAGCGGTTCCTGTGGGTTGGAGGATAGCTAATGTTATCCCACTTTTCAAGAAAGGAGCGAGAGAGAAAACAGGGAATTACAGACCAGTTAGCCTGACTTTGGTGGTGGGAAAGATGCTGGAGTCAATTATTAAAGAGGTAATAATGGGACATTTGGATAGCAGTAAAATGATTAGTCCAAGTCAACATGGACTTATGAAAGGGAGATCATGCTGGACTAATCTGAAATTTTTTGAGGATGTGACAAGTAAAATGGATGAAGGGGTGCCAGTGAATGTAGTGTATCCAGACTTTCAGAAAACCTTTGATAAGGTCCTACCAGGGAGACTGGTGACTAAAATTAGAGCACATGGTATTGGGGGTACGGTGTTGACATGGATAGAAAATTGGTTGACAGACCAGAAGCAAAGAGTAGGAGTGAACGGGTCCTTTTCAGAATGGCAGGCAGTAGCGAGTGGAGTGCCGCAAGGCTCGGTGTTGGGCCCACAACTGTTTACCATATATATTAATGGTTTGGAAGAGGGAATTACGAGCAACACTAGCAAGTTTGCAGATGACACAAAGCTGGGTGGCAGTGTAAACTGTGAAGAGGATGTTAGGAGGACCTGGACAGGTTGAGCGAGTAGGGCAGATGCAGTATAATATAGATAAATATGAGGTTATCCACTTTGGCGGCAAAAACAAGGGGGAGATTATTATCTCAATGGGGTTAGGTTGGGTAAGGGGGAGGTGCAGCGAGACCTGGGCGTCCTCGTACACCGGTCAATGAAAGTTGGCATGCAGGTACAGCAGGCAGTGAAGAAAGCTAATGGAATGTTGGCCTTCATAACAAGAGGATTTCAGTATAGGAGCAAAGAGGTTCTTCTGCAGTTATATAGGGCTCTGGTGAGACTACATCTGGAGTATTATGTACAGTTGTGTTTTCCTAATTTGAGGAAGGACATCCTTGTTGTTGAGGCAGTGCAGCGTAGGTTCACGAGATTGATCACTGGGATGGAAGGACTGTCATATGAGAAAGATTGAAAAGACTAGACTTGTATTCACTGGAGTTTAGAAGGATGAGGGGGGATCTTATAGAAACATATAAAATTATAAAAGGACCGAACAAGCTAGATGCAGGAAAAATGTTCTCAAAGTTGGGCAAGTCCAGAACCAGGGGCCACAGTCTTAGAATAAAGGGGAAGTTTTTTAAGACTGAGGTGAGAAATTTGTGGTTGTGAATTTATGGAATTCCCTGCCACAGAGGGCAGTGGAGGTCAAGTCACTGGATTGATATAAGAGAGAGTTAGATAGAGCTCATGGGGCTAGTGGAGTCAAGGGGTTTGGGGAGAAGGCAGGCACGGGTTATTGATAGGGGACGATCAGCCATGATCACAATGAATGGCGGTGCTGGCTCAAAGGGCCAAATGGCCTCCTCCTGCACCTATTTTCTATGTTTCTATGTTAATTGGTCAAGTCACTTCCCGAGTGTAAGTTGCCTGCCAAATGTCGTCAAGAGTATTTTATTGTCATATGTCCCGAAAAAGAACAATGAAATTCTTACAAATAAGCAAACAGTAATTGTGCAAAGCCAATAAATAAACAATGTCCCCCAGTCTATATAGTTCAGAGTCTATTTGGAGGTTGTAGTTTTCAGTAATCTAATGGTTATAGGGACGAAGCTGCTCCTGAACCTCAACATTAGTTTACAGTACCTTCTTGCTTTGTGGGTTGGTTGTTGCAAGGATTGATATTATTATATCTCACTAAGCCTGTTAAGATGAGCGAGATATTATATCCATGAATCTGGGAGTTAAGATTCATCTGAACGTCTGTTGGATATGAATAAATCATTAAAATTTACAACAATGTTTTTCTCACTAAAGATTCGCAGTTTTACATTTCAGTAGGAGTCTGTGGATAGAAATCAGAGACGAAACTCTGGAAATGTTTTATTAGATTGGTGCTGATAAACACAGAATTGTTTTGCGTCTGAGGATAGGAAAATAGACACCTCAAAGCATCTTACAAGCCATCGCACACTTCCTTTCAGCAACACATTAGATTTTACTGATAGCCCCAACGTTATGTTGATAAGCTTGCTGCCAGCTTAGCCGGAGTGGATAATGGGAGATGCATTGATTACAGCAATGTAAAGTATACATGCATAATGTAGATACGGTGCACTCAATTCTTAAAGGTATCTTCCAGCGTGCAAATGTCGTTATTAGTTGCGTTAGTAAGCAGCGTAAAAAATGTTATGAGTCTAAGGGCACACTTTAAAAAGTAATAAATAAATACATACAATTAACTCACCAGTTAAATCTTGCCAGTTAATTATTACAAATTTAAATTCAGAAATTAAAAATTCAGACATTAAAAATTCTTGCAGGTCTTGACTGGCTGGATGCAGGAGGATATTTACCCTGACTAAAGGGCCTGTCCCACTTGGCGATTTTTTCGGCGACTGCCAGCATCATTGACTGATGTATCGGCATGATGACTTATTGACGCACGGTGTTTCTTCAGGTGTCGCAACATTTTTTTTGTCGCCACTGGAATTTGAAATGTTCAAAATTCAGGTGCGACTGCAGGCAGTCGCCGAAAAAATCATTAAGTAGGACAGACCCTTAAGGTGTCCAGAACAATAAGTCACTGTCACAGAACACATGATTGACCATTTAGTACAGAGAAAGGGCAACATTTGTTTTTCATGCAGAGAGCAGTGAACCTTTGGTATTCAACACCATACAGAGTTGCAGGGGCTCGGTCTTAGATTTCTTAAAAATAAAAATCCAAAGAATCAAGGGCTGGCAATGAAGTAGATCAATGAAGATCCGGATGATGAGGTGCTCACGGAACAACTTGTCGCTGAACTCCTCCAAGACCAAGGAGCTGATTATCGACTTCAGGTCACAGAATGGGGAATACGCCCCAATCTCCATCTACGGAGACAGTGTGGAGAGAGTGTCCAGCTTCAAGTTTCTGGGCACTCACATCTCAGAGGACCTCACATGGTCCACCAACACCACTGCGCTGGTCAAAAAGGCACAGCAACGACTGTTCTTCCTAAGAACATTGAAATGGACTGATCTGCCCCAACAGCTGCTGACGACATTCTACCGCTGCACCACAGAGAGCATACTAACGTATGACATCTCTGTGTGGTATCTCAGCTGCACGGAGGCGGAGAGGAGAGCTCTTCAGCGCATTGTCCACAGAGCGCAACAGATTATTGGGACACCGCTACCAGCCTTGGAGGGCATCTACCACACACGGTGCCTCAGGAAGGCTGTCGGCATACATAAAGACTCCTCTTACCCTGGTAATGGACTGTTCGAACTACTCCCTTCCGGCAGACGTTACAAGGCCTTCTACACCCGCACCACCAGACTCAGGAACAGCTTAATTCCCAGAGCTATAGCGGAACCGGCCCTGCTGAGTACCCCCCCATCCCCATGGACTGTCTCCCCCAGCCTCGCACTTCAGTCTGTGTTGATTTTACTGGTCAAATGTTCGTTTTTACAAACCTTGTTCTCGGGGTACTTAAACCTAACTTTTATTTGTCGATTAAGTTATGACATCGGATAGAAGTTGCAAACCAAATCTCGTTGCACTTATACGTAATGACAATAAAATATACTATTATTATTATTATGAATAATGGACCAAATGTCTTCCATTCTGTCTTTCTTTAATGTGCTTATATATTTAACCAAATATTAATCAATTTCTTAGTTGTTTCTGAAAAACTCGTCATTATGCTCTATACTTAAAATTTCTGACAATTACTATGTAAAATATAACACAAATTTCCAATAACTTCAGTTATTATCGACAACATAATTAAATAATTAATTTGGCACATCTTTAACATTCATGATTACAACGGCAACAGTGTCTATTTTGGTTGACTTTTCGTAAACTCCATCTGTTTTGATTCTATTTTGTATCCCAACATATTTTCATTCAATTGCTTCTCCCCTTTTTAGCTTTTGCAGTGGTTCCATCCACTGTATGCAACCTTGAGCCTGCTACCAGCATCACACTGTTCAGTGTGTTGGGCTATAACACACTGAGAGAACTCATGATCCACAGGTTGCCCAGAGCATGACCTCCCATTGCCTGAATTACTGCTGGTCCTTAAATGTTGCTAAATTGTGGATTATATATTCTCAACATGAAGTTTCCAGAGCAACAATTCCCCGACTTATGCGGTGAGCAACCTCAATGATCGAAGTCCTGGTCCACGTTCTCTTTCAATTTTCTTTCTTTTCTCTTCCTCTGCTCATTTGCACCAGACCGAGTCGTCAGTTGTTCTTGCTTGTGGCTTCAGAGTGCAAACTTATTTCTAGTTCTATGTCAAAAGTACTGCTCACATTACTGTGTTCGTTCCTGTCGTTTTCAAACTGTACACTTTGCGTTCTCATCCTCGCCTCCTTGCCAACATTCTGAAATGTGTCATTAAAGCTTGCACATAGGGAAACCATGCTACTATTAATCTGGTCCCAGGCAAGAATGATGATCAGTTTTGGCTTGTGCTATTCAACTTTCTGTTTGAGTGTCCCTCTTCTTTTAGCTTGTTGCCCAACTTCTTTCACTTCTACTGATGCCTTAACCAACGATATTCCATAACTACTTTCAGGGGTTTTACAGGTGTCAGAACCTGTCACAGCTACTTTAGGCAATCGCAAAATGTGTCATATTTCTGTATCGTTCTCTTTGAATGTACAGTCCTCTGCATGACTATGTGGATCCGCTCTCCACTTATACACTTTGGCTCCATCCCAACCCTGATCTCACAGTCACTTCATCCTCAAATGCAGTCAATGCAGGTCCGCCAGACTCTAAGCCAAGTCAAGATCCAGCAATTCTAATATTCTGCAACACTGGCCCACTACCATACTGATTCAGCAAAAGCCATTTGTATCAAGTACTGCCCAGCTCTCTCCATACACACACTCACTCACTCTCTTCTATTCACAGTAAATCTCCTCGGATGTCCAGAGATGACAGAGATACAGCAGCAGCTTGAGAGGCGAACTTGTTGAGAGGCTGATGTGCCTGGACACAACAACTGGGGGGAAAAAATGGTAGCTGTGGTGGCATGCCAGAAGAGTTTGGTGGAGTTGGCCTGGCCTGGCAGGGAGGAGCAACTAGTTGCCAACAGGAGCTGCACAGCAACACCGTTTTTAGCGGTATACAGTATTTGTTAAACGTTTAATAAGCCTTTGGTATAATCCGTTCCACCAGCATAACAACAAAATGAGTATGACAAATGACCGTTGCAAATTACCAATAACATAAAATTCTGGTCTGGGCAGCTTCTCAAGATAGAGAAACAAAGCTAATGTTTCTAGTTGAAGATTCCTTCATTAGACTGGGACTGTGATAAAACAACTTGGTTTTACGTTGCATTAGAGGAGGGTCACATAGAACAACGGTAACATCTGTGACAGGGAATGGCCAGGATTGATATTGTAATTTCTGGTGATGAAGCCATCTGGTTGATAAATTAATCCAGTAAGAGAGAGGGGCAGGAGGAAAGAGGGTGGGTGGGATTTTGACCCAAAACATGAACTCCATTTGCCTTTCTACAGATGTAGCCTGAAGTGCTGGATGGCTCCAGCATTTCTGTTTTTATCTAAGATTTTTAGCATCTGCAGTATTTGTTTTGCAAATCACTGTTCTTCACAAAAATATATATACTTTACTACAATTGTATGTCTGTCCACAACTCAGTCACATTGTTGGCCTTATCCATATTCTTTTTCCATGTACATTCTTCACTCGGATATTTAACAACACTATCAGTGTCTCCAAATTTTACCAATTTCACCCACCTCCTATGTCCTTTCCTGAAGGTTTCATTCATGTCATTTATTTTCATTTATTCATATTTTTCTGCATGTAGGCAGAAATGATTGCCCAACCTAATTGCTCCGGCTGAACCGTCGTATACGGTCCTTCTGAAGGTACTCTCAAAATGTTGTTACAGAGGGATCTGGGCTTGATGGATCAAAATCTGATTATTTTTTAAAAAGTATATTTCCAAGCCAGAATGATGTGCAATTTGAGTGGAAAATGAAGGTGCAAATATTCCAATGCATCTGCTAACCCCTGCCTTTGTGGTTCTAGAGATTACATCTTTTAGGGGTGCTGGCAGATGAGTGACTGCAGTGTTGTACGTTGATGTAATACCCCAAAGCCAAATTGCACTGATGGCAGAGTGAGTGTACAGAGCAATGCAAAGGGTATGAACAAACCAGGTTGCTTCATCTTGAATGCTTCTTGAATGCTATTGGACCTGTTAATTCAACAAGGCAAATGGAGAATGTTCCACCTCACTCGTGTGTTGTACTTTGTAGGTAATGGACATGCTTTGGAGTCTCAGATGGTGAGCCTTTTACCACAGCAGACCCAGCCTTTGTCGCTTGTCCAGTTAAATTTCTAATCACTGGTATTTCAATGGCATTGACAATGAGGGACTTGGTGAATGTTAAAGGTAGATAGTTAATCTTTTGTTCAAGAAGGAACTGTAGATGCTGGAAAATCGAAGGTGCTGACAAAACTGCTGGAGAAACTCAGCGGGTGCGGCAGCATCTATGGAGCGAAGGAAATAGGCAATTTCGGGCGGAAACGCTTCTTCAGACTGATGCAGGGTGGGGGGGGGGGGGGAAGAAGAAAGGATGAGGAGTCAGAGGGCTGCAGGAGAGCTGAGAAGTGGAGGAGACAGCAAGGGCTACCGGAAATTGGAGAATTCAATGTTCAGGCCACTGCAGATGCTGTCAAATCTCCCTGTGGCTCAGCATCTGCTGATAGGGTTGGTTAATCGGACTGAGCTGAGGTGTTAATCTTTAGCTGGAGACGGTGATGGCCTGAGTACTTTTGTGGCAGCATTTACACATATTTCACACATATCCACCTTTGTCTAGTTGTCTAGGACTAGCTGCAGGCACAAACAAATTGCTTCATTTCCTCAGGAATCGTGAATGGTGCACTCATCAAGGAATGATCCGTTCCCACTTCTGATTGTATGATTGATGGAAGACCACTGATAAAATAGGTAAAGTCGCTGGCCAAGAAAAAACTCCTGCAGTGATGTCCTGAGGGGTGTGATTATTTAACAATTATTAACAACTTCTTGTGTGATGTACAATTCCAATCATTCAATGCTTCTCCTCTTGATACCCATGAATTTCACATTTAGTCAAATACCTTGATCTCATTCATGATCAAATGCTGGAATTCAGCTCTTTAGTCTATGTTTGAATCAGACTGTGACAAGCTCTGGCACTGGGTGGTCCAGGTGAAACTGAAGCTTAACAATGGTGATCAGATTATTTGTGATGAAGTGCTGCATGGTAGCACTATCTATGATCACCTTTTCAATGATTGAGAAAAATGAATTAGGTGATAATTCGCTGCACTTGATTTGTCCTGCTTTTGTGAAGACACACTTGGACAATTTTTAACTGGCAAGATTTAAGTGGTGAGTTAATTATATGTATTTATTTATTACTTTTTAAAGTGTGCCCTTAGTCTCATAACATTTCACATCAATCACCAGTAAATAGTGAAAGATGATGGCAAATAGGTTTAGCACTCTCGTTTCACAGACAGGTCTGAAATTTCAGTGACAGAAATGTTGATTTTTAATGAACATTTGATAACTTTCCCACTTCAAATACTTCTTCCAGTTCTGTTCAACAGGAAAGATAATTGATTCAAAGGGAGAGGGAGCACTGTAAGTGGTAATTGGTGATTTCCTGACCTGATAACCTGAGATGCCTTGGGATCTAGAGTCAATTCCCAGGGCTGCTGCTTCCTGTCAGTTTAACACAGTCCCACCAACTCCGGTGACTCAGTATTGTCAGTACATACCCAAAAGGTTGTGGTGGAAGATTCTGCTACTTGTATCTAAGATATGAATTTGCACGAACCATTGTTTGATAAATCTGTAATTAGCTCCTCCAATTGTGAAAGCAGGCAACAGATGTTTGCGAGAAGGACTTTGCAAGGTCCACCTCGGCACGTTCGAATTCAGTGTCTCAGTTGATCCGAGGTGGCTCATTTAGTTGTATTGTTTTCTTCCTTTAACTGGATACATTTAAGAAAGGTCTGGAATCGCATATAGGCCAGCTAAGGGTAGCTGATATCTTCAAAGGGCGAAGCAAATGGGAAAATGCAGTAGGTTCATGGTCACCTAATGCTTTATTTCTTTCAAAACAATCTCACATTATTAACTGAATTTAAATTCCACAGCTGCCACGAAGGGTCTTGAATTTCAATCATTGGATTGTTACACTTCTAGGTTACAATTTTGTTTCCAGGCCTCTGGTAATCCACATATATCAAAGCCCAGGAAGTATACTTACATGGTTCACCAGGTAATCTCCTTGCTCAAAATTCCTAGTATTAAATAGCAATTAAAGTGAAGTGCTCAGGCTGATTCAGCATTCTTGGGCTTGAGGAATGAAAAGTGCAATCATATCATTCGTTCTGGTGCTAGGTCTGAAGAATGATGGACTGAGAATTAAACATGGACATTTCTAGTTTGGCTTTGGACGACACTGAATAGCGCTCTTACTCATCCGAGGGGTCGATAAAATCACTTAAAAATGTTATTGAGTCGCATTAAATAAACAGTTTACCAGTCTGACAGTGATGTTCTGTAAATTACTAACACTTAGCAAAACATTAACTCTGAGAAATCGATTATTTGTATTGATTTCAAACAATATTGATGGAGTTTTGCAGTCAGTTTAAGTAGTATTTGCCCAATTGGTGCTCATATGATTGGACTTGTATAAATTAATACTGAATCTTAAAGCCACATCCCAATGAATTTTGAATTATGTGGCAACAGTCCAAAAGTCTGATGTTTGAATCATCAAATTTGACCAAATTGCTGACAGAAGCACCAGCAAAACACCTGGGAAAGTTTTATAAAGCGCAGTATAAATTGTTAATTTTGGCAATTTTTTTTCAATAACTCAGTATAGTCTACTGCAGTCAAAACCCAAACACAATGTCTAACCTTAATCTAGATCTAGCTGTGTGCTGCAGGGATGCACTGTAATGCTTTAGTTCAACAACCATGAGTGGAATGAGCAGCACAAAGACATTGATGTTCTGGCTGGTTTTACCTGGGGTAAACAGAATTTTCAAACTAAATTGGATCTTTCCTCAAGGAGCTGCACCTTCTGACAATTCAACAGATTTGCACAGAAGAAACATGTGCCAAGTGCTCATGATCGCTGACATTTATTGTGTTGGTCATTACTATTTCTTTATAACAATTGCAGAAATTGTACAAAATATCTTAATCATTTGATTTTATCCACCCTGGATATGGCTTAAATTCTAAAACCCCTATCAATTAAAGTTCATTCAACTCGTATTGTAATTTTATTCCCACGTTCTTCAATAAAAGATTCTAGATATTAGGTGTTGCCTGTAAAGTTGAAGAGTTCTGGGTTTTTTTATATTGGTGTCATCAGTACATGTGAGGACTGGTCACATACACCAATGAATACACCATACACCAGTGCAGCATGGGATTCGCTGAAGGGAGGCATGGAGAAATTCAACAGGGTGGATGAGTAGTGTGCCATGTGGCCATTACCACACACTAAAGTGCCGTTGAATGACAAGTTGGACATTCAGGCCCATTATTGATATCTGGTGGATTGAAAGAATGGCATCACACTGGAGGCGCTGGCCTTCTGACAAGCAAATCCAGAGAGCACAGGATGCAAGTGCGAATGGGGCATCAGGAGATGGGCTTTGCCATGGAACTCTTCACCGGCCACTCCTTGCTAATCTGGAGGCATCAACTGCTTTTATGGTAATTATTCATGTGTTACTTGAGTTTCATGAATCACGTGTGAGATATAGAGGCATTACACCTATCTCAATTTTAATATACTCTGACAGGATCTAGTTGATGTCTTCATCGTACTAGTAAATCAGATTTGGCAAATACCTCTCCCCAGAATTCAGAATATATATCATTGGTTGTTGCCCTGGTAACTGGCCATAACTTGGTGACGGAGCAGAGATCACAAGCTGTCATCATTAGACCAATCACCCTGTCTCTGTTGGAGAGAAAGACAACATTTTACAAAATGCGAATTAGATTAATACATTAAGTTGAGTTCATTACTTGTTTGATGCCACTAAGTTATCTTTCCTTTAAGAACTATTTTTGATTTACTTTTTTTTGCATAATACCATTTACTGACCAAGTTCAATCTTGTAATTTTACCTCCTCCCCTCCCCCAACCCACCCCCACCATTATGATCTTTCAAAACAAATAAGGGAATTGAAAAAATCTAATTTCCCAAGGAGGAATGCAGATAGACACCGGATAAATGCTAGAGTAACTCAACAGGGCAGGCAGCATCTATGGAGAGAAGGAACGGGTAACATTTTGTTTCAAGACCCTTGTTCAGACGTGAGTGAGGGGCAAGGGAAACAAGAAATATAGACGGTGATGTACAGAGATACAGAACAAATGAATGAAAGATATGCAAAAGAAGCAACGATGATAAAGGAAACAGGCCATTGTTAGCTGTTCCAAAGGAGGAATCTATTTTGCCCCTCATGTTCAGGCCAACCGAAAAAAAAACAAAAAAAAACTGTTGAACCTAAACCTAGCCATATTTTATCCATAATGAACTTTTTCAAATCCTGTAATCCTTGCAAATTCATCTGCATCCTCTGAAATACCATTACAATGTTCCAGCTGTAGTTTATGGACAGAAAAGAACAACGGGAGGTAGCACGTTTAAGGGTCATGTTGATGCTTTGGCACCGACCTGCAAGAGCTGGCTGCTCTTGAAAAGGAGGCGCAGTCCTCTTTCTTAAAGTTTGGCTTTCTTCCCAACCCATTGTTCAATCGCTTTTGATTGCAACATGCGCCTTAATTTAGTTCAACAAAGAAACTGACAAGTTATTAAAGAACCTTTTCATTGTTCCTACCTGTCCCAACCCTGTTGCTCCCCTCATCACCCTTCCCCCACAACCATCACCCGTGCCTTGCACAATACAGGAAAACATCCCGTGTGCTTGTCCTGCTACCACCAGTCATTCATGGATGTGCACACCAAGATTTCTACCCTGTTCCACATGTTTTAGGATCCATTGCCTTGTTTCCTCTCCCACAATACCTTACCTTTAACTTTGCCGGTTTGAATTGCTTCTGTCATTTCTCCACCCACCTCACTGCTCCCTTGATTTCTTCCTGTAGTCTTCCATATTTTCATTAGTCTGAAAGGACCTAGCACTGAATACTGTATATAGGCTTCCAGTCACCAAAACTCCCAGCGATATTTACTTTTTGACTCTTAAACATCGATTTTGACTTTCTGCCTCTGTGGGATCAATCCTTTGGTTATTGTGGGTTTCCTTTTTTGCTGATTTAGTTGGTCAAATTAAGCTTTGTTAAACACCTTGTGGAAGTCAGGCAAATGCATTAATCTCATTGACTCTCTCCAAAAACAACGAGATCCGACCTTCCCATAACAAACCCACGGCGACTGTCTTAAATTTATCTGTGTCTGTCTAAATAATATATTGCCAATTCCATTTTTTCAACAATTTGTCCACTACTGATGTTAAGTTGGTTGGCCTATAAATACTTTGTCTACCTTAGGTCAACTGTTCTAATTTAGTGGTTCCATGTTAATAGCCTTCAAGTCCTCTGGCATCACACCTGCAACCAGAGAAGAATCCTCAAATCTTACCGCAAGTCTGCATTATCTCAACTGTCACGTTATGGAGATTTGCTTTCATAATGAATCAATAACCAAGGATTTTTTGTTTGAATATAGAATACATTTACCTGTGCGCTTGATTGTTGATGTTCAATGCTCCTGCTTGCATTAAGTCACTTAACTGTTTTCGGTTTCCAAAATATAGAGCGAGATCAGTGGCAATAATGGCCTTCCGAATAATCTCGAGCAAATGCTCGTAGTCATCCCCTGTTAGATTGGCGAAAATATTATGCCCTTCCATCTGGGGGTGAAGAGAAAATTCAATAAACAGTACAGAAACTAGTTTAAGTTTTCAGTTTTAATTACAAATATTTCCATTCATGTAGTTGAATGTATCTCAGCTGGGATAGGTTACTATGACTTAAATGTTCCTAGAAGAAAATGTTGGTTAAATGCAGTCAGAATTCCTGCAATTAATATTTATAATGAAATAGTTGATAGTCTGGGAATAAAATGCATTGGAGGTCATGAATGTCATCTGTCTTTAATATTTTTTCACAAAAGATCATTGAAAGATAAAATATATAGAACAGACCCAGAGAACAAACAAGGATGACTGGGATCCAATTATAAAGGAGTTATAGTCCTATAAAATATATAGTCCTAGAAAGGACTATAAACAAACCAACTGTAAAAGAAACTGCAAATACTTTAATGAAAATAAAAAGAGAAAACGCTGGAAATATCATGCTAGGCCAGTATCTGTGGGAAGAGAAACACCAGAGTTAACGATTTAGTGAAAGATCCTTTGTCAGAACTGGAAAGCAGCATGTTAAACTGCGGGGAGGGTGGGGGTGGATGGAGATCTCTGAACGGGCAAGACCAGGTGAGTTGCAAATAATGCTATCTGGTCAATAATGAATGGGGGAAGTAAGATAGAAAATATGAACAAAGGAATACCAGAGTTGTGAAATGAATAGCTGGGAGATGTGCCTGGCAAGTCAGGCTGTGCATGTCCTACACTACCAGGGAAAATAAAACCTAAAAATGAAAGCAGCTGAACCAATATCACAGATGGATAACTGATATATAGAAAAACAAAGTGACCCAAAGGTGTAGAATTTAACACCGAGTCCAGAAGGCCCCATCGTGCCCAGAAAGAAGATGAGGTGTTGTTCCTCAAGCTCGCATTGGACCTCGTTGTAATAGTACAGGAATGCTATCATCGCCTCCTGCAAGGAAACAATTAGGTTCAAGTAAAAAAACGCATCAGGATTGTTTTGACGTTAATGATAAACAACTCCAACAACTCATTGATGAAAAGAGAAAAGCTTTCAGCACCTTACAAAATGACCAACAGTCGGCTACCAAAAGGAAGTGCTATCATGAATGCAAGGCTGCAGTCCAGAAGCGCACCCGAAACCTGAAAAAACAATGGTGGAGGGTGAGAGCTCAGGAAATCCAACAACTAGCAGACGCCTACGACACTCGAGGCTTTTTCAACGCAACCAAAGCCATTTGTGGTCCATCCACTCACGGTCAAGCCCCTCTCAAAAGCAAAGATGGGTCAACCATCCCGAAGAGCAATGCTGACATCAATTCTAGATGGAGGGAGCACTTTTAAGATCTTCTAAATCAAACCGCTTCATTTGACAGGAATGTGATCAAGAACATTCCAAAGCAGCCCGTTGACGACTCCCGAAGCAGAATTACATCACTTGGAGAAGTCAAGGAAGCCATCAAAACCTTGAAGAACAACAAGGCGGCTGGACTCGACGGAATACCAGCCGAGGTCAACAAAATTGGAGGTAAGTCAAGGCAACTTTATTTGTCACATACACATACAAGATGTGCAGTGAAATGAAAATGGCAATGCCTGCGGATTATGCAAAAACTCCAGAACAGAATCAGTATTTACATGTTAGAAAGACACAACACAACAGTAAATTAGTAAATTAGTCCCTGGTGAGATAAGAGTTTACAGTCCTGATGGCTTGTGGAAAGAAACTCCGTCTCATCCTCTTTGTTTTCACAGCATGACAGCGGAGGTGTTTGCCTGACCGTAGCAGCTGGAACAATCTGTTGCTGGGGTGGTAGGGGTCCCCCATAATGTTGCTGGCTCAGGATTGCACCTCCTGGGGTGTATAGGTCCTGCAGGGGGGGCGAGTGTAGTTTCCATGGTGCATTCGGCCAAACACCTACTCTCTGCAGAGCCTTCCTGTCCTGGGCAGAGCTGTTCCAAAACCAGATTGTGATGTTGCCGGACAAGATATTTTCTACAGCTCCAGAGTAAAAGCACTGAAGGATCCTCAGAGAGACTCTGAATTTCCTCAGCTGTCTGAGGTGGTAAAGGCACTGCCTTGTCTTACTCACCAGTGTGTTGTCCATGTCAGATCCTCTGTGATACCTGGACCTCCAGGTATTTAAAGCAGCTCACCCTATCCACAGTAGCCTCATTTATTTCCAGTGGCTTGTACATCCTCGGATGTTGTGCCCTTCTAAAGCCCACAATCAGCTCCTTAGTTTTTGTGACATTCAAGAGGAGGCTGTTGTTCTGACACCAGAGTGCCAGATCAGCCACCTCCTCCTGGTAGGCCATCTCATCGTTATAGGAGTTCAGGCCCACCACCACAGTGTCATCAGCAAACTTGATGATGGAGTTGGAGGTGAACCTGGCCACACAGTCATGTGTGTACAGGGAGTACAGTAGGGGGCTAAGGATGCAACCCTGGGGGGATCCTGTGTTCAGGGTGAGGGGGTTGGATGTAAGTCTCCCCATCTTGACCACCTGGGGCCTGGCGGTGAGAAAGTCCAGGACCCAGGCACACAGGGGAGAGTTAAGCCCCAGTTTCAGCAGCTTCTCAGCAAGTCTGGTGGGGACTATCGTATTGAAAGCTGAACTGAAGTCAATGAACAGCATCCTCACATAGCCTCCCTTCTGGCTGTCAAGGTGAGAGAGAGCGGAGAACCTGGGAGACCGCATCATCCGTGGATCTGTTCGGACGGTATGCGAACTGCAGCGGGTCCATGTTGCGAGGGAGGAAGGTGCAGATGTGGCTCTTGATCAGCCTCTCGAAGCATTTCATGACTACCGAGGTGAGGGCCACCGGTCAGTAGTCATTCAAGCAGGCTGGAGAGGCATTCTTTGGCACTGGTACAATGGTGGATCTTTTGAAGCAGGCAGGGACCATGGACTTGGCCAGGGAGAGGTTGAATATTGTAGTGAGCACTGGAGCAAGCTGAGTAGCACAAGATTTTAGTACTCATTCAGATATACCATCTGGGCCTACAGCTTTCTTCGTGTTCACATGCGTCAGAGCCCTCCTCACGTCGTGCTCGGATACCAAGAATGTGTGCACATCCCCAGCGGTGGACCTCCCTCCAGCCTCGCTAGCCAGCACGCTGGAGGTGTTGTTTTTAGACGGCGAGCTAGGGGTGATGTTGTCCGTATCGAATCGTGTGTAGAAGGAGTTCAGGTCATCAGCTAGGGACGTGCCGGCACTTCCGGTTGAGGGGGGGCTGCTCCGGTAGTTAGTAGTAGTCCTTAGCCCCTGCCAAAGGCGTCTGGTGTCTTGCTTCTCCATCTGTCCCTGTACCTCCTTTTGCGTCCTTCACCGCCCTTCATTACCATGCTCCATTACCAACTGCCATTACTATGGTCCTTTACCAACCTGCCCCCATTACCAACTGCATCAACTTCTCATTAAGATCTGGATAAATGAAGACGTACCAGGAGACTTTAGAGACTCAGCAATCGTTACCATCTACAAAAGGAAAGGCGATCAATCTGACTGCGGAAACTATCGTGGAATTTCCCTATTAGCAACAGCAGGCAAAGTCCTTGCCTGCATCATGAACAACCGACTCAAGCCTTGAGCCGAGAAGATCCTTCCGGAGACACAAGCCGAATTTAAACCATCACGTGGAACAGCCGACATGATCTTCACAATGCGTCAACTACAAGAAAAATGTTGTGAACAACTTCAACCTTTATACATGGAATTCATCTACTTCACTAAGGCCTTCGACTCGGTATCAAGGGAACTTTTATGGGACGTCCTATCCACCTATGGGATATCCTGAACAGTACATCGAATCCTGAGACTCCTCCATGATGACATGCTTGCCACAGTCATGGCCAGCAACAGCAACTGTGAGCCGTTTCAGGTCAGATCAGGAGTGAAACAAGGATGCATGATTGCCCCAACAACGTTCACCATCTTCATTGCGACAACCATCCACATCATCAAGGATGACCTAACTCCAGGAATCAAAATCGTCTACAGAACAGATGGCAGACTTTTCAATCTTGCCCGTCTCAATTCCAAACCTAAGGCATCTATAAGCTCCCACATCGAGTCCCAATACCCAAACGACAACAGAGTTGCAGCTCTCCCAGAAAATCACCTGCAACAGATCCTGGCTGCCTTCAACAGTGCAAACACGAAACTTGGATTTACCATCAACTCCAAGAAGACTCAGGTTATCTACCAATCGTCACCAACTGAGACACATCGGAAAGAGCCATCAATTCAACTTGGTGAAACAACCCTGGAAAATGTGGATCACTTTCTGTACCTTGGAAGTCGCCTCTCCTCCAATGTCGGCCTTGATGACGAGATCCAACATTGTTTTAAGTGTGCTGGAACAGCTTTTGGACATCTTCGAACGAGTCTTTCAAAATCGTGACATCCGAACAGACACCAAAATGTTGGTGTACAAGGCAGTGGTGATTCCAACGCTCCTGTTTGCATCAGAAACCTGGACAACATACTGACACCATCTGAAAACTCCTGAAAAGTTCCATCAACGATGTCTTCGAAGCAGCTTAAATATCAGCTGGGAAGACAGAAGAACCAACGTCAGCGTGCTGAAGGAAGCAAACATATCTAGCATCGAAGCCTTCGTCATTAAGAACCAAATAAGATGGGTCGGTCATGTTGTTCGGATGGAAGACGAGCGTCTACCAAAGCAAACCTTCTACTCCAAGCTTAAAGGCGGCAAATGTAAAAGAGGTGGACAAAAGAAGAGATTCAAAGACGCTTTAAAAGCCAGCATTAAGAAATGTGAAATCGACAATTGGGAAACCAATGCCAAAGACAGGAAACTTTGACGAACCATCATCCAAGAAGGAACAGTGACCTTTGAAGCCAACAGATGCGCAGAATTAGAAGAAAAGAGAATAAAATGGAAAGATAGGCAGCAACAACCAAAGCCCGATCTGCCATATGGAACTACCGGTCCTGAATGCTGAAGAACTTTCAAATCAAATAGAACAAGTTGTCCAACAACTTTAGTCTGTGCACGCCACACGAAAGAAGAACTTTCAAAGCCTGGATTGGTCTCATAAGTCCATAAAAACAACGGAACATACACCAACATCCTCGAGGGATAGCCACGACGGCAGGAGGTCACAGTCCAAAAGATCAGAATGGGAGCAGGATGGATAATTTAGAAGGGGCAGGTAACAGGAAGCTCTGGGTTGTTCCTGAGCACAGAACACAAGTGCTCCACAAAGCAATCACTCAATGTGCATTTGGTTTTCTAATGCAGAGATTGCAAACACTAAATGCGATAAGTTACTCCAGTTTTATGTGTCTCCCTGCCTGCAAAATAACAGGCTTCATTTATCTCTTCTACCTAGTTCTTCCTCTATTTTTCTCCTTTCCAGTTCCATTGAAGGGTTTTCAACCCTAAATGTAACCTAGTTTCCCTTTCCACAGATGTGGCATGATCTACTATTTCCAGTATTCTGTTTGTATTTGGGATTTCCAGCTGCTTTTGATTTACAATACTCAAATGAACCTTCTTATGTACAATTAAATCCAAGCGAGTTCATTTATGTATTTTGGATAAATGTATAGTGTACTGAAATTTGTTGCCAACTTCAGCAAATTCAGGTTTAAATCCTGATGCAGGGTCTTGACCTAAAATGTCAACTTATATCTTTTGCCTTCAGAGATATTGATTAACCTGTTAAATTCTTCGAGCATTTTGCTTTTGTTTCAGGTTTAATCTATGACACACAGAAGGGAGTGAGGCAATAGGAAATTATATCTTACTCCACTGGATTTGTAACATTCATTGTAGGCTCATGCATGACGGATGGCCCCTTGTGGAGGGCACCAAGAGCATTGCTTCTGGTAGGAGTCAAATCTTTCTTGGGAGGCAAGTGAAATCCTTTAACTTAAAAAATCAAAAAAAAATCAACATTTCCTTCATAAGAATAACTTAAGTTATCAGATTTATTTAGTGGTTTCAAATTAATGCATTAACTACAGTATCTAATTTTACAGTATTACTATTGTTAATAATAATTAATGTTAAAAGCCTTCAAGGAACATAAATGCAGATGCATGATATTGCACATATAAGTGTGTATGCATTTGTTACTATGAAAAAAAATAATCCTTTTAGGGATTTCAGTAATAATTATCAGGCAAATCCATGGGTAGTTGTAAGAAACATTAAAGAATGAACGACTGGAGGAATAACCTATATTTGATTACTATGATACGCTAGTGGGAGAGTCTAGGACTAGAGGTCATAGCCTCAGAATTAAAGGATGTTCCTTTAAGGAGGAGATGAGGAAGAATTTCTTTAGTCAGAGGGTGGTGAATCTGGAATTCTTTGCCACAGAAGGCTGTGGAGGCCAAGTCAATTGATATTTTTAAGGCAGAGATAGCTAGATTCTTGATTAGTACGAGTGTCAGGGGTTATGGGGGAGAAGGCGGGAGAATAGGGTTAGAAGGGAGAGAAAGATCAGCCATGATTGAATGGCGGAGGAGACTTGATGGGCCGAAGGGCCTAATTCTGCTCCTATCACTTAAGACTTTAATTTTTACATTAACTGGGAATAGCAGTAGAATAGGTCAGATGCCAGTGATTTTCATTTCAGAACCCATTCACAATAATTTTCCAGAATATTGAGGGCGATATCAGAAATCTAACATAATACACATTGCTTTTGCTACATGGTGCAAGATGTTTAATAATATGATACTTATGGTTGTTGGAATTCAATATGTTGTAAAATCCCATCTCTCAACTGCTGCTTAAGTTGCACAAACTGCTCACCCTCAGTCATAGCTATTAATATGTCTGTCTACATGTTAAACACTCACTTGCAGATCAAATATGGTATATTTATTCAAGAAGGGCAGCATCAATAAGACAGGTAATGGCAGGTCAGTGAATCTAACAACATTGATCGGGATATTATTGAAAAAAATGTTGTGGGGTAGCATTAATCTGCATTTGCAAAGGAATAGTTCAAACAAAGAAACTCAGCTTGCTTCATTAGGGGAAAATCTTTTCTGACAGGGTTAATGGAATTTTTCAAATAGGTAAAAAGTGTATTAATGAAGTGGTGCTGCTGATGTTGTCGACAAGGACTTTAAGCAAGGACTTTGACAAGGATCCATAGGCAATACTGCTCCACAAGGGAAGACCCCATGAGATCTAGGGCAAGTTGGATCCACAACTAGCTTGATAATAGGGGACAGAGGGTGATGGAGGTAGATTGCTTTTATGATTGGAAGCTTTTGACCACTGGTGTACCATAGGGTTTGGTGCTAAGACCCTTCCTGCTCGTAATATACATTAACTTGGTTGTGAACATAGGAGTATGAATAGTAAGTGTGCATGCATATTTCCACTATCCCACTCCCCTTTCACCCATATCCTTCCCCCAGGCTTTATATTTCACTGCTCTTTCAAACCTCTTCTCTCCTTGACAATACCCTTTTGGCTCCTTATGTCTTTTTTGTCTCCTTCAGTCCCCTTATGTCACCCTTTCCATCTCTAGCCTTTGTCCACCCATCTGACAATCAAGAACCCCCCTCACCTGTATCGAACTATCAGTTACACAATGCTTTGTCCTGCCCACTCCTCTTTTCCAGCTTTCCCTCCCCCACTACAATCAGTCTGAAGAAGGATCCCGACCCAAAACGCTGACTAACCATGTCCTCTGGGAATGCTGCCCGATCTGCTGAGTTACTCCAGCACTTTTTGTTCCTGGCAAAGGATATTAGATGGTAAACTGGGAAGAGCAATGACTGATGCAATCTAATCCTGATAAATGAGGCAATGCATTTTGGAAGGATGGACAAGACTACGACACACACAGTAAATGATAGGGCTTGGGGAGTATTGAAGAAGAGACAAAACTTGTTGTGCAAGTCCACAAAACTCTGAAGACAACTGCACAGGTGGATATGATGATTAAAATGTCAGAAAGGATACTTGACTTTGTTAACCAGAAGGTTGTAGTACCAAGTGAAACGTTAGTTAGGCCACAGATGGAGTGAAGTTCTGGTCACCATATTATAGTAAGAATATAATTGCAATGGAGAGGATGCACATGAGATTCAATAGGATGTTTCTTAGGATGGAATATTTCAGTTGTGAGGAGAGACGGGACAGAGATTAAAATCTCAAGTGCACTGCCTTGGAGGGTTGGTGAAAGTAGAGACTTTACAAACATTTAATAAGCACTTGAATTGCCAAGGCATAGAAGACCATAACCCAAGTACAGAACAGAGGTGGGAGAGGGACAAAGCTGGGCAAGCGATAGGCGGATACATGTGAGTAGCATTTTTTTTAATTGACAGATGGATGGACAAAGGCTAGAGAAGAAAACACACTCTAAGTTGTGGATAGAATGTAGAAAAAATAACTAATGTTCCAGCCAATTAACTCAACTCAAACTAATCACAAATGAACCTATAACTCTTTAAGGAGCATAGGTGGCAGCTAGAATATCAAATTTCCAATTCAACACGATATTAGCTAGAACACCAGGCCCAGTATAGCAGGACTGCAATCAAGTCAGATATAAATGAAGAATGGTCTTTAGCTCAAGAGTCTTCGAAGAGGAGTCAGAGGAGAGGATATTAGGAGGTAAAGGTACAGAGGGTTGTACCTGTTGTGTAGCCTGTTGTGTGTGATTCTTGTGCTTTTTGTTTCTTGTTTCAGTGCTATAGAGATGGCTGGTAGAATGGTGCAATATTTCTCCTGGTTCCACATGGTAAGCTGCTCTGATCGCAAAGGTCCAATGAGAGCTAGTTGACTGGATTAAAAAATTGGCTTCATGGAAGGAAGCAGAGTAATGGTGGAAGGTTGTTTTTTGGACTGGAGGCCTGTGACTAGTGGTGTTTCACAAGGATAGGTGGGGTGGGGGATTGCAACCTTCATGTGGTCCACCCCGTTTTTTAATCAACCCAACGTGCAGAAACAAATAGATCAAATATAGCAAGTTGACCTACAACTTTAGGCTGTGCTCACCATCCGCAAGAAGGAGGATAGGTGCTGGACCCATTTCTGTTTGGGGTTTATATCAACGATTTGAATGTGAATCTACAAGGCATGATTAATAAATCTGTAGTAAGATGACGCAAAAGTGGGTGACATCTTAGAAAGCGAGGATGCTTCTCAAATATTGCAACAAGATCTTGAATAATTGGGCAGGTGGGTTGAGGAATGGTTAATGGAATTAAATACAGAAAAGTGCAAAGTGTTACATTTTGGGAAGTCAAACCAGGGCTTACCTCAAAGCGAGGCAGGGCTCTGGGGAGTGTTGTAGAGCAGAGGGATTTAGGGGTGCAGGCATATAGTTCCTTGAAAGTGCGTGGCAGGTAGATAGAGTGATCAAGAATGTTTTAGGCACACTGGTCTTCATTTGTCAGAGTATCGAGTATTGTACTTGTGATGTCATGTTACAGTTATACAAGACCGTGTGTGGACGTGGCGCCGACGGAAAGAAGTTGAAGCCAGAGATCCGAATGGAAACGAGACCGAAACGCCAAAAAACCGAAAGAGTACGAAGACGAAACGCCAACTAACCGAAAGGATGGGACATCTAAATGCAAACTAACCGAAAGGGCGGGATGCCTAAAAGCCAACTAACAGAAAAGCTGCGTCACCTAAAAGCAAACTCGCCGAATGGCTGGCCTGTCGAAACGCCACTTACCCAAAATGCAGCGTCACCTACAAGCCAACGGACCGACTGCCGTTCAACAGAAATAATAACGGACATGACGTTGCTGGGACTTGTCAGCGATTGGTCCAGACCCCCGTGTCCATCATATCACTGTGGAGGGATGAACATTGTCCCACACCTTCGCTCCACCCGACCTGCAGCCCGCGGAGGGTGGCCATGGGAGAGTGGGGGCTGTCCCGGGGGATGCACACCTTCGGCTGCTTTCAGCTTGGTGTTTGGGTTCAGATTGCCCAGTCACCTGCGGCTTGTGTGGGAAAATGACTCCCATGCTCCCGTCTCCCATTTCTCTCTCCCTTCTTCTCTCTCTCCCCCCTTCTTCCCTATCCTTTCTCTCTCCCCCTTTTCTCTCTTCCTTCTCTCTCTCTCCCCCCCTTCTCTCTCTCCTCCATCTCCATCGGTGGGAGCATCTGCCCACCCAGAGTCACTGACCGCGATGCACTGCCATCGGACCTCAACCCCTACACCAGGGTGATTCCCCACCCCCTCCGACCCCCAGACCCTGACACCCACACCGGGTGATTCACCCCGACCCCGGCTGCGGGGACAGGGCTCAGGGAAGAGTAAATCGCTTTGAAAACATGGGGGGGGGGACACATTCTCTGGCGGGTCGATGACAAGTCTGCATGACAACGAACAATTTTATGTACTCACACTTCCCTTCCCCCCCCCCCAACCCCTTGACACCAAGAAACACATTTTATTTATTACCATCTCGTTGCTTGTGGAACGCACACAAGCTCCCACGCACAAAACAGGCAGCAACTCTGGAGAGAAGGAATGGGTGATGCTTCGTGCTGAGACCATTCTTCAGACCTGCAGACTGAGTCTAAAGAGTCTTCACACAAAATGCCACCCATTCCTTCTCTCCAGAGATGTTGCCTGTTCAGCTGAGTTACTCCAGCATTTTGTGTCTATCTTTGGTGTGACAGTTGTCTCATTTCATCGGCTTCGTGTATTGCGCGACTATGCCGCTTGCATCTATTCAAACAAGTGTGCTCAACTTGAAATCTCACATCTTTGCGAGGCAGTGATGGAATTGATGTGACCACCGGCTAAAGCAAAGGCCGTTAGGAAAGGGAAATAATGCCACCAGTTAATTAACCATGTTCCCGAATGTAAGAACGCTTTACACATGTAACATTTTTGTTTTTAAATGAATGTAGCTCTGTTTTGATTTTTAATGCCGAGTTAAAACCCTATCCCTTGGGAAGGGCTTGCGGCAGCTGGTTTCAGTGCCTTCGTTGTTGGTAGGTGCTGTATTTTCACACGGACCGCTACCAGTTTCCTCAACATCCATAGCCGCTCTGCATAAGTGGGGGAGAGAGAGAAGGGTGGGGAGAGAGAGAGAGAGAGGGGGAGAGGGGGGAGAGGAGAGGGGGGGGGAGAGAGGAGGAGGGGGAGAGGAGGGGGGGAGAGGAGGGGGGGGAGAGGGGAGGGGGGGAGAGAGGAGGGGGGGGAGAGGAGGGGGGGGAGAGGAGAGGGAGAGAGGAGAGGGGGGGAGAGAGGAGAGGGGGGGAGAGAGGAGAGGGGGGAGAGAGGAGAGGGAGGGAGAGGAGAGGGGGGGGAGAGAGGAGAGGGGGGGAGAGAGGAGAGGGGGGAGAGAGGAGAGGGGGGGAGAGAGGAGAGGGGGGGAGAGAGGAGAGGGGGGGAGAGAGGAGAGGGGGGGAGAGAGGAGAGGGGGGGAGAGAGGAGAGGGGGGGAGAGAGGAGAGGGGGGGAGAGAGGAGAGGGGGGGAGAGAGGAGAGGGGGGGAGAGAGGAGAGGGGGGGAGAGAGGAGAGGGGGGGAGAGAGGAGAGGGGGGGAGAGAGGAGAGGGGGGGAGAGAGGAGAGGGGGGGAGAGAGGAGAGGGGGGGAGAGAGGAGAGGGGGGGAGAGAGGAGAGGGGGGGAGAGAGGAGAGGGGGGGAGAGAGGAGAGGGGGGGAGAGAGGAGAGGGGGGGAGAGAGGAGAGGGGGGAGAGAGGAGAGGGGGGGAGAGAGGAGAGGGGGGGAGAGAGGAGAGGGGGGGAGAGAGGAGAGGGGGGGAGAGAGGAGAGGGGGGAGAGAGGAGAGGGGGGGAGAGAGGAGAGGGGGGAGAGAGGAGAGGAGGGGAGAGAGGAGAGGGGGGGAGAGAGGAGAGGGGGGGAGAGAGGAGAGGGGGGGAGAGAGGAGAGGGGGGGAGAGAGGAGAGGGGGGGAGAGAGGAGAGGGGGGAGAGAGGAGGGGGGGAGAGAGGAGGGGGGGGAGAGAGGAGAGGGGGGGAGAGAGGAGAGGGGGGGAGAGAGGAGAGGGGGGGAGAGAGGAGAGGGGGGGAGAGAGGAGAGGGGGGAGAGAGGAGAGGGGGGAGAGAGGAGAGGGGGGAGAGAGGAGAGGGGGGAGAGAGGAGAAGGGGGAGAGAGGAGAGGGGGGAGAGAGGAGAGAGGGGGAGAGAGAGAGGGGGAGAGAGAGAGGGGGAGAGAGAGGGGGAGAGAGAGAGGGGGAGAGAGAGAGGGGGAGAGAGAGAGGGGGGGAGAGAGAGGGGGGGAGAGAGAGGGGGGGAGAGAGAGGGGGGGAGAGAGAGGGGGGGAGAGAGAGGGGGGGAGAGAGAGGGGGGGAGAGAGAGGGGGGGAGAGAGAGGGGGGGAGAGAGAGGGGGGAGAGAGAGGGGGGAGAGAGAGGGGGGGAGAGAGAGGGGGGGAGAGAGAGGGGGAGAGAGAGAGGGGGAGAGAGAGAGGGGGAGAGAGAGAGGGGGAGAGAGAGGGGGAGAGAGAGGGGGAGAGAGAGGGGGAGAGAGAGAGGGGGAGAGAGTGAGGGGGAGAGAGTGAGGGGGGAGAGAGTGAGGGGGGAGAGAGAGGGGGAGAAAGAGAGGGGGAGAGAGAGAGAGGGGGAGAGAGAGAGGGGGAGAGACCCACTCTCCCACGGCCACCCTCTGCGGGCTGCGGGTCGGGTGGAGCGGAGGTTTGGGACAATGTTCATCCCTCCACAGTGATGTGATGGACGCGGGGGTCTGGACAATCGCTATCAAGTCCCGCCCCCCGGCAACGTCTTGTCCGTTATTGGACTTTTCTGTTGAACGGCAGTCGGTTCGTTGGCTTGTAGGCGGCGCTCCCTTTCGGGTAGGTGGCGTTTCGACAGAGGGGCCATTCGGTGAGTTTGCTTTTAGGCGACGCAGCTTTTCGGTTAATTGGCTTTTAGTCGTGCCGCCCTTTCAGTTAGTTCACATATAGGCGTCCCATCCTTTTGGTTAGTTGGCGTTTCGTCTTCGTACTCTTTCGTTTTTTTCCGTTTGCTTCGGCTTCTCGTACGTCGGCGCCATGTCCGTGTACCATACAAGACACTGGCGAGGCCACATTTGGACTACTGTATTCAGTTTTGGTCACTCTGTTATAGGAAAGTTGTCATTAAGCTGGAAAGGGTGACAGAAGATTTACGAAGATGTTGCAAGGACATGTGGGCCTGAGCTGTCGGGAGACTTTGAGCAGGCTAGCACTTTATTCCTTGGAGCGCATGTGCATGAGGGGTGATCTTATAGAGGTGTATAAGGGATATAGATAGTGAAAATGAACAAGGTTTTTTTACCCAGAGTAAGGGAATCAAGAACCAGAGGACATAGGTTAAGGTGAGAGGGGAAAGATTTGGTAGGAACCCGAGGGGCATACAAAGGGTGATGGATATATGGAATTAGCTGTCAGGGGAGGGACATAAGGCAAGTACGATGTCAATATTTAAAATATATTTGGGCAGGTACATGGACAGAAAATGTTTAGAAGGAAATGGGCCAAATGCAGATAGGTGGGAAGAGTGTAGATAGGGCAGTTTGATCAGTGCAGGCAAGTTGGTCTGAAGAGCATGTATCCATGCCATATGCATCAAATATGTTACCAATAGCCTAAACTTCAAATTTATGCCTCCTACTCATGGTTCACAGAATATCTTGCTCTCTATTTACAAAACAGTGTGAATAAATGGACGAATAAAGGAATGGTTATCAATTATATGACTGAATTGGGTATTAAAATTGAGAGATAGTCTTAATTTTTGTTAAAATTCAATTAACTATCATAAACTGGGCAGAATTATTACAGCAAATCTTTGAATAAACTGAATAGTATGAAAATACTTGGTAAACCTCAAAACAATTGCAAATCCATCAATAAATGAGGTAACTTGTAGGCAACAAGTTGAAGGAGAAATTGATACAAAGGAATTCAGCAGGTGGTTTGCATAATACAAACAAAAAATGGATCTAAACAAAAATAGTATACAAACAGAAATATGGGAAAAACTTGCCAGGGTTTAAAGCAATTAAAAAAAAGTAAACGGATACAAAATATAGCAAAAGGTTATGTTGATCCATTAAAGTCAAATTGAGATAAACTTATGTACAGAATAAAGGGAATATTACTTCACAGTAGAATCTCAAACTTTAATAATCTCTCATATTAAGATGCTGCCTAACCTGCTGAGTTGTTCCAGCATTTTTTGTTTACAGAGATATTCTGCCTTAAGTCTGACTAAAGGCTGATGATTGTCACTCCAGCTAAATGAGATTCCTGCCTGTATGACTAGTTTGATGCATGTTATTTTTTTTCTTGACTGGAAGCATTGTACAGGATATGTGTTTTTTCTCGGATATGCGATGTTGCCTTGTACATCAAGTGTGCATCAATTTTGTAAACCATCTAGCAGTATAATTCTATATACTGATTTCTGAACTTTTGGAGCTATGTAATACGAGTAATATATTGGTTATAGGTCATAGGGTCTTGTAACATACATTGCTTCATTTATTATTATAAAGCAATCACACACTGCAGTGCATCTGATGAAAAGTCATCGGCTCCTCCACAGCAACTGCCTGGTCTGCTGAATATTTAAATATTTTCGACTATTTCAAATTTCCAACATTGTAGTGTTTTGGTTTCAGACCAAACTATATTACTTTGAAGGTGGTCTGAAGAAGGGTTTTGGCCCGAAACGTTGCCTATTTCTTTCGCTCCATAGATGCTGCCGCACCCGCTGAGTTTCTCCAGCACTTTTGTCTACCTTACTTTGAATATAATTTTGCACCAACCGCATGATATTAACATGATGACTGAACCTAGTTCACTTATTAAATTAAGAAACATATGTGAAGATTATAGAAAGCCCAAAATGCAAGATACCTTCCCAACTGGAAAAAAACAAGTGGGCAGCAGAAAGTAAATTGTGGTTAGCTGGTTTTCAGTTTCAATATTAAAACATGGATAATGTAAGAATGAGGCATAAATATGTGCCTCCAGGTTGAGAACATATAAAAATAATCAATGTAACACATCACACGTGCAAAGACTCCTTGTTTTGTGTAGTCTGACGGTAAAGCAGAATACAGAACATCCATAGTAATCCTACCTGTAAGATAGCAACTGTCTGGGAAAAGTGATGTTGCTCCATTGTGGAGGTGGAATATAGAGCAGCCAGCGGGTGGTCAAACTTATGTAGATAGGTATTGGTATACCCTCTATGGTCAAGATCATGGCACAAACAAGCCACAAGGAGACCTTTTCTCTTTTCAACAATAAAAGGGAGAGAAAAAGAAATGGTTACCAATGCATTTTTACCAATACTGGTGGTTTGAATATAACATGAATCTTATTTTTTAATATAGAACATTAAACAATACAGCACAGGAACAGGCACATTTGCCCAACATGTCTGAGTCAAACATAATCCACAATGTATGTCAAACATAATCCTCTGCCTGCATGTGATCCATATCCCTCCATATCCATGTGCCTATCTAAAAACATCTTAAATCCCACCATCATATCTGCCTCCACCATCACCCTAGAATCCACGTTCTCATCACCCTCCACTCTCTGTGTAAAGAAACTTGTCCCCTAAATTTCCTTTGACTATGTCTACGACCTCCTACCACCCTCCTCAACCTCAGTACTTCCACACCTCAGACCAACTGCGACTAGCTACGAGTGGAAATGATCACATGATAAAATGTCATGTTTGCATTTTTTTTTTCTCGGGCCAGACTACCTACGACTACCATCATGAACTACTACGACCTGCGTACGAGGAAAAAGTATCAATTTTTCCGATGCCGACCTTTTTTTTTTTACTCGTGGACATTTTTTATCAGGTTGGAAAAAACGCAGCAACCTACTTGAGTCCACGAGTACGCGGAGACCACACACGAGCATGAGAAAGAGTGACTTACGACCTCGTGGCGACCATGTTGCGAGTATGAGTCAAGGGCAAACTCGGCAGAGGTCGCCAATTAGGTTGGGAAAGTGGGACAGGGGCTTAACATAATATATAGTATGGCAATTGCAACACACAGAAGCATAAGAGATTGCGAAGAGTAGTGGAGGCTGCCCAGTCCACCATCGGCAGCATTTACATGAGAGTCGCTCTTAGGGCTAACAGAATCAAGGGATATGGGTAAAAGGCAGTACTGATTTATATTGAACTCTACCTTCCGAAAAATTCACCAGGGACTATACTGGAAGTTGGACAATTTTTACATTTTTATCAAGCCAATTAACCTACAAACCTGTACGTCTTTGGAATGTGGGAGGAAACCGAAGATCTTGGAGAAAACCCACGCAGGTCACGGAGAGAACGTACAAACTCCGTACAGACAGTGCCCGTAGTCGAGACCGAACCCGGGTCTCCGGAGCTGCATTTTGCTGTAAGGCAGCAACTCTACCGCCACGCCACTGTGACTGCACCTATTTTCTATGTTTCTATGTTTACATGAATTGCTGCTTCAAGAGGAGACTCAGAAGCTTGATCCAACATCACTAGATTCCGGAGCAGCTACTTTCCTACAACCATCAGTTTCTGGAACTGACCGGCACCACCTAATCTATCTCGGAAAGGAACATGATATAACAATATAATTTAATGAATCAAATTAATGAATTGAAAATGAATTTATGCCATGAACGCCACTCAGTAAACATGTTCTTAGTGAGGAGAGGTGTAAGCTTTGTGATGTGCCAGCTTTTCAGCCTTTTAAACAGGTAAATGGATTAGGGGTGGGGGGGAAGGGGGGAGGAGGGTTAGAGATGGTGTAATTGTTATCATTCACGGCCAGGCTGGTTTTATAATCCAACATGCATCTTTGTTTTGTCTTTCTGATGACTGGTTAGCAACTGTACCTTGGAACACGTGACAATAAAATAAATTAAAATGATACTTTCTATGACAACAGTAAGCGCTGTAGCACCCTGGAACTTGCTCAACCATGCAAGACCAGACATATCACTGAAAAATAACCAGATATGTCCTGTCACGAAAAGCAAGGTAATTTCAATATGGCTAACTAACAACCAATCAATTCTCAACCACTAGAAAACTAACAGGAGCGGTCATCGACAGAACTGTCAGGCAGCACTTGTTGATAACCAATTCACGAATGCAAACTTGTGGTTTCACCAAGACCACGAAACTTCAGACGTCTTGCCAGCCATAGTCTGGTCTAACTATAAACCAAAGCTAGTGCTACATGGATCGGTTTAGATTGGTTGGAAGGTGTGATCCATTGCAGGACTGAAAAAGGTGAGAGGCTGGAAGTTGGTATGGATTGCGGATAGAAAGTTCAGTAGACAGTGTAGGCAGGAGCATGACGGAATGAAGAAGGACTTTTTTATTGAATTGCACTAATTTTAATGTGAGAGGTCTGATGGCTAAAGCAGATGAACTCAGGGCATGGATAAGTACGTACAATGGGGATGTGGAAGCAAACCTGGCAAATAGAGGGACAGGATTGGCAGCTTAATATTCCATGAATTAGTAGCTACAGGAGAGACAGAGGTGGGGTTAAAAGTGGAGGAGGTGTTGCTTTATTGATTACGGAGAATGTCATGGGAGTCAGCCGAGATGACATTACTCAAAACCTCACCCATTCCTTCTCTCTAGAAATACTGCCTGTCCCGCTGAGTTACTCCAGCATTTTATATCTATCTTCGATTTAAACCAGCATCTGCAGTTCTTTTCGACACTAGATGACATTATTGTTTGGCTGGGCTTTAAAGTGTTTTTAAGATGAATGTATAGTAACAGGTGTTTTCACTGTCTGCATGTATGGAGGAATTCTTATCTGTGACCTGGAATGAGTGAAAAACAGTGTTCACCTACCTCCAGTTCTGTAAATGTTCCCTGGACGCTCTGCAGGATGGCATACATGCAATGAGCCACACTGATTGCATGTTTCCAGTTGTGATAAGGCACACGACGGTAGTTTTTCCTCACGGACATTGTGAATCGACATAGTTTCTCCAGGTCCATGCTAGACAGAAGATTTGAGAGAAAGACAACAATTTAAAAACTTGAAAATACATTTGTTCAAAATACAAACTGTAACATTATTCCTACTGGAATTTATCAGCATTACTAAACTTGGGAAGTTTTTAATTGTAAGGGTGGCAAATCTTTTAAAGGACATATGCTATGCTCTGCAAACCTGAAGAAATGTACTGAACTTTCGTAACGTGTAAAAAAGGTTACCAAAATGGAATGCAGATTTTATTTCCACAATTCAGCTCTAATTTATAAAAGTGATTTTATCATTCATACCTATTTTTCCCACAGCAGCTATGAATCATATAGACATAAAAGGTTGGCCAGAGGTCCTCATAGGGGCTGATATCAAAGTGGAATCTGGCATTCAAGACAGAAGTCAATACAATTAATCAATTTAGACAGTAATCAACTTTAAGCATACATCTTTGTTTACATATTTAACTCATTATACACCGTGAATATTCCAATGTATTCCAAAGCCTTTGGGGAAGAAAGTCGCAAAGTTTCACGAGCGAGTAACAGTAACAGACACAGTGGCGTAATGGTAGAGCTGTTGCCCTGCAGCGCCAGAAACCTGGATTTGATCTTGACTACGGATGCTGTTTGTACAGATGCTGTTTGAACGACGCTCACTTGTCAGATGCCGACTTACCTAATAACAACTGCTCTCAATGTGCCTTCCCAAGCTCCTGCAGAACAACACTGTCATTTGCCTTACTCCAATTTAGTACCTTCTCCCAAGGTCGAGTAAAATTAATCCGGAGGACAGTGAAACTAGTCGGAGAACTAGGGTGGGGGAGGGACAGGGAGAGAGAGGGAAAGCAAGGGGTTACTCTGTCAGGATGAGGTCAGTTTCCAACCAAGCAGTATGTATTTTAATTTCTCTAACTTCATAACCCTTGCTTTCCCTCTCCCTCCACCCACCACCCCACTCTAGTTCTCCAACTAGTTTCACTGTCCTGATTAATTTTACTGTTTGTATGTCACGTTGTCACCTCCCTCTCAGCCAACAATGAACCATTCTGGATTAGCTTTCCACTAATCTTTGCAATGTAGGGCGCTACTTCACTTCACTTTTATTTATATAGCACATTTAAAAAACGTCTCTCGTTGGCCAAAGTGCTTTACATTGGTGGAGGTACTAACGTTATACTGAACTTGATGGGGTTTAAAGACAATCATCAGTTTGCACAATTACTATTACTGTTGGATTTTTTTGTTGAAAATCTAGATTTATACAAGTTATGTGAATTTATCTTTCTCAATGCCATGGCAGGTTTCAAATACCTGGCAATGTCCAGAACTCTGCCTGCTTCATTAGTAACTTAACCTGTACTGACTTGTTCTCTTAGATATAAAATAAATCCCCATATTTTCATTAAAGTTGAAGCCCTGCATTCATCTTTTTCTAAAATGAAGATGCATCAATGTTCATTTCTACTTTGAGATAGGGCCATGCTTCTGCAAACACAATCGGGTGCTGTTCTCTGGAATAAATGGGGATTGCTAATGGCTTAATTACAAAACCTCCCGTTTTATTACTAAACCATTAAAATCCAATGAGTATACACATATCATAACCAAATTCATACCATTTGGTAGAAGGCTTCATAACATTAATGCACACTATTTTAGCAAACCACAAAGATAGGCAAAACTGGCCATCAAATGGACTCAAACATTTTTTTATTTCTTGTCTTTGATCAGGTGTTCTGCTGGGCTTATCCGCATGCTTTACGTTTCACATTATTTTGACAAGTTGTTTTGCCCATTGGGTAACCCATGATGACTGTCTCCTTTCCTGAGACCTTAAACCTTTTCCACCATTCATAATGGAAAAGCCCTCCATTTGCTTGAATGAGTACAGCCCCAATAATAAAGGAGACTCACCATCAAAAATAAAACTGCCCACTTCATTGGTACCCGATTCACCAACCTAAAAATTCACTCCTGGCACTGCTGTTACTTACCTGGGTTACTCCAACAGCACTTCCCAAACCTGCAACCTTTATCACCAAAAAGAACAGGGAGGTAAGCATGTCGGAACATCAACAATAGCAAGTTTGCATTCAGGTCACATACTGTCCTGCTATATAACACAAGTACTTCATCATTGCAGGAATAACTCTGAAATTAACAGCACTGTATGAGTATTTCACAATAACGACTCCAGCAATCCACAACAGCTCAAGACTGCACTTTCTTGGGTAGTCCATTGGGTATGAGAATTACTTACTTTTATTCTGGTTTCTGCAGGTTCTGAAGTGTTACTGCTAATTTGAGAACTGCAGACTCTTCCACGGGTGAGACAGGAAACAAATGCTAACAATTTACTATCAAGGACTATAGGCAAATAATTTACTATTGGCACCATCAGCTCTTAAATGCAGTCATGACCTGATTTGGGAGAAGACTTTGTCTCTCCCATAAACTGGCAGCGAGGGAACAAGTTTCCATGTTGCAGTTTAAAACTTAAAAAAAAAACAATTACAAAAGCAAAAACATTGTTCCCTTCTTCTAACTTGGAAACACAACTGTTATTCTCGGAAAAACAATCCGCTGAACCCAGAAATTGAATGAAAATTCACTTACTGTTCGATTTCTTTGCAAAGAGCTTTCGGAAGAGTGGATTTCATGAGGGTCTGCCATTCTTCATTTGAACACACACTATGATAAGCCAGCTTCTCCATTGTGACCCGATAAATACACTCTGACTGTTGTATTTTGTGGTACATCTAATCAACAATTGAGGTGGGAATGATGAGCAAAACTAAATTCACACACAATTTTGTTATGCTGTGATGGTCAAATTATTCAAGCCATATGTTCCTCTTACACTTACAAAAATGATCCATTTTATTTTACCAACATAATCAAAGATTAATACAATTGCAAATCCGTGCTTTTGGACAAAAACTTCTCTAGAACTTGCAATCTAGTTTGTGCTTTACATAGTTTCTAACTATTGTCACTCAAATAATCAAATAAAATGAACATTCATGAGAATAAATTGGCAACAAATTAAATCATAAAAACAGTACTTACCAAAAATCCTAACATTCAAAACATAGCTTTCATCAATTGTATGCTGATGATTTAAGAGGATGACAAATTATTAAAGGATGTTTATTTATATAGTTTTTTTTGCTAATTATTGCATCTGATTAAAGTAGGAGTCGGCAACCTTGTTCTGCACAGGGGCCAGGAAAATTGTTTGTGAGCGGATGGCTGGTCACATCTATCGCCATTGTGTGACACGTGGTGTTTTTCGCATTAGTTTTCACGTGTTTTTTCAATTCGTTTTCTGCAATTCCCAGATCCCTCGCGTGCCCCGGGACTGGCTGCAGTTCCCAGGTCAACTCACCTGTCCTGGGACTGGTTGTAGCGCCCAGTTCACTCGCGTGCCCAGGGACGAGCTGCAGTTCCCAGATCAGATCGCGTCCCCGGGACTGGCTACAGTTCCCAGGTTGCGAAAACTAATTGAAAAAAAAACGCCTGCGGGCCAGATGATTTTGGGGGAATGGGCCGGATCCTGCCCGTGGGTCGTAGGTTGCAGACCCCCCGATTAAAGGGATATGTGCTGACTGCCTGGCAAGTGAATGGTGGTTGTAAAGGTGTGTTAATGAATCAGTGTATAGGAAACCAATACAGATGAATTGAACACATGAATGTCTAATCAAGTAACCCTGAAGCTGGAGGTTTGAATGTCAAAGACATTTGACAAAGAGTGTCAAAGGTAATTACACTTTGAAAGGCCTTTTCTTCAAGTTCCGTGCATATCAGCTGGCAAATATCAGAACATCTGGTGAGTCAATGGTAACAGGGTCAACTGGCCAACAGGTGGCTAACATTGGTTTAGACAATGGTTGCAAGGTTGGAATTTGAGTTTACAGGTGATGAAAGCATAAAATGCCAGTGAAAGGCAAAATATCAGAGGTAGCCCACTTCCTGTCACACTTGGGAAAGGATGCAATTATGGGAATAGCTGGCAAGCATTACACAGCAATCGGAAAAGGGAGCCTTAAACACATGACTGAATTCTATTCCATTCAGCCACACTACATACAACAATCTGACAGGATGACCATGGAATCAGCAGAGAATCAAACCCTTTATAGTTCTATGCTGCTATGTTATTGCAGCAGAGGATGCAAGCCATCCCATCCCATTATAGCACAAATCACATGACACATTTTCCCCTTCTCACTCTCCATAAACCTGCAAATTATTTCCCTTCAGACACTAAGCCAGCACCCTTTTGAACACAACACGTATCTATGCCTTCACCACTAATCCTGCATGTGCATTCCAAATGCAAAACACTCTGGGTTAAACTGATTTGCTGCAAGTCACTATTTTCTATTTGGCCAAGTCACCTGTTCCAAAAGGGACAACAACAGCATCTCCAGCCTGAGCACATAAATAACGTCCCTCACACCTGAAAACATTTTGTAAACTTCTTCTGCATCCTCCAAAGAGATTACATCCTTTTCAAACAGTGCACCCATAAATGACCATAATGTGGCCAAGGTTTATTAAAGATTCATTATGACTTCCAAGTTGTCTGTAACTCCTTGAAGTCAAATGCTAACATAGAGTCACACACCACAGAAACAGGCTTAACTTGTCCATCTAGTTCCATTTGCCAGTGTTTCGCCCATAACCCTCTAAACATTTTATATCCATGTACCTGTCCAAGTGTATTTTAAATGCTGTTACAGTACATAACCCCCACTAAACCTTGGCCACATTTGGAATATTATGTTCATTTGAAGTACAATTAGAGGAAGAACATGGATGCTTTGGATAGGGTGCAGAGACAGTTGACCAGAATAATTATAAAACCCAGTTATATAGTTATATACATCCACCCTCTGAATGAAAATGTTCACCCCTCATGTTCCTATTAAATATTTCCCCTATCACCTTAAAGCAATGTTCTCTGGTTATCGATTCCCTGACCCTTGGCAGAGGAGTCTTTGCATTCACCTTATCTATAAATTTCTGCGTCCCAGCAAAGGTATTTGAATATTCAAAGGTGTCTTGGCAGTTAAAATATGCTCCCATTGTAAATATATAATTTTGCAAAGTTACTTGTCTGCACTCAAAATGTTAAAGCTTAATATATTAATTATATGCAGAGAAACTATCTCTCTTGACATATAAATACTTCTATATCAACAAGCTTCAGCCTCTCAAGTGACTCAGTTCAAAAAGCGATGAACAGACAATATAGAACAGCACAGGAACAGTCTGTACCAAACATAATGCCAAGACCAACCCTTATCTGCCATCACATATTCCATATCCCTCCATTCCATGCATATCCATGTGCTTATCCAAAAGTCTCTTAAATGTCACCATCAGATCTTCCTCCACCACCCAGTAGCATGTTCCAGGCACTCGCCATCCTCTGTGTAAAAAAACTTGCCTTGCACATCTCCTTTAAACTTTATGCCTCTCACCTTAAAGCTATGCCCTCTAGTATTTGATATTTTCATCCTAGGAAATAGGTTCGGACGGTCTACCCAACCTATTTCTCATAATTTTATATGCTTGTTTCAGGTATTCCCACAATCTCTGGTGCTTCAGCATCTGTCCAAAATTTATTGGTTGCTAATATCTTCTAATCCAGACATTATTCTGGTAAACATCCTCTGTGCCTTTTCCAAACCCTTCGCATACCTTCCTATAATCCGGTGACCATAATGACACATAATACTCCAAATGCGGCCTAACCAAAGTCCGACAAAGTTGAATCATTGACTTTCTGACTCTTATACTAATGCCCCGATCAATGAAGGCAAGCATACCATATGTCTTTTTACTATTCTATCTACTTATGTAGTCACTTTCAGGGAGTTGTGGACTTGAACCCCAGAGGATCACTCTGTACATCAACATTGCTAAGCGTCATGCCATTAATTGTATATTTTCCCCGTGCATTCCATTTCCGAAAGCGCAACACCTCACACTTGCTCACATTAAACTCCATCTGAACTCTACTGATCACAGATCTTGCAACCTTGCTTTCACTAAGCAGTCACGTTCTGTATAATAGGTACACCAAGGTGAAAGTCATTAATGTATGTATCACATTATCTTTGCCAAGCTAAATTCCTAGATATGGGAGGATCGTAATAGACAATAGGTGCAGGAGTAGGCCATTCAGCCCTTCGAGCCAGCACCTCCATTCAATGTGATCATGGCTGATAATTCCCAATCAATACCTCATTCCTGCCTTCTCCCCATATTCCCTGACTCCGCTATCTTTAAGAGCCCTATCTAGCTCTCGCTTGAAAGTATCCAGAGAACCGGCCTCCACCGCCCTCTGAGGAAGAGAATTCCACAGACTCACAACTCTCTGTGAGAAAAAGTGTTTCCTCGTCTCCGTTCTAAATGGCTTACCCCTTATTCTTAAACAGTGGCCCCTGGTTCTGGACTCCCCCAATATCGGGAACATGTTTCTTGCCTCTCGCGTGTCCAAACCCTTAACAATCTTATATGTTTCAATAAGATGCCCTCTCATCCTTCTAAACTCCAGAGTTTACAAGCCCAGCTGCTCCATTCTCTTGGCGTGATATAAGTGAGGCTCGACAGATTGAATGTATCCGTTGGATTTAAGAGGATTGAATGTCCATCTTGGTTGAACATATAAGATCCTATGGGGTGGAGAGAGGAGGTGGTGGGGGGGGGGGCAGGGTGAATGTGGAGATTTTTTCACCAGCGGGTGAGTCACAAACAAGTCAACACAGCTCCAAAGTAGGGGACAGTGATTTAAAACTGAGGTGCGTAGGATCTTTCTCTGAGTGTAGTGACTATCTGGAAATCTCTGCTCCCGAGGTTGGTGGAGGCTGGATCAATAGATGCATTTAGGCAAAGATAGGTAAATATTTAAAAGATTGAGGAATTGAGGGTCATGGGGATCTGTAGCGGAGGGAAGTTGCGGTGGTGATGGCTTGAGGGCCTGCTCCTGCTCATAGAACTTTACAGCACAAGACAGGCACTTCGTCCAACTATGACTGTGCCAAACATGATGCCATGACAAACTCTTATCCGCCAGGACCTTAGGTAGCATGTTACAGGCACCCTTCTGCCGCTGTGTAAAAAACGCCTCACACACTCCTTTAAACTTTGCTCTTTTCATCTTAAAGCTACGTCCTTTAGTGTGTGATAGTTCCACCTTGGCAAATAGGTTCTGATTGTCTCGTATCTATGCCTCTCATAATTTTATATACTTCTACCAGGTCTCCCTGCAACCTTCGGCGTTTCAGAAAAAACAATCCAAGTCTGTCCAATATCTCCTCCAATCAAGGCATTATTCTGGTAAACCTCCTCTGCACCCTTTCCAAAGCCTCCGCCTCCTTCCTCTAATGGGACAACCAGAACTGCACGCAATTCAGCAAATGTGGCCAAACCCAAGTCCTATAATGCTGCATCATGACTTTCAGACTCTTATACTCAATGCCCCGACCAATGATGGCAACCATATGCCTGCTTTACCACTCTATCTGCTTGTGTGCCTCTTTCAGGGAGTTATGGACATGGACCCCAAGATCGCTCTGTGCACTAATGCTATTAAGGGTCAAGCAATTAATTGTATATTTTTCCTTTGCATTTGACCTCCAAAAGTGCAACAATAGACAATTTACAATAGGTGCAGGAGTAGGACATTCAGCCCCGAGCCAGCACTGCCATTCAATGTGATCGTGGCTGATCATCCCTAATCAGTACCCCATTCCTGCCTTCTCCCCATATCCCCTGACTCCGCTATCTTTAACAGCCCTATCTAGCTCTCTTTTGAAAGTATCCAGAGAACCTGCCTCCACCGCCCTCTGAGGCAGAGAATTTGTTCTAAATGGCTTACCCTTTATTCTTAAACTGTGGCCCCTGGTTCTGGACTCCCCCAACATCGGTAACATGTTTCCTGCCTGTAGCGTGTCCAAACCCGTAACAATCATATACATTTCAATAAGTATCCTCTCATCCTTCTAAACTCCAGAGTGTACAAAAATATGACAGTCCCGCCATCCCGGGAATTAACCTTGTAAACCTACGCTGCACTCCCTCAATAGCAAGAATGTCCTTCCTTAAATTAGGGGACAAAACTGCACACAATACTCCAGGTGTGGTCTCACTAGGGCCCTGTACAACTGCAAAAGGACTTCTTTGCTCCTATACTCGACTCCTCTTGTTATAGAGGCCAACATGCCATTCGCTTTCTTCCAGGCACGTGCCGTGAGTAATTACTCAGGGTAGGCAGTCAGCCGGCTTTCAAAAAAAAGTCTTAAACCACGCATGCGCAGATTGTTCTCTTCGTAAAAAATAAAAAATAAGTAACGATTCAATTTTCCCATGGGTTCTAAATCTCCTTAATTTTTTAATTACTGAATGGGTGGGGGACGGAGGATGAAGGCAGGTGGAGAGATGGTGGGAAAACGGTAGCACACTGGGATGTTGAATCAGTTGTCATCTTATTGAATGACAATACTAATTCAAGGGAGAGTTCCTTTCACAGCATGTGGAGAGTCTGCGCCAGGGGTTAAAGATGCGAGAAGGCAGAAGTGTTGAGAAGGAGAGGGTCGAAGATCATATCAGTAACTCACTCACCGCTGCCGCAGTGCTCCGGGCACGGACAGCAGAACTGGCCGCCACTTCCGGGGATAGAAGCAGTTCAGGTGCGAGCGGCCGCAGGGACCCAACACCAGAACCGGCTGCTCTTCAGCGCCTTCTGATCACCTCTGGCAGTGCTCTTCGTCTGAACATCTCTCACCTGCCGTTCGCCGGCTTCGCTCATGTCAACCGCATCCCGCAAATCCTTAAATTCCCACAGCCAAGTAACCTCAACTGGACCCGTAAATGCGCTGTCGGAATTTAAAGATTTGCGGGAAGCCGGCCGGCGAGCGGCAGGTGAGAGATGTTCAGACGGAGAGCACTGCCAGAGGTGAGTGGGGACCAGCAGAAGGGGCTGAAGTGGCAGGGTCCCGGCGGCCACTCGCAGTCACCCGAGCTGCTTCCTTCCTCGGAAGTGGCGGCCAGTTCTGCTGTCCGTGCCCGGAGTGCTGCGGCAGCCACCCGAGCTAATCCACTCCCCGGCCACAATAAAACCATATGGCAATACAGCACGGGAACAGGCCATCTCGGCCCTTTTAGTCCGTGCCGAACACTTACTCTCACATAGTCCCATCTCACCTCCACTCAGACCGGAGCGTGGCAAGTGGGTTACTGACCCCAATCCCTTCCTTTACAACGCCAGACTGCCCAAACACTGTGAACGGAGCTCTCCGCCGGGAACTCCAGTATTTAAAAACATAAAGCACAAAGAAATGCACTTACCACATTATTGGTACATTAAGTCCATTCTTCACTCTTTGTTTGCAAAGATACTATTGAAATAATGGCAATCCATATTTGAAAATCCTGCCAAGAAACTCGCGCTGCGCATGCGCAGAAGGATGACGCGCATGCGCAGTGCTGCAAAGGCAGAATTTCTGCTGCCTTCAGCTTCCATTGAAACTGACGGCTTCAGGCAGCGCTGACGGCACGTGGGCTGCATGGAGCTTCGCGTGTTACAAGCGCTGCGGATGAAAGGCAGGGAGAATTATGCCTACCTAAGAGATTGATCTCTTAGACAGGCATAATTCTCCCATGCCTTTACTATTTATATTTAATAATTGCCATTTCATAATTTTAGTCAGGGTAGGCAGTGCCTACCTTGCCTACCCTGACGGCATGTGCCTGCTTTCTTCACTGCCTGCTGTACCTGTATGCTTACTTTCATAGACTGATGAACAAGGAACCCAAAACCCGTCGTACTTCCCCTTTTTGATCACAAAATGGATAACCTCACATTTATCCATATTAAACCCCATCTGCCATACATCTGCCCACTCCCCCTGCATTCTCATAGCATCCTCCTCACAGTTCACACTGGCATCCATCTTTGTGTCTTCTGCAAATTTGCTAATGTTACTTTGAATCCCTTCATCCAAATCATTGATGTATATTGTAAATAGCTGCAGTCCCAGCACTGAACCTTGTGATACCCCACTAGTCACTGCCTGCCATTCTGAAAGAGACCCGTTAATCCCTACTCTTTGTTTCCTGTCTGCCAACCAATTTTCTATCCATGTCAGCACTCTACTCACAATACCATGTGCCCTATTTTGGCCACTAATCTCCTATGTGGGACCTTATCAAATGCTTTCTGAAAGTCCAGGTACACTACATCCACTGGTTCTCCCTTGTCCATTTTCCTAGTTACACCTTCAAAAAATTCCAGAAGATTAGTCAAGCACGATTTCCCCTTCGTAAATCCATGCTGACTCGGACCGATCCTGTTACTGCAATCCAAATGCGCCGCTATTTCATCTTTTATAATTGACTCCAGCATCTTCCCCACCACCGATGTCAGGCTAACTGGTCTATAATTCCCTGTTTTCTCTCTCCTGCCTATCTTAAAAAGCGGGATAACATTAGCTACCCTCCAATCCAGAGGAACTCATCCTGAATCTATAGAACATTGGAAAATTATCACTAATGCATTCGTGATTTCTAGAGCCACTTAAGTATCCTGGGATGCAGACTATCGGGCCCTGGGGATTTAGCAGCCTTCAGTCCCATCAGTCTACCCAACACCATTTCATGCCTAATGTGGATTTCCTTCAGTTCCTCCGTCACCCCAGATCCTCTGGACACTACTGTATCAGGAAGATTGTTTGTGTCCTCCTTAGTGAAGACGGATCCAACACCTCACATTTGCTCGGATTAAACTCCATCTGCCATTTCTCCACCCAGTTCTGGAACTGATCAATATCCTGCTGTATACAGCATATCTACCCTCATTGATCACCTTATCACCTCCTCAAATAACTCGAACAGGTTCATAAGACATTACCTGCCATGTATAATTCCCTGAATTCTCTCTGCTTTCCTTCTTAAACAAAGGAACTACATGAACTAGTCTCCAGTGATCCAGCACCTCGCATGGCTAGAGAAGATGCAAAGATCTTTGTTAAGGTTCCTGCAATGTTGTCTTTTGCCTCTCACCTGGGTAGAACCCATCAATCACTGGGGATGTATCTACTTAATGCTCTTTAAGAGCCCCACCAGCTCTTCCTTAATCCCAAACTTGCATATTAGTATTCTCCACTTTCACTGTCACTGTCCTCCATGTCCTTCTCCTTGGTGAATGCTGCTGAAAAGAACTTGTTTAGCAGCTCACTTACATCCCCAACACCAAGCACTAATTCCCTCCTTTATCCTCAGCAGTTCTACCTTCTTCCTGCTTCCCATTTTGTTTTTAATCTATGTCAAGTCAAGAGATTTTATTGTCATGTGTCCCAGTATGGACAATGAAATTCTTGCTTGCTGCAGCACAACAGAATATTGTAGGCATCAGATCAATGTGTCCATATACCATAGGATACACACATCAATAAACAGATAAATGCAATAGGCTGCTATGGTTCAGAGTTTGTTTGAAGTTGTGTTTAATAGTCTGATAGCTGTGGGGAAGTAGCTGTTCCTGAACCTGGATGTTGCAGATTTCAGGCTCCTGTTCCTTCTACCTAATGGCAGCGGAGAGATGAGTGTGTGGCTAGGATGGTGTGGGTCCTAGATGATGCTGGCAGCCTTTTTGAGGCAGCGCCTGCGATAGATCCCCTCGATGGTTGGGAGGTCAGAGCCAATGATGGACTGGGCAGTGTTTACAACATTTTGCAGCCTTTTCTGGTCCTGGACGCTCAGGTTGCCGTGATGCAACCGGTCAGCATGTTCTCTACTGTGCACCTGTAGAAGTTCGAGAGAGTCCTCCTTGACATACCGACTCAGGAAGTAGAGGCGCTGATGTGCTTTCTTTATGATTGCATCAGTGTTCTGGGACCAGGAGAGATCTTCGGAAATATGCACGCCTAGGAATTTGAAGTTCTTGACCCTTTCCACCATCGACCTGTTGATATAAACAGGACTGTGGGTCCCCATCCTACCCCTTCCAAAATCCATAATCAGTTCCTTGGTCTTGCTGGTGTTGAGAGCCAGGTTATTGCGCTGGCACCATTTGGTCAATCGGTCGACCTCACTTCTATACTCTGACTCGTCCCCATCAGTGATACGTCCCACAACAGTGGCGTAGTCGGCGAACTTGATGATGGAGTTCGCACTATGTCCGGCTACGCAGTCATGGGTAATAGAGTGAGTACGGCAGGGGGCAGAGCACACCGCCTTGAGGTGCTCCCGTGCTGATTATTATCGAGGATGACACATTTCCACCAATACGGACAGACTGTGGTCTGTGAATGAGGAAGTCGAGGATCCACCAATTGCTGAGGGATGTGCAGAGACCCAGATCTGAGAGCTTGGTAACCAGCTTGGAAAAACTGCCAACATTATCAAAGACTTGTACCATTTGTCCCGTGCAGTAGAAGGTTCAGAAGCTTGAAAGTGTGCACATTAGACCGTGGAACAGCTGCTTCCCCTCTTTTGTCAGGTGTATGAATGATCCTTCCATAAGCTAGGATACTGTCTGATCCACCTCTACCCCATTGTGGACATTGGACTCTATCAATGACACCAATTTGTTACAATGCTGAGAACAATATTCTGCATTCTGTATCTTCCCTTTTGCTCAATCCAATGTACTTGAATATCTGATCTGAACAGCAGGCAAAACAAAGCTTTTCACTGTGCCTTGATAAATGACAATAATGAATCTAAACCTATAACTAAACCATACGCTTCCTTTCTCTTTTCGACCAAATTTACAATCTAAAGTAATCCAAAGGTTCCCTTACTTTGCCATCCTTATTCCTCTTCTTTATGGGAACATGCCGGTCCTGAACTTCAATCAACTGGCCTTCAAACGACTTGCACATGTCAAATGCTGACTTACCCAATAACAATTGGTCCCAATGCACCCTCACGAGCTCCTGCCTATTTTGTTGTAATGTGCCTTATTCCATTTTAGTGCCTTCTCGCAAGGTCCAGGTTTATCCAAAACAACAGAACAATCGTAAAGTTTCTCAACACAACATCCAGTATGTTCTCTTATTGGGTTGGACTATCCACGTACTGTTTCAGGAAATCCACTTGGATACACCTCACAAATTCATCCCTATCTAGACTTTTGGAACTGAGGTTCCAGTCAATATTGGGGAAGTTAAAGTCACCCACTGAGACAACCATGTTGCTTTGGCATCATGCAACAACATATCTGTTCCTCAGGTAGCCACAAAAAGCTGGAGTAACTTAGCGGGACAGGTAGCATCTCTGGAGAGAAGGAATGGGTGATATTTCTGACGAGACCCTTCTTCAGACCCGCTGGCTATTGGAGGAGGGGTCTACAGTTCAATTCCATTCGAGTTCATGCCCCTTGCTTATTTTTCAGCTCTACTCGTATCGCCTCAGTGGATGACCCTCTAGTATGTCCTCTTTAATCATTGACGTTTGCCATAACATTCTCCCTGATTAAAGTAACTTCTCATTGTATTTTCCCTCTTTCTTTATCACATCTAAAACATCAAAACACCTACAACTTTGAACTGCCAAACATGTCTCTCTCACAACCAAAATCTACTCAACCACAACAAGCCAAGTGTATGGCACCATATCAAATACCACTTGAACGTCCATGTATACTTTATTTCTCTCAATTCACCTCTCTGCAACTTAATTAAAAAATTCTATCAAGCCAGTTGATATGATTTAACTTTAACAAATCTGTGTTGGAATGCCTGCTAATTCTATCCCAGTTTATAGTTCCACTAAGTTACCTGACCACAGAGGATTAAAGTTATGGGGAAACCACTCCTGGATCGATAGTTATTTGCAAGATTATGTTCAGGGCTTCTGTAATTGACCTGACCTGAATCCAGGTCAGATCGAGGGGAGTTCCCCCGCCACCGATACCATGTAATCCCGTGCTACCTGCTCCATGGTCAGATAGTCGGCGACTAACCTGTCTCCCCCACCTGGTTTGCCAGATGAGGAGGGGGCTGTGGACCCCATCAGGATCAAAAACACGATCTGTCAAAGGGCGGATGAGCTCCTAGCGAACCAATGGCCATCCGCACTTCAGTAGAAGTAGCGATGACTGTCGCACATAGCATTGTAAGGAATGATGTTAAAGCACACACACCAAAATCCTATACAGCCAGCAGCAGAAGTCCGCAGGAACTGGAGGACAGAGATGTGTGGTGCGTCCGTCACCGTTCCCTTTGGAAACCAGCTAAAACTTTTACTGATTAAACAACCAATTCTGTAATTACCTCTCATATTTCATTATGATCTACACCATTTATATCAAGTGATTTAATTAATATGTGCCCCACCTGTCTTCCCAGTGTCTCCTCGTATCAATTTGTAGCCCACACAGAATCTCAACTACATCTTATTTTCTGCAAACTCCAGCAGACTGGTGTTACATGAAAAATATTATTTGCATAATGGTATTCTTAAATTATCTATCCTCAACAGTTCTATTTCTTGATTTTAGTATCCCACAGGGCCTTCATCCATCCTACAGGACTTGCAGCCGGACAAAGTCTCCTCCTCAAAAGAGGTGACCCATGCTGAAGATGTACTGTCACATGACCTATGCCTGTCCTGTGCCACTGTAGTTATCAGTGGATCGATTAATCTACTCATCCGGTGACTCGCACATCATGTGAGCACAAGCAGATGTGATGAAAGGACAGTAACTGCTAGTTCTTATTGGAGCAGACACAATGCTTCAAACTCTGCCTAGCTGGAGGTCAACAATGTACCAGAGGGACCACAGACAGCCAAACACCTGAAGCAGCAACAGTGAATGTGCACTGCACTTGTGGGCATTTGAACCACAGTAAGTCTGGAGATTTCCTTCTCAAACTAATGAGGTTTGATGTTACACACCTTTGCAACGGTGTCTGCATCAACAAAATGAATTGCCACTACATAAAGCATTAAAAGCCACAATCACACAAGTGAGTACACCTCCCCTTTAAGGGCATGCACACTACAGTTACTACCATCGATAGGATAGGCGATAGACTAGCCTCAGTCATTGAGAGTTGTTGCCGCCCGATAGGGCACACTTTCTTCAGACTATCGCTACCGACAGGAGGCGCTTGGTCACTGCGGGACTTCTTCCTCTCCCACCCATTGCTTAGTCTGCTCTCTGCTCCACCACTGACTCCTCCTCCTCCATTGCCCCTGCAGTAGCCCCAATCTTCCAAGGTGGAGTATTTTCAGTGACTCCGGGGGAGGAGGAAGTGGCCGAGTGGACAGAGCAACAGGAAGAGGAGGTGGTGGTGGAAATGGAGGTCCGACAGAAAGAAGCCGCAGCAAGTGTGAGGGAGGGAGCCCCACAGTGACCACGCGCGTCCCGAAGAAAGTGCTGTTCCCAGCGGCAACGCCGGCCGCTTCAAACAGACCGTGTGATGGGTGTAAGAGCTCGTTGGTACACCTTGCGAGCCGGGGGAGGTAGCGTCGGTTGACAGTGTGAGCTGGGGTGGCATGTGCAGGTTCGTCTACTGTAACCAAAATCTGTTATAAAGGGCTCTGTTAAAATGAGGATTTACTGTACTTAAAAAAAATAATGATTTAACAACATCTGCAAGTTGACGGAATTAAGTCCTTTCAGTTGATGAGCACTCCTGAGTGGCTAGAAGTACTTCCAGCACCAGAGGCGTGCAGCAAAAAGAGTGTCTACCTTCATGAAGCAGCAAATGCAAATGCAAATGTGTATGACTGCCACTCTCATTAGGAGCGGTGATAGTCCAGTCTCAGTCATCAGTGCCTTGTGATCTGGACTAAAGAAACTAGCACCTCATTCATAGCAGGGAATAGTAGGCAGGGTAATAGAGAAATGGCAGCTGTGATACTGACATGGATACAATGTACCTACAGTTAGCAGTCAGTGCAACAACCCACGCACATCCTCATTCTGACTGGTTGCAGTGCAATAAGTGAGATTCTTGACCACTGCAGAAAAGCAACAGGCATCTGCTTGATTCATTTGTGCAGTTGCAATGCAAAATCTGGATATTTCCCCACTTCGGCAGTGATACTGAGATTGAGGACATAGGGGATTGGTCAGCTATTGATAGGGCAAGGCAACCGGCAATGTAAATACCAAATACTCTTGAGGGTGTAGAAATCAACGTGAAGATGGATAAAGCAGCAGGGTAGGGAACGCCATTCACAGTGCAAGACATGTAGGGGGGGGGGGGGGGGTGAGGAATTGTTGTTGCAATTTAAAAAAGAATGTTAGCTGAAATAGTTTTTCCATTCTCTTCTCCAGCTGAACTTTCAACAGGTAGAAGTTAAGGAAAAAGACAAAGGTGATATGTTATAATGCCAACCAAATGAAAGTAGTCATAACATTCACGAACCCCCACTCCCACATCTTCACTATGGATGTCCAGTCACTCAACACCTCCATCCCCCACCAGGAGGGTCTTAAAGCCCTCCGTTTCTTCCTTGACCGCAGAACCAACCAATCCCCTTCTACTAATACTCTCCTCCATCTAACGGAGCTCGTCCCTACCCTCAACAACTTTTCCTTGGACTCCTCCCATTTCCTCCAAATCCAAGGCGTAGCTATGAGCACGTGCATGGGCCCCAACTATACCTGCCTCTTTGTAGGGTAAGCCGGACAATCCTTGTTCGAGGCTTAACGTGGCCCTATCCCCAAACTCTACCTCCGATATGTTGACGACTGCATTGGTGCTACCTCCTGCACCCATGCAGAACTCACCGACTTCATTCATTTCACCGCTAATTTCCATTCGGCACTCAAATTCACCTGGACCATTTCCGATATCTCCCTACCATTTCTAGACTTCACCATCTCCATCGCAGGTAACAGACTACTAACCGACAAATCCACTGACACCCATGGCTATCTGGACTACACTTCTTCCCACCCTGCTTCCTGTAAGGACTCTATCCCCTACTCCCAATTCCTCCGTCTACACCACATCTGCACCCAGGATAAGGTGTTCCAAACCAGGGCATCAGAGATGTCCTCATTCTTTAGGGAACAGGGGGATCCCCTCCTCTACTATAGATGAGGCTCTCACCAGGGCCTCCTCTATATCCCGCATCTCCACTCCACTCCACTCCCCATCCAATTTCAATTTGTTCCTTCCCACCCAAACCACCCCCTCCTCGGGTACTTTCCCCTGCAACCGCAGGAAATGCTACACGTGTCGCTTTACCTCCCCCCTCGACTCTATACAAGGACCCAAGCAGTCTTTCCAGGCGAGACAGAGGTTCACCTGCACCTCCTCCAACCTCAACTATTGCATCCGCTGCTCTAGGTGTCAGCTTCTCTACATCGGCGAGACCAAGCACAGGCTTGGCGATCGCTTTGCCCAACACCTCCGCTCAGTCGCACTAACCAACCTAATCTCCTGGTGGCTCAGCACTTCAACTCTCCCATTCCGAATCCGACCTTTCTGTCCTGGGCTTCCTCCATTGCCAGAGTGAGGCCCAGCGCAAATTGGAGGAACAGCACCTCATATTTTGCTTGGGTAGTTTACACCCCAGTGGTATGAACATTGACCTCCAATTTCAGATAGTCCTTGCTTTCTCTCTCCTTCCCCTCCCCAGCTCTCCCACAAGCCTACCGTCTCAGCCTCTTCCTTCCTTTATCCCGCCCCAACCCTGACATCAATCTGAAGAAGGGTCTCGACCCGTAACGTCGCCTATTCCCTTTTCTCCATAGATGCTGCCTCACCCGCTGTATTTCTCCAGCATTTTTGTCTACCTCTGATCTACACAATTGTTTTTTGAATTATCTCTTTTAATTTCACATTTCCAGTACTTTTTCTTTTGTTGTTTCTAATAATGTGGATAGTTTGAAACAACTCCCAAATAGGATACTTACAAACATGGAAGATGATTAAAATCTACAGCATACTTAACAATTATTAACCTAATGCCTGCACCAATCCAATCCCCAGCCTTTGCAGAGTTGAATGAATTCCAAATTGCATACTGGCATACCATTTGAAAATAACAATATAAATGTGTAAGCTGACATTGTTGTACATGTTAGGACCTCAGGCTGAAGTATATTTTTTTCATATCGCTGAAATTAATGGTTGGAGTTAATGAAATTAATGGTAACGAGTTCACAACTCAAAAGATGCTCTTGATGGATAATAGTGGGAAAGGCTATGAAACCAGGATGTCAGAATTCACAATTAGAAATCCAAGCAATTTACACAGTATTTTACATGCGCATATTACATGTTGAAAATAAAAAAATTAAAAGATAAATAATTGGAATGGTTCACAGTTTTTGAACATTATAATGTAGACATTACTCAAGTTACTTACATTTGCACAGTGTAAAGCCAAAGCACAGAAAACTGCAAACAGTTTAAAGTTTTTCTCATCTGTTAGAGTAAAGGCATGTCCAGTCATTTTGTTCACCATTTGTACAACACCAATGACAATCCCTCGGCTGACGATAGGCATACAGAGGATGCTGCGTGTGGTATACCCTGTGTACAGGTCTATTTCTCTATTGATATATGAAGAAAAACACACATTAAACATTTAAAAACTATTTATGAGGATTTGTTCTTGGAATCACTAAAACCATGCAGTTTTCATTGCTCAGTCATCATTTTACCCAATTTAACAATTCGAATCAAGACAAAATATCACCACCATTTATAATTTCAATTGCCACTGGATCCATTTTTCATGAAAGTCAACTTATGTATCTAGAAGCATATTTTTCAAACCAATCTGATTCAACATCTAATACCAAGTACAAATACAGTGCCATTCATAATGTTTGGGACAAAGACCCATCATTTATTTATTTGCCTCTGTACTTCACAAATTTGAGATTTGGACTAGAAAAAAAAAAATCACATGTGGTTAAAGTGCACATTGTCAGATGTTAATAAAGGCCATTTTTATACATTTTGGTTTCACCATGTAGAAATTACAGCAGTGTTTAAACAAAGTCCACTCATTTCAGGGCACCATAATGTTTGGGACACAGCAATGTCATGTAAATGAAAGTAGTCATGTTTAGTATTTTGTTGCATATCCTTTGCATGCAATGACTACTTGAAGTCTGCGTTTTATTAGATTAGATTTTATTACTTGTCATTCGAACCTCAGAGAGGCTCAAACGAAACTCCGTTTCTACAAGCTGTACAAACAGAACAATTCATTAAAAAAAACTCAAAGAATTGAATTCACACAAACACCCATCACAGTGAATCTCCTCCTCATTGCGATGGAAGGCAAAGTTCTTCTCTCTCCCCCGCACCATTTCTCTTGCGGTGTTGAAGCCCCAGGTGGGCGATGTTAAGCCCCACGGCCATTGAGGCCGCGCCGGGCAATGTACAGCCCCGCTCCGGGTCGTTCCAACCCTACGACACGGGATGGAGAAGTTGTGTTGCGGGAGGTCCGGAGAGCGGTCTCCCACCCGGACCCGCGAGCTCCCGATATCCCGACAGTCCACCGGCAGTAATCTGCAGCTGGAGCTGGAGCTCCGGAGTCAGGCCGCAGCTGGAGCTGGAGCTCCGGAGTCGGGCCGCAGCAGCGAGCCACCACCGCTCCCCACGCTCCGAGGCCGGCCAGCCCCACGATGGTAAGCCCGCAGCTCTGCAGGCTCCGTGACTGGAGCCCTCAGGTCGCCCCAGTCGGAGGCCGCTCCACGGTGCTAGGCCCCAACGACAATGGAGACCCGATAGGGAAAAAGTCGGGTCTCCCATGCAGAGAAGAGATTTTTAAAGTTTCCCCCTCCCCATATATACACAGTTAGAAACAGTACTAAAAAAAACACGTACAACTACATTTAACTAGACAAAAAATAAAAAAAGACAGACAGCCTGTAGGGGCCGCTGCAACGTGAGGCGCGCCGCCGCACAGATTCATGGACATCACCAGTTGCCGGGTGTCTTCTCTGGTGATGCTCTGCCAGGCCTGTATTGCAGCCATCTTTTGCTTATGCTTGTTTTGGGGGCTAGTCACTTTCATTTTTCTCTTCAGCATATAAAAGGCATGCTCAATTGCGTTCAGATCAGGTGATTGACAATCACTCAAGAATTTAGCTTTGAATAGGATGTGTCTATATACTTCAGAATTCATGATGCTACTACCATCAGCAGTTGTATCATCAATGAAGAAAAGTGAGCCAGTACCTTCAGCAGCCATACATGGCCAGGCCATTACACCCCCACCACCGTGTTTCACAGATGAGGTAGTATGCTTTGGATATTGGGCAGTTCCTTCTCTCCTCCATACTTTGCTCTTGCCATAACTCTGATATAAGTTAATCTTTGTCTCATCTGACCACAAGACCTTTTTCCAGAGCTGTTTTAAGTACTTCTTGGCAACTGTGGTTTGCATCTTGTACTGTAGCCTCTGTATTTCTGTTCATGAAGTCTTCTGCGGACAGGGTTCATTCTATACCTGACTCCTGAATAGTGTTTCTGATCTGTCGGACAGGTGTTTGGAGATTTTTATTTATTACAGAGAGAATTCTTCTGTCATCAGCTGTGGAGGTCTTCCTTGGCCTGCCAGTCCCTTTGCGATTAGTAAGCTCACCAGTGCTCTCTTGCTTCTTAATGATGTTCCAAACAGTTGATTTTGGTAAGCCTAGGGTTGGGCTGATGTCTCTAACAGTTTTATTCTTGTTTCTCAGTCTCATAATGGCTTCTTTGACCTTCATTGGCACAACTTTGGTCCTCATGTTGATCAATAGCAACAAAAGTTTCCAAAGGTGATGGGAAGAATGGAGGAAAGACTAGGTGCTGAGAGCTCTCTTATACCTGCATTAAGGAGGTAATTAAACACACCTGAGCAATTATAAACACCTGTGAAGCCATGTGACCCAAACATTATGGTGCCCTGAAATGGGGGGACTGTGTATAAACAGAGCTGTAATTTCAACATGATGAAACCAAAATGTATAAAAATACCCTTTAATAAAATCTGACAATGTGCACTTTAACCACGTGTGATTTTTTTTTCTGTTACAAATCTCAAGTTGTGGAGTACAGAGGCAAATAAATAAATGTTCCATACATTATGGAGGGCATTGTATAAATAACAATCTTGCATCTTTTTTACTAATTCCAGTCTATTCAAATTTCTCATATTCCTGATTTCCAATACTAACACAGTGCAGGCAGTCCCCGACTTACATGGTACGCAAATTACGTAAACTTGGACTTACTTAAACAATTCACAATAGGTGGTCCCATTTCCTGAATGACCTGTTATAGCAACAGGAGGGTGTCGAGGGCTTCCCGTCAGCTTCTAAGATATAAAAGCAACACCTTCCAGGAATGGGGGAACACATGGGGCTTTAAAATTTCTGCCTCTAAGACTAAATATGTGGTATTTGGTTTTAAAAGAAAGTTACTTAAGTTAGGGCTGCATATGTATGGGTCTCTATTGGAGAAGGTAAAGGTTTTTAAGTTTTTGGGTGTTTAGTTTGAAGAGCGTATGACTTGGGCTGTGCATGAAGGTAAAATTGTGTTGAAATGTGGAAATGTTCTGAATGTTATGAGAAGTCTGGTTGGGTGTGAGTGGGGGGCCAACAGGGAGACAATGATGCTAATTTATCAGGCCATGATCAGATCTTCTCTTGACTATGGGTGTTTTGTGTATGGGTCTGCGTCTAAAACTGTTCTGGCTAGGCTAGATGTGTTGCAGGCAAAGACTTCGAGGCTTTGCCGTGGAGCCTTCAGAACTTCCCCAGTCCCAGCCCTGATTGTTGAAATGGGAGAAATGCCCTTATGGTTAAGGCGCATTAAGATGGGGTTACATTACTGGGCTAAACTTTGTGGGTGTAATGATACCTTCCCAGCAAGGTGTTTGTTGCAAGAGGTTGATGATGGTAACAAATATAACACACTTTTTGTCATTATAAATCAGTGGACTAGGAAGCTGGGTTTGGAACAAGGGGGTATTATAGAGCATACAATATGGCCACCTGTGCCCTATTGGGTTCTTCCTGAAGTGTTTATTGAGCTTGCCTTTCTTCAGGAAAAAGATAAGTGCGAGGTGACTCCAAGAATAGTGGAATATCTTAATTCAATCAGTGAGAGCACTTTGATTGTTTTTACAGATGTTTTTAAAGATCCCGTTAGTGGGAGAGCTGGGTTTGGAGTGTATGTGGAGCAGCTTGGGTTGAAGATTGGCCGACGCATTTCTGATGGAAACTCTGTTCTCACGACTGAATTAATGGCAATTCAATGGGCTCTATGGTGGATTGCGGAAGCCAGTTTTAGAGAAGTAATTATCTGTTCTGATTCTACAGCTGCTCTTGAAACTTTAAGAGTATGGAAATCTAAAGCTCATCCTGACATTCTAAATGAAATCTTGAGTGTGTTTTCTAGAATTGGGTTTGCGTGTAACATTACTTTTTGCTGGGTCCCCGGGCATGCTGGGGTGAGGGGGAATGAGCAGGTGGACCTCATAGCAAAGGAGTTTAAGAAGATAAATAGATATCCATGGGGAGAGTGGATATTGAGGAGAGTGGAACTGAGAGAAATAATTAAAGAAGGCTTAACAAAAGAATGGCAGAGAGGATGGGAAAAGGAAGTCAGGGGTAGACACTACTTTTCTATACAATCTGGTTAGGAAAATATGTTTCTGTAAAAATATAATCTCTGTCCCGTAGGGACTCAATTAAACTGTGCAGATTGAGGTTGGGACACTGTGGGTTAAATTACTATTTGTGCATTGTAGGGTAACATGTTTCTGGCTTGTGTGAATGTGGGAGTAATGAGACAGTTAAGCATGTTTTCCTAGAATGTAAAAATTATAGGGTAGAAAGAAAGGTATTGTTTGTTGGACTGACAGGACTTGGAGTTGAGGCATTTTCTGTTTTATCTTTGTTTGGACACAGTGAGAAACATCAACTGATATCCAGGGCTGTTCTTCAATTCCTGCATGTTACAGGACTGTTTGTAAGAATCTAGTTCAAACTTTGACCTGCGGAGGGCAGTAATACGCTTAGCAGCGTTTACACTGCTAGAATCCTACAAGAAGAAGAAGGAGAAAGCTCTTCCAGTTTTGGTCAATGTTGGTGCCACACTGGGAAGGCGAGTGAAAACGAGGGACATAGTGGAGAGCAATTCCCAGACAAGTCACAGACATTTTCCACAACTTGCACCAGCGAGCTCTTCTTTTCCAGCAGACACGGCTGTTGTTGCTGTGACATTGTAGCCCCCGGCCGACAGTGTTTTTTTGGGCCGCCAGACAGGACGCACTGATTCACTGTGTGCCTCCCTCCCCTCCAACCAGCTGCCGCTTCTTCCCGTCGGTCTATCCTACCCCCCGCCGCCACCTCTTCCTCCTGTTCCCAAAGCTTTGGCCACTCCCCCACTGCCTCCTCCCTGCCCGCAGCCGCCGACACCTTCCACCTTGACTACGGGAACAAGGAGGAGGTAGCGGTGGTGGAGGGTGGAGGGTGGAGTGGACAAAGCAAGGGCCGACAGGAAGAAGCGGCATTTGGTGAGAGGTTGGGAGCACAGTGACAGAGTGCGCACACTAACACTGTCCTACACACATTAGGGACAATTTACAATTATATCAAGAAAATTAGCTCCAACATAACTGTAAAACTTTGGAGTGTGGGGGGGAAACCGGAGATACCGGAGAAAACCCACGCAGGTCATGGGAAGAACTTGTAAACTCCATACTGACAGTACCCGTAGTCAGGATTGAACCCAGTTCTTTGGCGCCGTGAGGCAGCAACTCTACTGCTGCACCACCGTACCCCCTTGTGGGAGTGTCTGCATTCTATTTCAATACTCCTAACCCTTTGCAAATTTTATAACTTGGACTATTTACTGTATCTCCCAATGTAATCAGATTCGTGTCATCTTCCACCTTAATCTACCTTTCCATTTCCATTCCATTTTTTTTTGCTTTTCACTTTTTTTCTTATACCACAACAATGAGTACATAGAGTTGACTGCAGGACAGACCTCCTTTTCTGCTGATATTTTTAAATACATACTCATATTTTCATCTTTCATTCTGTTGTTACTATTATTAGTAAGATTAAACGAGAACTTACCAGTTTGAAGTTTGATCTTTATTTTATGAGGAGTTGCGATGAGGGATTTCGTGAAGAACCCGCCAGGCACGCATGCGCGACATTTCTTCAAAGCAGCGGTGTGGAATCACAGAACCAACAACAGAGAAATGACTTGTTATAGTAAGATTGAAGAGACTCTATATACCAGTTGATCTTATGGTAGAGGGTTGGGAGCGGAGGGCACGAAATCCCTCATCGCAACTCCTCATAAAATAAAGATCAAACTTCAAACTGGTAAGTTCTCGTTTAATCTTACTATTTCATTTCGGAGTCACGTGAGTGACTTCGTGAAGACTTCAAAGCTCTGTGATTACACGCCCTGGACCACGTCCATGCTCACACACTGCCGTAATACTGATGGAGGAAGTATGTTAACGTATTTCAGACTTGAACAAGCTGAAAAAATAATAACATTATAGTTAGTACAACAATAAACCCCTGAACTCGGGGACAAACGTTTAGGGACAGCACTAACGTGCGTAACGTTGCGGGAAAAACCGGCCACAGGTTTGTTATGAAACCACTGAAATGTAGTTTCATTGGCCCAGCCCGCTATCGTGAGGACATGCTCCATGAACACCTCCATGGTCCTCGTTCCTGATGTGGATGCGGCCTTGGTAGAATGACATTTCATATGTTTAGTGTCTTACCTGCTGCATCGAATACCACCTTAAGCCATCTGGAGATAGTCTGCACCGTTACCCTGTGACGTGGGTTTCCATGGCTGACAACAGATCCGCCTCCATATTCCTGATGGCCATTTCCAGACCTGTAGTCGCAGGTCTGTATAGTTTAAGTAACTCTTCCATAAAGAAGTTACTTTTTATGGGTTGATCATTCTATCCAGGTTTAATTCCTGTAGAGTCTGGACCCGTTGTGCTGTATTCAGTGCTATTGCCATCACCACTTTTAAAGGTGAGTAAGTCCAGTGGTACCTCCGTCATAAGCGACCACCTCCTGAGTAGGGTCAACACCACCCTAATCTCTCAGATATTATATCGTGGTCGGGAAGGGATGAATAGAACATATCCCTCGTAGTTTGGATACCAGCTGGTGAGATCCCACTCCAATGTTGAGCTAGGATGACAGTGCACTATAGGCACTGTAAGCAGCACTGTAACTGAGGGCTCATCATAATGAAGACCAGTGAGCATGCCAGCACATTGGAGATCATAGCAGATATGTAGGTCGTCTTGGTCCGACTACAAAAACCTCTCATATCCTGTGTAGGTGAGGTAGTGCTTCCCAGTGGACTTTCTCTGCACGATCTATATGACGTCCATGGTCCTGTATGTTCCAGACCTGGGTACGTTTTCTGCAACACCTGTCCGATGAGGCAGAATGGGGAAAGCATCGAAATCCATTTCCCTCAATGTAGCGAGAACTCGTCCATCGCCACACTTGGAGACCACATTCTGCAGTTTCTCCTGGGTTTCCTCAGGTACTACAGGTTCCTTCAGAACTGGAGGACATCTGGTCCAGCTGCAGAGACTGTGCTCTACGATATGCTCCATCATGCGCTCCATCCGAGCCATGCGACCACTGCCGCATATGCGGACAATAAGTCGACTTCCTCAGGTTCTGGAGAATCTCTGAGGCTTCTGTCATTGCCCCACACCTCGTCGAGGTGATGACAAGGGTGCAAGACAGGATGTCGCTGCCTGCCCCTCCTGCGTGGCTAAGCGACTCCCGCGCGGACCTGCCGCTTACTCCGCCGTCTTCCGGACGGAGGCGGCCCGCTGGTCTAAAAAGACATGATAGCGGTGATGAGTCGGTCCCGGCCGCTGAAGCGTGGTACCCCGACGTCCGCGCGGGTTTGCCGCCTATCCTCCAAAGGCGACGTTCGGTCACGTCCTTCACTACAAGGGGGTGTGGTGACCGAGATGAGACTACACCGACCTGCAACCAGGCAGGCTCCCTCGGTGCTGAGTCTGTGTCCTCCCTTGGGACAAAGCGTCGTTCGGTCACGTCCTGCCGCTAAAGGGGGTGCGTGACCGAGATGAGACTACACCGACCTGCAACCAGGCAGGCTCCCTCGGTGCTGAGTCGGTGTCCTCCTTTGGGACAAAGCGTCGTTCGGTCACGTCCTGCCGCTAAAGGGGGTGCGGTGACCGAGATGAGACTACTCCGACCTGCAACCAGGTAGGCTCCCTCGGTGCTGAGTCTGTGCCGGCCGCACATGTGGTCCTCCAGACCCAGGCCTCAATCCTTCACCGGTCCACGATCTGGTGGCCTGCTCCAGTGGAAGTCGACCCCGGCTCTATGGTGGGTTTACCGACTGCTGTGCGATACTTCCCCTGGTCCTCTCTCTGGTGACCTGCATATTTGGGGAGAGAGAATGTGCCAAGAATATAACACGTTACGCACCTTTGCTCCACTGTCGCTATGGTTAAGTGACAGAGGTAGGGAGTCAGGGTCTTACCTACCCTGCTCCTGTGCGGTTACCACTTATGGCACCATGATCAGTCGTGGTGGAGAATCGGGTCCTGACTGCGCAGGGCTCCCCTGATTTCCGCGTTTTTATCCCGATCCGCAGAGCGGGTGCTGCCGACGTAACGGGCAGCTCCAGGAATGGTGGGCGTTGACTCACATCTGGAGGCGCCGGTATGTAGGTCCTTGCTGGCCTTCCGGTTTGACCCCGTGGACTGGAATATGGAATTTTCCTGGCCGTTTGTCTGGTCAAGGTGTGCGACCTCATAATACCCACTGTCTTGGCATGGTCGTCTAAATCCTTGACCTGCTTCAGAAGGTCTTCCCTGAATAGTTGTCTGGGTGGTGGTGTTGGAGATGCTCTGCATAGCCCCACAAATTTGGGATTTAGCGTGAGCTTGATGGCACTTTTTCCGAAATGCATTATTTCGTATAGCGTGTTACATAATAATTCAAGAGCATCCTCCTGTACGGTGTTTCAAGTCCATCCCGTCCACCGACCTCGCAAAGGACCTGATCCTGTATGGTGGTTGGTGAGGAAATCAATGGTAGCGGCCAGTTTAGTTTTGAGAGGTTGTCTCGATGATTCGGGTAACGCAAACTTGGCTGCCACGTCCAAAAGTTCTTCCTGAGGAACCTCAGGTGCCACTGGTTTGTGTACCAAGATATCCTCTTCTCCTGGCTGCCTCATGCTACCAATTGATGATGGGGATGTATCCAAAAGTCCCCTGAACTGGACATTTCCTGCCGTTGATTTTGCTGCAGGATCCGTTCCATCATCCTCTCCATCCGTTCAATGCGCCCTTCATGGTGCGTAAATGGGAGGTCAGAGCCCTCATGCCCGAAGGAACTCCTGAGGCTCCTATCATCGGCCCGTACCTCATCGAGGTAATCTCGGTGCCGTGACGAAAAGTCGCTGCCAGCCGCCTCAGCGAAGCTGTACGACTCCCGCGTGGATCTGCTCATTCGCCTCCTTGGATGAGCTAGGCCCGACTGCCTCAAAGGGCATATGCGGTGTGAAGTCGGCACCTGACGCCTGCTGCGTGGTGACCCGACATCCGCGCGGGCTTGCCACCTGTCCTACTCCTGGACTCAGGCGGCGTACGGTCCCGTCCTGCCGCTTTTGGGGGATGCAGTGACCGTGGCGAGACTCCACCTGTATGACTCCACCTGGTCCAACTAGATGGTGAGTCTACACTGGCCCTCCCTGGTCTGCCAGTGGACTCGGGTCTCGGTAGACCACCAGTCCGCAATCTAGCGGTCTCTGGTGAAATTCCTGCCCTAAAAGGGCTTTGTTATTGAGCTCTATCCCTGGCTCTTTCGCGAGGGCTCGGGGAGAAGGGTCGTGCAACAGCATGTGAAACCCGTTTGCTCATATCAGCCTACGATTCTCTCCCTGTTGGAGATAGTGAAAAATGGAGTCAGGGTCTACCTGCTCCGGCGCCGTACCGACTTCCTGCTCTGCGGGTACCCCGCTTGTACACAGCTGTGTCGGTAGGTCGGGTCCTGTAATCACAGGGCTCCCCGACTTTTGCGCCTTTTTCCCGGCCCGTCTAGCGGGTGCTGTCGTTGTAGAGAGCTCCGGGAATAATGGCCGACGACTCCTTTCGGAAGTCCTGCGGCCTGTACTCCTCATTATCCATGTCCCTGTTGGAGAAAACACAATTCAAAACAGAAAGGACAACCAGCTCAAGGTTGCCTGTACTTACCTGAGTGGCCCTAATGAAGGCCTGGCGGCGAGCTGTCGTTCTGCCATTGCTGCGCAATGGTGAGCGTTGAGCCCAGACCCCGCAGGGTCAACGAGCTGCCCCATTGTAAAAATAAGTTGGGCTTAGAACAACATGATAATGGCTGCAACTCCATTACCTCTTAATTACAGTACTGGGATAATACAGGCTGTGTAGAGTTGAGTTGGGGCTAACCCCTTACTCTGAGTAAATGCCGACAGCCCACAGTATCGTGTGGGCTGCGGTGTAAGTCGGGCTGCATTTCTGCCATTGCTGACCGCGAATGGCGAGCCTGCAAGCCCCTAGTTCAATATACATGCCGACAGCCCGCAGTATCCTTGCGGGCTGCGGTGTAAAATCGGGCTGTGCTCTGCCGTTGCTTGCTGCATACGGCGAGTCTGCAAGCCCATATTACAATATAAATGCCGACAGCCCGCAGTATCCTTGCGGGCTGCGGTGTAAAATCGGGCTGTGCTCTGCCGTTGCTTATTGCATACGGCGAGTCTGCAAGCCCATCCTACAATATAAATGCTGACAGCCCGCAGTATCCTTGCGGGCTGCGGTGTAAAATCGGGCTGTGCTCTGCCGTTGCTTATTGCATACGGCGAGTCTGCAAGCCCATACTTACTTATAAATGCCGCCAGCCCGCGGTCTGCGGGCTGCGGCGTAGAGTCGGCTGCCTCTGCCGTCCTCCGCCGGCGAGTGTGAACCCGGACCCACCTAGGTCAACGGGCTCTCCCGACTCCATGAGTTAGAGCCGCCGCTGACTGCCCGCATACCGCGGTCCGCAGTCGGTGTTGAAGCGGCCTGGAGCACTCTGGAAACAGAGTCTCTGTAAAGAAAAAACGGACGGCGGGTTAGTTTTCCACTTACCTGCAGGTCCCAGCAGTGGAGGAGCAGCGCTCCTCCCTGCCCGTCGCTCGCACGCGCGTCGACGATATGTCGCGCATGCGTGCCTGGCGGGTTCTTCACGAAGTCACTCACGTGACTCCGAAATGAAATTATTCCTGACCCTTTAGTATTTAGTTTGCATTTTACGCTTTTAATAACATGGGCTTTGTTCTCTTTCCTTTTTTAATCTTCCAACTGCAGACGCTCTCTGGCTTATGTAAGGGTTACTTCCTGCGGATGCTTGCGTAAGTCAGATGTTACCCAAGTCAGAAATAGATGTGCTACAGTGCACGTGTAAATTTACTATTAGACATGGAGACCACGTGGGAGCTCCGATGTGAATATATCAGTGGATATTTTGAAGGCAGAGATTTTTCCCAGTGTGGAAATATCATAGCCTAGAAGACATAACTTTAAGGTCAGAGGGGGAAAGTTTAAAGGAGATATGTGGGACAAGATGTTTTACACAGTGAGTGGTGGATGCATGGAATGCACTGACAGGAGTGGTGACAGAAGCATATACAATAATGGTATTGATGAAGTTTTTTGATAGACACATTGATACGTAAGGAATGGAGGATATGAATCATGTGCAGGCACAGGAGACTAATATGGCATCGTATTCGGCACAGTCATTTTGAGATAAAGGGTGTGTTCCTGTGCTGAACTGTTCTATGGTTTCATCCCATTTCTCTCTTCCTGACAGGGCCCACAACAACTAGATCTTCACCCTTTTTCCACAATTTATTTTCATACACATTGTGATTTCCTTTACTCTCTCAACGGGTGGGAATCTGGATCATTAAGGGAGATAACTCTACAATCTCTTTTACATGGATTTATTTACCAGTCCTGAATTTACATTGTACTGTACAGATGCTCCTTGATTTACGATGCTTCGACTTACGATATTTCGACTTTACGATGGTGCAAACGCTGGGCAACGGCAGCGAACCGCACCTCACCCGGTCACGTGATCAAATTGTATTAAATGCATTTTCGACTTACGATATTTTCGATTTACGATGGGTTTATCGGAACATAACCTCATCGTAGGTCGAGGAGCAGCTGTACATGCAAAACTATAAATTCTTATCCTCGTGCTTCTCGATAATCACTATCGCTATAATCTAGTTCAGTCCGCATCCCTCCCATTAAAGCCATAAGCAACACTAATTCCCTTTGCCACACCACAGTCAGCCACAGCTTCGGGTCTCTGGCCCCTCGATTTGCTTCTTGAACTTCTTTTCCATTAGATTCTTATTCTTCTTTAAGTACTCCATTAAACATAACTTGTGCAGTGTCAAAATACCCATCTTTTGCTCTGGTCTCAGAAATCAGTTTCTGTCAAAATAATTATTCAAAGTAATTCACAAATAAATTACCTGTTGAAGCGGGGGTCTGCATAGGCATCAGGAATGTTTAGAACTTCTCCAGTCCGTGCTACTTGTCCAGCAATTCCTTTCTCAATAGAAAACCTTATCAATAGAAAATAATTGGTTGGTTTGGCATTTTTATTCTGTATTTGATAAATAGTGGGGCAGATCTTCCAATGGCTTGGCAGCAATCACTGACTATTCTTATTGAAAGACCGACAAGCAGATTTAGGGTGTCGTTTGTCTAATTCCCAAATGGCTTCCTGTTAATCCAGCAGATGTAGTTTCACCAGCAGAAATTCGGACAGCATGGATTTGAACCATGCACCAGGATCGAGGAATATTGGGAGACTTTTTTATTGACTATTTCATTTGGAGGTTGTCAGCACTCAACATTGCTTCTAAACTCCAAAAACCCCATCATATATCTCTCTCTGACTTATCCCCAATAGTAAATTTAGCGCCAAAAGGTGCACGAATCATGAGTCCAGGAATGGTTGAATGGTGAAGCTAGGTAATGTGATTTTTTTCCCCCTAATCAATAGGTCATAAAATCTCTGTGTCACTGAAATGTTATTGGGATGTCTGAAGTGGTACAGGACAATAATGTTGGAGGTTGTAAAGTGAAGTATGGTCATGTCATACGTGATAGGAATAGAATTAGGCCATTCGGCCCATCATGTCTACTCCATCATTCAATCATGGCTGATCTATCTCTTCCTCCTAACCCCATTCTGCTGCCTTCTCCCCATAACCTCTAACACCCGTACTAATCAAGAATCTATCTATCTCTGCCTTAAAAATATCCACTGACTTGGCCTCCACAGCCTTCTGTGGCAGAGAATTCCAGATTCACCACTCTCTCACTAAATACATTTCTGCTCATCTCCTTCCTAAAAGAATGTCCTTTAATTCTGAGGCTATGACCTCTAATCTTAGACTCTCCCACTAGTGGAAACATCCTCTTCACACCCACTCTATCCAAGCCTTTCTGCGTTTCAATCCTCTAAACTCCAGTGAGTACACGCCCAGTGCCGACAAACGCTCATCATAGGTTAACCTATCCATTCCTGGTGATCAGATACACAGAAACAAATCCCATACACACTGGAGACCTGAATAATAAAATGGAAATACTGCAAACGCATAGCAGGCCAGAGTCATCCTGTGAACAGCGGAATAGGCCCTCAGGTTACTGACCATTTTGATGCAAGGCATTTAACATTAACTTTTTTTTAATCCCTCAGCAACAGTAGTAGTAAATGACATGAGCATTCTGTACTTTGACAGTGTTAACTGTGGCACAGACTCTCATTGGCTGTTAAGGTGTTAAGATAAACTGGCCACATACAATCTGATTAAGGATTAAGTAGGGACTTCATGCTTGGCATCTGGGGATATAGGCAAGGTACAAAACAAGTACTTTGCATCTGTTTTCACCAAGGAGAAGGACATGGAGGACAGTGAGATCAGTGGAGAATACTAACATGCAAGAGCAGTTTCAGATTAAGAAGGAGGCGCTGGACCACTCAAAGATAAAGGAAGGAATTTATGCTTGGAGACAGAGGATGTAATCAAGGTGCTAAATGAGTCATTTGCATTTATATTCACCAAGGAAAAGGATATGGAAGGTAGTAGGAGTGGTGGGGGGTATACTAATATGCAAAGTCTGTTTGAAATCAAGGAGGTGATGTGAGGTCTCTTGAAATGCATTAAGGTGGATAAATCCCCAGGGTCTGATGGGATTTATCCCAGGTTATTGAGAAAGGAAAGAGGGAAGATTGTGGTTCCCTTGACAAAGATCTTGGCATCTTCTCTAGCCATAGGTGAGCTCCCAGAGGCGGGAATAGTTAATGTTGCTCCTTTATTTAGGAAAGGAAGTAGAATTCAGGAAATTATAAACTGGCGAGCCTCACGTCACTGGTAGGGAACATATTGGAAAGTATTTGTTGGGATACGATTTAGTATCCCAACAATACGATTTACATATTGGAAAGTATTTGTTGGGATATCTCCTATTTGGAAGAGAATGGGTTGATTAGGGGGAATCAGCATGGCTTTGTACTTGGCAGATTGTTTCATACTAACTTTTTCTCAACCTGATTTAGTTTTTTGTGAAGGTGACAAATATAATCATAGTGGGTAGGATGGTGGATTTTGTCTACATGCAATATAGTCAGGTGTTCGATGAAGTCCCACATTGTAGGCTGATACAGAAGATTAAGATACATGGAATTAACAGTATGGATTCAGACCTGGCTAACTGATAGAAGACAGAGGGTTGAGGTGGAAGGGCAATATCCAGATCTGTGACTAGTGGAGTTCTGCTGAGATCTGTGCTGGGGCCTCTGCTGTGTGTGATATATATAAATGACTTGGATTGGTTAGTAGGTTTGCAGATGACAACAAGATTACTGTGGTTGCAGACTGTGGGAAAGACTGTCAAGGGATGCAACAGGATATAGATCAGCTACAGAAATGGCTGTAGAAATGGCAAATTGAATTTAATCGAGTCAAGTCAAGAGTCAGGAGTGTTTTATTGTCAGATGTCCCAGATAGAACAATGAAATTATTACTTGCTGCAGCACACCAGAATAAGTAAATATAGTACACTGTAATATTAGGTGTTGCACTATGGAAGGACAAATGTAGGGGGAATATATACAATTAATGACATGACCCTTAATAGCTTTGATGTACAGAGGGATTGTGGGGTCCAAGTCCATAACTCCCCGAAAGTGGCAACACAAGTAGATAACGTGGTAAAGAAGGCATATGGTATGCTTGCTTTCATAGGTGGAGGATTGAATATAAAAGTCCAGCGGTCAATGCCGCAGCTTTATAGGACTTTGGTTAGCGCACATTTGGATTATTGCTTGCAGTTCTGGTCTTCCATTACAGGAAGGATGTGAAAGGTTTGGAAAGGGTACACAGGATGCTTACGTGAATTATGTCTGGATTTGGGGGTATTAGCTTCAGGGAGAGGTTGGACAGATATGGATTATTTTCTCTGGAAAACCGGAGGTTGCAGGGAGGCCTGATAAAAGTATATAAAATTATGAGCTGCACAGATAAGGTAGACAGAACATTTTTCCCGGTATGGACATAGCTTTAAGGTGAAGGGGCAAAGTTTAAAAGAGATGTGTGGGGCAATTTTTGTTTTACACAGAGGATGGCGAGTGCCCTGATTGTGTAGTTGGGGGGGGTGGTGGTTGAGGCAGATACGATAGTGGCATTTAAGAAACGTTTGGATAGGCATATGGTTATGCACAGAATGGAGGGATATGAATTTTGTTCGGCACAGACATTGTGGGCAGAATATCTCCTTTATTGAAGTAAAGTAGCTATTAATCAGCAGATAGATACTCTTCTAATAATGCAATAGATTTTGAGCAATGAGAAGCTTTTTGGCTCAGTGAACCAAGTTACGATCCAAAGGAGAAAATTCGGAATCTGACTACCCTATGCTTCAGGATTTTTTCTTTTACACTAGTTCCTGATCATTCATGCATATCACTAAACTGAAAAAAGATAACAACTTTTGATTGGTCTCCAGTTGCCAATTTCTGTGATAGTAACATAAAATTATCTTCACTGCTTTAATAATTGTTTTGTTAATCTAATACATCAGGGCACATTTGTATTCTGATTTGTAGAATGTTTCGAACCATAAAGTCAACTTCTAGTACGCAAAGAGAAATGTCTTCATTTCTCAGAAAAATAAACTTAACAGCAAAAACACTTCTAGATTTAATTTTCAATCTTATTTTTGTTACTCAATGTTGTTAAAGCCGTTATATGGTACCTGATCTCTTTGGTTTTCTTGAAGACTGGTTTTCCTTCCTTCATTTCACCGATGTCAAACAAGTCTGAAAACAACTCTTTCTTGACGTGGTCAACCTGAAAGAGCGCACAGCGATCTGCGTTCACTAAGCTTTTTGCATTTATCTGGGAGAAAAAAAAAGATTCAATAATGTTTTTAATCCTGAGATTGGTTGAAAAAAATCCAAAAACATGGTGCAAGAAACAAATTGTACAGCTTTTGTGATTTCTCAGCACTGTATTCTGTGTCAACTGCTTTTAAAATCAGTTAAGCATTGACATTAATAGCACAGGAAGCAGCCATGCACCAGAGACGTACAGTAGGTAAAATGATAGAGAAGACATTTTCTTGTCTGGACTAACTACTGAATTGAATTAAAATGTTATAGCTGTTTCAACTTGAACAGCATTGAAAGTTTGTTAGATGCCAAAATTAATATCTATTAGCACTGCTCTATATTATAAAGGTGGCCTTTATATATGGCCTTAGAGATGGCCTCGTTAATTCCTTTCGGAAGGGGAGAGGTTCACCCAGTTGGTAGGGTTGACCTGCAGTGCCATCTAGATAGTTATACCTATCTTTTTCATTGTCCCAGGAAAAGTAACAACCCTACTCGGTATTGATGCTTGTCAGGATCTGGGATTGGTAAGCTTTGCAGAAGAGGTGCACCAACTTTCCCCTGCCCAAGATACTACCGAACAGATTCTCTCTCAGTACAAGGAACTCTTTGATAGCAAACTTGGCAAACTACCCTTCAATAACTCTATTGTAAACCCCTATCCCACTGCATGAGGTAATTCATGAGTTCTCCCGAGTTTTCCCGATTCGAACTCGTAGAATGTCCGTAGCGAGTACGTAGGAGTTCGTGGATGTCTCGTAGCAGCTCGTAATGCTAACAGCAGGTGCTCGGGAAACCCGGTAACTCATGAAGATTTTTCAACACTGTGAAAAATGTCCACGAGTAAAGAAACTTGTGATGAAAAAAATGGTTACTTTTTACTCTTAGTTACTTCGTGGGCAGACCGTAGTAGACTCGTAGATAATTCGCCGTCAACGAAGGAAAAAATGTTAGAATTCCGCCCAATGCGCTTTGAAAATTACATGAAAAATGACACTGTTCACTCATTTAAAAATCACTTGCCTTTAGTCTTTCAGACCTACAGATACTGAGGTGAAAGGGATGTTTTCTGTCCAGTTGCCATGAGTGCAACGGAACAGATGCCTTAATCAGCTAATGTCAACACCGATAAAAACTCGTCACCTGGGAGTCATGATTTGTATATATGTGTGAGTGTATATATATATATATGTATATATATATATAATATATATGGGTGTGTCTGTATATATATGTATTTGTGTGCATAATGTGTGCATATATGTGAATTTGTGAATGATTCTGTATGTGTACGAGTGTGTATGTATAAAGTGTGTGTATACAGTGGCTTGCAAAAGTTTTCATACCCCTTGAACTTTTCCACATTTTGTCACGTTACAACCACAAACGTTAATGTATTTTATTGGGTTTTTATGTGATAGACCAACACAAAGTGGCGCATAATCGTGAAGTGGACGGAAAATGATACATGGTTTTCAAATTTTTTTTACGGACCACGGACACCGACCGTGGTGACGAGAAGGCAGGATACATGCCGGGCGCAGACTCCGCAAACGGATGCCGGGCCGGGGAAGAGAGAATATTAGTCATGCGGTGAAGCTACATCATCATCCGCTGCAGCTGGGCAGTAACAGCATGGATTGGCTTGTTCAATATACTGATCAGGGGCTGGTGGTCTGTTTCAACAGCCAGTCTTTCCAAAAATAAAGTCTTTGAATTTCACACAGGCGAAAACCACTGCCAGTAGTTCCTTTTCGATTTGAGCATAGCGTTGCACAGTCTCAGACATCATGCGAGAGGCATATGCCACGGGTCAATTGTCACCTTCACTGGTGCTCTGAAGACAGGCAGCACCCAATCTGTACTGGGAAGCATCACAGGTTAGCATTACAGGCAGTTTTACATCAAAGTAAGCCTGTGTCAGGGCACAGGACAACTGCTGTTTTAGGGTATCGAAGGCCCAGTCCATCATTGGCTCTGACCTCCCCACCATCGAACGGATCTATCGCAGTCGCTGCCTCAAAAAGACTGCCAACATCATCAAGGACCCACGCCATCCTGGCCTCACATTCATCTCTCCGCTGCCATCAGGTAGAAGGTACAGGAGCCTGAAATCTGGTACATCCAGATTCAGGAGCAGCTTCTTCCCCACAGCCATCAGGCTAATAAACTCGCCATCAAACAACCTCTGAACTATAACAGCCTATTGCACTTTATCTGTTTATTTATGTGTACATATATGGTCTATGCTATATAGACACACTGAACTGTTCTGTATTTAAGCTTACAATATTCTGTTGTGTTGCAGCAAGCAAGAATTTCATTGTCCTATCTGGGTCACATTACAATAAACTCACTTGACTTGACTTGACTTGACTCTCTGGTGTGTGTACCAGGACCAGATTGTGTCCTTGTCTGTTAGCTGCCACAGTGGTCCTGACAGTTCGCTGAAGTTCGAACTGGTAATTCACCATTCCTAGGAATCTTTGTAAACTGGTTATATTTATGGGAACTGGCAGTTCGTTGATGGCGATGGTCTTGGAAGGATCTGGTTGGAGTCCATCACTAGTAAAAACATGTCCCACATCCCTGACGCAAAATCTGCATTTTAGGGGGTTGAGCTTGAGGCTTATGTCCTTGATACTGGCGCATAATTGTGAAGTGGATGGAAAATGATACATGGTTTTCAAATTTTTTTACAAATAAAAAACTGAAAAGTGTGGCGTGCAAAAGTATTCAGCCCCCTTTACTCTGATACCCCTAAATAAAATCCAGTACAACCAATTGCCTTCAGAAGTCACCTAATTAGTAAATAGAGTCCACTTGTGTGTAATCTAATCTCAGTATAAATACAGCTGTTCTGTGAAGGCCTGAGGTTTGTTAGAAAACATTAATGAACAAACAGCATCATGAAGCCCAAGGAACACACCAGACAGGTCAGGGATAAAGTTGTGGAGAGGATTAATGCAGGGTTAGGTTATAAAAAAAATCCCAAGCTTTGAACATCTCACGGAGCACTGTTAAATCCATCATCCAAAAATGGAAAGAGTATGGCACAACTGCAAACCTACCAAGACATGGCCGTCCACCTAAACTGACAGGCCGGGCAAGGAGAGCATTGATCAGAGAAGCAGCCAAGAGGCCCATGGTAACTCTGGAGGAGCTGCAGAGATCCACAGCTCAGGTGGGAGAATCTGTCCACAGGACAACTATTAGTCATGCACTCCACAAATTGGGCCTTTATGGAAGAGTGGCAAAAAGAAAGCCATTGTTGAAACAAAGCCATAAGAAGTCCCGTTTGCAGTTTGCCCTAAGCCATGTGGGGGACACAGCAAACATGTGGAGGAAGGTGTTCTGGTCTGATGAGACCAAAATTGAAGTTTTTGGCCAAAATGCAAAACGCAGGGACAGGGAAGCTGGTCAGAGTTGATGGGAAGATGGATGGAGCCAAATACAGGGCAATCTTGGAAGAAAACCTGTTAGACTCTGATAAAGACTTGAGACGGGGCAGAGGTTCACCTTCCAGCAGGACAATGACACTAAACATACAGCCAGAGCTACAATGGAATGGTTTAGATCAAAGCATATTCATGTGTTAGAATGGCCCAGTCAAAGTCCAGACCCAAATCCAATTGAGAATCTCTGGCAAGGCTTGAAAATTGCTGTTCACAGACGCTCTCCATCCAATCTGACTGAGCTTGAGCTATTTTGCAAAGAAGAATGGGCAAAAATGTCAGTCTCCAGATGTGCAAAACTGGTAGAGACATACCCCAAAAGACTTGCAGCTGTAATTGCAGCGAAAGGTGGTTCTACAAAGTATTGACTCGGGGGCGTAATACTTTTACACGCCACACGTTTCAATTTTTTATTTCTAATGAAATTTGGAAACCATGTATCATTTTCCTTCCACTGCACAATTATGCACTACTTTGTGTTGGTCTATCACATAAAATCCCAATAAAATACATTTACGTTTGTGGTTGTAACGTGACACAATGTGGAAAAGTTCAAGGGGCATGAAAACTTTTGCAAGCCACTGTATATATGTGTATTATGTGTGTGTGTGTGTGTGTGTGTGTGTGTGTGTGTGTGTGTGTGTGTGTGTGTGTGTGTGTGTGTGTGTGTGTGTGTGTGTGTGTGTGTGTGTATGCGTGTGTGTGTGTAGTAAACTGATGGGGGTGTGGGGTTGGAGCTGTGGTGAAAGGGTTCATGAGGTGAGAAGAAAAGCAAAGACCTCAGATTGAAACGTTTCCAGGAAAACCCCATCTCCGGTGTGTTTTATGCGCTCAGGGCAGCGCACTGTGGTACAACGCTCCTGGGTTTTGGCCTTTTGCTCAGTCTTGTTTCACCCGAGGCGGAATGGGAGATATGGAAACAGCCAATAAAACTGGGTAATTCCACTACCAAGAGCTGTCTCCTTTGTTTGTCAAGAAGAAGAAACGGAGCATCTGATGCATGCCATCCTTTGACACAAAGGATGGCCCCATCCGTTAGACCACAATCCCGTTAGACCACAAATTGTCTGAACTGACCACTTTTGGCACACCTTTTGGCCGCTCCAAGTTTCTGCGAATGCCCTTTGGCATCAACTTCGGTGTTGAAGTTTTCCAGCACACGATGGAACAGCTGTTCGCAGGACACCCTTGTGCCATTATTGTCGATGACATCCTTGTTGCTGGCCGCGACATGTCAGAACACGACGCCAATTTAAAGAAAGTACTGGATCAGTATCAAGGACATAAGCCTCAAGCTCAACCCCCTAAAATGCAGATTTTGCGTCAGGGATGTGGGACATGTTTTTACTAGTGATGGACTCCAACCAGATCCTTCCAAGACCATCGCCATCAACGAACTGCCAGTTCCCATAAATATAACCAGTTTACAAAGATTCCTAGGAATGGTGAATTACCAGTTCGAACTTCAGCGAACTGTCAGGACCACTGTGGCAGCTAACAGACAAGGACACAATCTGGTCCTGGTACACACACCAGAGAGTCAAGTCAAGTCAAGTCAAGTGAGTTTATTGTAATGTGACCCAGATAGGACAATGAAATTCTTGCTTGCTGCAACACAACAGAATATTGTAAGCTTAAATACAGAACAGTTCAGTGTGTCTATATAGCATAGACCATATATGTACACATAAATAAACAGATAAAGTGCAATAGGCTGTTATAGTTCAGAGGTTGTTTGATGGCGAGTTTATTAGCCTGATGGCTGTGGGGAAGAAGCTGCTCCTGAATCTGGATGTACCAGATTTCAGGCTCCTGTACCTTCTACCTGATGGCAGCGGAGAGATGAATGTGAGGCCAGGATGGCGTGGGTCCTTGATGATGTTGGCAGTCTTTTTGAGGCAGCGACTGCGATAGATCCGTTCGATGGTGGGGAGGTCAGAGCCAATGATGGACTGGGCCTTCGATACCCTAAAACAGCAGTTGTCCTGTGCCCTGACACAGGCTTACTTTGATGTAAAACTGCCTGTAATGCTAACCTGTGATGCTTCCCAGTACAGATTGGGTGCTGCCTGTCTTCAGAGCACCAGTGAAGGTGACAATTGACCCGTGGCATATGCCTCTCGCATGATGTCTGAGACTGTGCAACGCTATGCTCAAATCGAAAAGGAACTACTGGCAGTGGTTTTCGCCTGTGTGAAATTCAAAGACTTTATTTTTGGAAAGACTGGCTGTTGAAACAGACCACCAGCCCCTGATCAGTATATTGAACAAGCCAATCCATGCTGTTACTGCCCAGCTGCAGCGGATGATGATGTAGCTTCACCGCATGACTAATATTCTCTCTTCCCCGGCCCGGCATCCGTTTGCGGAGTCTGCGCCCGGCATGTATCCTGCCTTCTCGTCACCACGGTCGGTGTCCGTGGTCCGTAAAAAAAATTTGAAAACCATGTATCATTTTCCGTCCACTTCACGATTATGCGCCACTTTGTGTTGGTCTATCACATAAAAACCCAATAAAATACATTTACGTTTGTGGTTGTAACGTGACAAAATGTGGAAAATGTCAAGGGGTATGAAAACTTTTGCAAGCAACTGTATGTTACACACCACTCGGATCTATAATCCAGTATGGGTTTTACCATACAGTCACCATTTATTACTAACGCTTCCAGACACTAGCTGTTAGTCGCGATGTGGTCACAGTGGTGTCAACATGCAGTGTAACTTTATTATCTGCTAATAAACTTGTTGGATCGTTATTTGGAGTATTTATTAATAGCTCTACAGGCACTTTCAACCTTTGAAATTGTAACAGACTGCATCTCATTATCTAACAGCTTGCTCCAGATATTCATCATCCTCCATGTGATAAACCTACCTATCAGATTTCCTTTAAATGCTTCCCCTCTCACCGAAAAACTGTCCCCTCTAGTCCTAGATATCCCTAACTGAGGAAAAAGATTCTGACTCATATTCTCTTCTATAGCCTATCCAATCTCTCCTTATAACTACCGCCCTCCATTCCAGGCAACATCCTGATGAATCTCTTCTGCACTCTATGTATTTCTACCACATCCTTCCTGTCATGTGGTAACCAGAGCAGCACACAGTAATATTTTTTTTGACAAAAAGCATGCTAAGCATATTCTTATTTTTCTGATGGCTACAACCCGTGATTTTTTAATTTGCATAAATCATTGATGCACAACATTAATGCCTTTATAATATTTTTAAATTGAGACCAGAAAATATTATTTTAAAGTAAATGCTTACAATAAAGTAGTTGATCAATATTACTGCAATTTCGCCCTTATTTCCAATGAGTTTAATCTTCATAAATTCATGTGATTGAGCACAATTAGGCCATTCGGCCCATCAAGTCTACTTCGCCATTCATTCATGGATGATCTATCTTTCTCTCTTAACCCCATTCTCCTGCCTCCTCCCCATAACCCGTGACACCATTACTAATCAAGAATCTACCTATCTCTGCCTTAAAAATATCCATTGACAGCGTCCACAGCCTTATATGGCAATGAATTCCACAAATTCACCACCCTCTGACTAAGATATTCCTCTTCATCTCCTTCCTAAAGGACACACCCAAGTCCCTTTGCTCCTCCGATTTCTGAATTCTACCACCTTTTAGAAAATAGTCTACGCCTTTCTTCCTACTACCAAAATGCATGACTCCACACTTTGCTACGCTGGCTTCCACCTGCCACTTCTCCGCCTACTCTCCCAACTTGTCCAAATGCTTCTGCAGAGTCCATGCTTTCTTGACACTAGCTGCCCCTCCACCTATCTTCGTATCATCTGCATACATGGCGACAAAGCCTCATCCAAATCATTAATATACAACGTGGAGCAGCGGCTCCAGCACCGACCCCTGCGAAAATCCACTAGTCACTGGCAGCCAACCAGAAAAAGCCCCCTTTATTGCCACTCTTTGCCTTCTGCCATCCTGCTATCCATGCTAGCTGCTTCCCTTTGATACGACGGGCTGTCATCTACTTTAGCAGCTTCATGTATGGCACCTTATCAAAGGCTTTCTGAAAATCTAGATAAATAAAATCCACCGACTCTCCTTTGTCTGTCCTGCTATTTACTTCCTCAAATAATTCTAACAGATTTGTCAGGCAAGATCTCCTCTTCACAAAACCATACTGACTTTGGCCTATTTTATCATGAATTTCCAAGTACTCAGAAACCACATCCTTTATAATGAAATCTAAAATCTTACCAACCACCAAAGTCAGGCTAACCGGCCTACAGTTTCACTCTTCTGTTTCCTTTCCTGAACAGCGGGATAATATTTGCAATTTTCCAAACGTCTGAATCAACTCCTAACTTCAGTGATCCCAGTGCAAGATGACTACTAATGCCTCCACAATCTCTAAAGTCACCTCTTTCAGAACCCTAGGGTGTAGTCCATCCGTTCCAGGTGACATATCCACCTTAAAACCTTTCAGTTTCCCTCATTTGGCTACGGAAGCCATGATCGTCCCGTCAACGGAAGGCTCGAGGTCCCCGACCGTGGGAGGACAAAGAAGGGAAGAGATTGAACACTTTTTTCACCTTCCATCAGTGAGGAATGTGGAGGAGTCAATGTGGTGGATGTTTATGTTAAAATGTATTTTGTTTGTTTTGTTGCTTTTTATTGCTAAGACTATGGCAAATCAAATTCCTCGTATGTTGCAAAACATACTTGATTAATAAAGGATGATTATAACTAGTCAAAGTCAAGTCAAAGTCAAAAGAGTTTATTGTCATGTGTCCCTGACAGGACAATGAAATCCTTTTTTGCATAGCACAACAGAACATAGTAGGCATTGACTACAAAACAGATCAGTGTGTCCATATACCATTATATACGCAAATACACACATGAATGAATAAATTGATAAAGTGCAAATAACAGATGGAGGGGTATTAATGTTCAGAGTTTTGTCTGGACCAAACTTCCCCACAGCCCCTGATGGCTGTGGGGAAGTAGCTATTCCTGAACCTGGTCGTTGCAGTCTTCAGGCTCCTGTACCTTCTACCCAAAGGTAGCAGGGAGATGAGTGTGGCCAGTATGGTGTGGGTCCTTGATGATGCTGCCAGCCTTTTTGAGGCAGCGACTGTGATAGATCCCCTCGATGGAAGGAAGGTCAGAGCCGATGGTTACACAAAAAGCTGGAGAAACTCAGCGGGTGCAGCAGCATCTAAGGAGCGAAGGAGATAGGCGACGTTTCGGGTCGAGACCCTTCTTCAGACTCATGATGGACTGGGCAGTGTTTACTACTTTTTGTAGTCTTTTCCTCTCCAGGGCGCTCAAGTTGCTGAACCAAGCCACGATGCAACCGGTCAGTAAGCTCTCTACTGTGCACCTGTAGAAGTTAGAGAGAGTCCTCCTTCACAGACCCAATCTCTGTAATCTTCTCAGGGAGTAGAGGTGCTGATGAGCTTTCTTAATAATTGCATCTGTGTTCTCGGACCAGGAAAAATCTTCACAGATGTGCACGCCCAGGAATTTGAAGCTCTTGACCCTTTCCACCATCGACCCGTTGATATACACAGGACTGTGGGTCCCCATCCTACTCCTTCCAAAGTCCACAATCAGTTCTTTGGTTTTGCTGGTGTTGTCGGCCAGGTTATTGTGCTGACACTATATGGACAGTCGCTCGATCTCTCTTTTATACTCTGACTCATCCCCATCAGTGATACGTCCCACAACAGTGGTGTCGTCAGCGAACTTGATGATGGAGTTCGGACTATGACCGGCTACGCAGTCATGAGTATAGAGTGAGTACAGCAGGGGGCTGAGCACGCAGCCTTGAGGTGCTCCCGTGCTGATTGTTATCGAGTCTGACACATTTCCACCAATACGAACAGACTGTGGTTTGGAATGAAGAAGTCGAGGATCCAATTGCAGAGACCCAGTTCTGTGAGTTTGGTAACCAGCTTGGAGGGGATGATTGTGTTAAACGCTGAGCTGTAATCGATGAATAACAGCCTGACATATGAGTTTTTGTTGTCCAAGTGGTCCAGAGCGGAGTGGAGGGCCAGCGAGATAGCATCCACCGTTGATCTGTTGTGGCGGTAAGCGAACTGCAATGGGTCGAGGTTTTTGTCGATGGGCACCGGTATTATTGATGCCCTTTTGAAGCAGTTGGGAACATCAGACCTCAGAAGTGACAGGTTCAAAATGTCCGTAAAAACTCCAGCCAGTTGGTCCGCACAGGTTTTTAGAACACGACCAGGTATACCATCAGGTCCAGGCGCTTTTCGAGGGTTCACCCCTCTGAAGTATTTCCTGACGTCGGCCTCTGTGACTGAGACTAAAATACCATCACAGCGAATGGGGGCTCGGGAAGGCACATCGGTGTTCTCCCTATCAAAACGTGCGTAAAACGCATTGAGATCATCAGGGAATGATGTATCGCCGACATCCGAGCTGCCTCCTGGTTTTGCCTTGTAGGAGGTGATTGCATTCAGTCCCCGCCACAGCTGCCGAGCATCTGTCTCATCCTCCAGCTTGGAGCAGAACTCCCTTTTGGCCTTTTTGATGTCCTTACCAAGGTCATATCTGGACTTCGTGTAGACCACTGTATCATCAGACATGAATACCCGGTGTCTGATCTTCAGAAGAGTGAGGATCTCACAGTTCATCCAAGGTTTCTGATTAGGAAACACTCGGAAGGTTTTGGTGGGGATGCAGTCCTCCACACATTTCTTAATGAAGTCTGTAATGACTGTGGCGTATTCATTCAAGTCCGTTGCCGAGTCCTTGAACATTGTCCAGTCTACAGACTCCTGTCCGTAAAAACTCTGTAGTTGCTCCTCTGCCCCCCCACCCCCCCGACCAGCTCTATACTGTCCTCACCTCTGGGGGTGCGCTCTTTAATTGCTGCCTGGAGGCAAGGAGAAGCAGCACCACGGTATGGTCGGATTTACAAAAGTGAGGGCGAGGGATAGAGCGATAGGCATTCTTGATGGGGTGTAGCAGTGTTCGAGGGTGTTTGGTTCTCTGGTGCAGCAGGAGACATGTTGGTGGAAGTTGGGCAGTCATTTCTTTAGGTCTGCCTTATTGAAGTCCCCAGCAATGGTGGTAAATGCCTCGGGGTAAGACGTCTGGTGTTTGTTGACCATGGCATGCTGCTCCTCCAGTGCCAGACGGACGTCTGCCTGGGGTGGGATGTAGACCGCGGGCAGGATGATGGAGGTGAATTCCCTCGGAAGGTAGCAGGGACGGCACTTCACCGCCAGATGTTCCAAGTGTGGAGAGCAGGAGTTGGACAGGACTGCCACGTCTGAGCACCACACAGAGTTGACCATGAAGCTGACGCCCCCTCCTCTCTCTTTCCCCAATGCCAGTGTACGATCCATGCGATGAATGGAAAACCCTTCAGGCTGGACCGCTGAGTCTGGGGAGCTGGGGGTGAGTCATGTCTCTGTGAAACAGAACACAGGGCATTCCTTCAGCTCCCTTTGATAAAACAGCCTTGCCCTTAAGTCCTCCACTTTGTTTTCAAGGGACTGTACATTGGCCAGGGATAGTAGGGAGAGGGGGTCAAACTCCCATGAGCTTCAGTTTGACCTGAAGTCCTGCTCGCCGGCGACGTTTCCAGACACAATGGAGGCTTCCCCTTTGTTTCCAGGTACTGTGTTTACTGTACCTGCTGTTTCTGCGGACCTGTGCTGGAACGGGAATTTCCTCACAGATGGCAGCTCCAGCTCCGTTACGAACCGGGGTTCCCTCAGAGTCAGCAGCTCCAGCTTCATTTTTTCTGGGATATCCAGCCCGTCGGCTCTAGAGGCCATTCCTGCATCTTCTGAATTATTCCCAGAAATTCCTGCCATTGTTGTTCCACTGTCATTCCTGCTGGGGTCCCTTTCCAGTGAACTTTGGCCAGCTCCACCCTCATGCCTCTGTAGTCCCCTTTGCTCAGCTGCTATACTGACACATCCGATTTTGTCTTCTCCTTCTCAAATTGCAGGTTGAATCTTATCATATTATGGTCGCTACCTCCTTGAGTTCCCTTATCAAATTCGGTTGATTACACAACATTAAATCCAGAATTGCCGTTTCCCTGGTAGGCTCCACCACAAACTGCTCTAAGTAACCATCTCAGAAGCACTACAAATTCACTCTCTAGGGTCCAGTGCCAACCTTAATGTCCCAGTCTACCTGCACATTGAAATCCCCATGACCACTGTAACATCATTGACTTACTTACATGCCGATTGTACCTAATTAATGTAATTTGTACCCTATATCCTGGGGGCTACTGTTTGGAGTCTGCAAATAACTCCCATTGGGGTATTTTTACCATTGCAGTTTCTCAGCTCTACCACAAGGACCCTACATCTTCTGATCCTATGTCACCCTTGCTAAGGACCAAATTTCATTCCTTACCAGCAGAGCTACCCCACCCCCTCTGACCACCCATCTGTCTTTCCGATAGGATTATAACCGTAAATATTCAGCTTCCAGCTCTATTCCTCTTGCAGCCACGTCTCTGTAATGCCCACATCATAACTACCAATTTCTAACTGTGCTACAAGCTCATCCACTTTGTTTCTGTAATATGTGCATTCAAATATAACACCTTTAATTCGGTATTCACCATCCCACCTCTCACGTCGGTCCCGATTTTAACAGACCTTACTGTCTTATCTATCAATACATAACTAAAGCTCTGATCTTGTGCTCTTCCGGTTTGCGTGGTTTTTCTGTTTGAGCAAAAAGTTCACGATAGCGCTACGATTTTTCGCCAGCTCACTCACTGTTCTCCTGTGATGCGAGTGCACCAAGTTTCGTTCCGATCGGTGGTATATTCTAAACGTTAGCGAGGTTTAAAAATTGTAAAAAACGCACGTGTGTAGATCGTTCTCCTCTCCTGCCTATCTTCTTCTGTCACTCCCCGGGACGGTCCGCCCCTTCCTGGGCCATCGCGTCTTTACTGGAGCTGAGGGACGCTATGGGTGGCCGGCGGAAGTCTCCAACCGACTACAATTTTCAGAGGGACCAGAAGTAGCGGCGATGTCGCCAAACGGAAAGCGGTGAATCTGATCCCGGCGAAGGAGATCGTCCAGAGCTCGCTGTGAATCCCAAACGCACCGCCATCGCAATTCCCCGCAGCTTCAGCCCCTTCCCCTCTGGTCCCCCTCGCTGGCTCCTGTCCCCTCCCCCGTGATACCCACCTCTCCCCCATGGCTCTTCCCCCATCTTTTCTCTGAGCTCTCCCCACCCCTCCCGCCCACACGCCTGCGCGGCCATATTTGCTGGTGCTCCCAGGCCGATCCAAGGCCTGGCTCTGAGGGCGCCGATGGCTGAAGCTCCTCCGGGTCATGAAAGAAGGGAGAGGAGCGGCAACCTCGAGATCCTGGGGAGGGAGAGTGGGGGAGGAGAAGGGATAGAGGGAGAGGAGGGGAGAAGGGAGGGGAGAGGAGTTATGGAGGGAGGGAGTGACTGAGGGTAAAGGAGAGGTGAGGGAGGGACTGGGGAGGGTAGGTGGAGAGGGAAAAGAGGGAGGAGGTGAGGATGGAGAGTGGGGGAATAGAGGGAGAGGAGGGAGGGAGTAGAGGAGGGGGGAATGGGGGAGGTAAGGAGTGGGGAATAGAGGGCGAGGAAGGCAGTGGGGAGGTGAGGTGGGAGAGTGGGGGGGATAGGAGGAGGTGGTGGGGGATAGAGGGATAGGAGGGGGGTAGGGAGGGGAGAGGAGTTATGGACAGAGGGAGGGAGGGAGTGACTGAGGGTAGGGGAAAGGAGAGGGAGAGAGGTGAAGGAGGGATTGGGGAGGGGAGGAGCAGAGGGGAAAGAAGAGGGAGGGTGAATAGGAGGGAGAGAGAGTGCTAGGGATGATGGGAAATGAGCTGCACCTGTGCATTTGGGGGCTATGGGTGAGTGGTGGAATACTGCGTTGGGGGACCAAGTCTCCTGTGTGACAGGGACCGAACTGGTCCCACTTAGTCTAGTCCCTTCTTAAAATTTCCGTCCTATTACTTCTGGAGATCTCTGTAGCCTCTCCTGCACTCTCTTTCTTTTTAACTCCACCCATACACTTCCAACTTGTTGACCCCACCCCCTTCACTAATTAATTTAAAGCTCTATCTACGGCCCTAGTCATGTGGTTTGCCAGGACTCTGGTCCCAGCGGGTTCAGGTGAAGTCTGTCCGTGCCATCGGAACAGCTCTCTTCTTCCCCAGTACTGGTGCCAATGTCCCACAAATCCACTTCTTCCACACCAGTCTTTGATCCACTCGTTCAAATCCTTAGCCTTCTCAACCCTAAGCCAATTTGTAGGTATGTTACAAAACTTACCTTTAGCGGTGCTGCAGTTCTGCCGCTGGCCGTGTGCGCGACTTTGGCGCCTTTAAGGGGGGGGGGGGGGGTTAAAATGCATTTTTTCCCTTGCCATCCGGAATAATATTTTGTCGGAGTGCGATATATTTCTGGAGATTCGTTCCGACTACCAGCAAGTTAAATAAAAATTTGCTCCTAATGCCGTGAATGCTGACAACGGGGACTGATTTTACGTAGGGGACAGGTAAGTGGTTATTTTTATATATACACTTGCTTGTTTAGGGGACTTTAATCAACATTTCATGTTGCGAAACAGTGATTTAGTCCCCATATGAATCGGCAGAATTTTTCCTGCCGATATTGGGTTGAAATTCACCGCAACCGCAACGTTCTGATCCATCGCGTTCCATAAAATCCCACTCGCAAGCTGTTTAAAATGCCCATTAATTTACAGGCATTAAACACAAAATTCCTTCAATTTGGCCTATAAATTAATGACAATTAGATTTAAAAATCATGTTATATTGTGAATTCTTGTGTGAATGTTATTTGGACACTTAGGCTTTAAAAAAGTTAATATTTTCTTAAGAAATGGATAGATATTTAGATCTAGTAATTGAATTTTGTAGTTAGCTACAATTGGGTAACTAACTAATTATATGCTTTAATTTCAGGTCATCCAAGTAAGATTGTTTCATAATAGTTTCAGAATGCTTCAATCTATAATAACTGAAAATTTCTTTCAGTTCTCTTAATTTTTAAGAAAGTTATGGGCTTTTGACTGTTCTCGATCACAACGTTTGTGTTAAGTCAATGGAAAGACAATGGGGAACAAGATGCTAATTTCCGAGTATGAAAATGACCATAACCTTTTTAATATTGAAGATATGAAAGTGAATTATGTGTCAAATTAAACTTCTTTGTATGCTTTATCTGATGGGATAAATTGCAGACTTGATTTTTAAAATCTCAAAATTTTGTAACATTGCTACAATTTGCACGTGGCTCAGGTAGCAATCCAGAGATTATTACTTTTTTGGTTCTGCTTTTCAATTTGTTACCTAGCTGTTCAAATTTCCTTAGCAAAACTTATTTTCTTATTCTACCTGCGTCATTGGTACCCACATGGACCATGACGACTGGCTCTTTCTCCTCCCACTCCAAGTTTCTCTGCAGGTCAGAGGAGATGTCCCAAACCCGGGCACCAGGCAGGCAACACTGCCTTCGGCACTCTCGATCCTCGTGACTGAGAATAGTGTCAATACCCTAAATATACTATTCCCAATGACAACAACGTTTTTCTTCCCTCTCCCCTCTTGAATGGCCCCCTGATCCACTGTGCCTCGGTCAGTTTGCTCATGCTTCCTGCAGCCCCCACACTTGGCTGCACAGGGAGCAAGAATCTCAGACCCACTTGACAAGCTCAAGGGCTGAGACTGCTCTAATGCGGTCCTTACCTGTTCCCTTGCCTGCCTCACTAGCAGTCACACCCTCCTCGTGACCACAGACCACATTGGAAGCAGTTACCCTCACGGGTGTAACTGCTTCCAGAAATAGTGTGCAGGGAATTCTCCCCATCCCTGATGTGCCGCAGAATTTGAAACTCAGACTCCAGGTTGTCAACTTTCAATCTGAGCTTTTCAATCAGCCAACACTTGCTGCAGATGTGGTCACCATTATTCACCAAGGGGTCCACCAGCTCCAACATCATGCAGCTGCACCACATTGCGTGATCCTGCTGGTCTCCTTTGTGTATTGGACACATTTTATTTTTACTTCCTTGTATAGACAATAGGTGCAGAAGTAGTCCATTTGGCCCTTCGAGCCAGCACTGTCATTCAATGTGATTATGGCTGATCATCCCCAATCAGTACCCCGTTCCTGCCTTCTCTCCATATCCCCTGACTCTGCTATTTTTAAGAGCCCTATCTAGTTCTTTCTTGAAAGCATCCAGAGAACCTGCCTCCACCGCCCTCTGAGGCAGAGAATTCCACAGACTCACCACACTCTATGAGAAAAAGTGTTTCCTGGTCTCCGTTGTAAATGGCTTACTCCTTATTCTTAAACTGTGGCCCCTGGTTCTGGGCTTGTACACTCCGTATCTTGTGTCCATAAAATCTTTGCAGGTATTACTTAGACTGCCTTCATAGTGTCATTGACTATCCTTAGCATACCTTGGCTATCATCAACATAAACGGTTTATTTCTGTCTTATAACAAATGGTTTTTAACTATTCTTAACAAAATCAAGTTTATACTAATGTAACTGATCAAGTCTGCTTGTTTCTTCAGTTCTTTGGTATAGATATAACATCACAGTAAAGGGAATAAACAGTGTTTATAACTAATTTTCAAATATTTCATGCTGATACCAATTACAGAATGTCAAATCAATATTCTGTTCCATAATATTCATACTTCAATGTGCATCAAGATTTATCATAAAAATCAGACATTTAAAAAAATGCATTGCCCTTCAGTTTCTTTTGTTATAAACTGTAACTGGCACTGATTTCCACAGCTACAATTTTTTTTCAATTCCACGTCCAATTCTGAACGATATTATAATATTTATGTGAATCTTCTGGTTACTGTGGAATTGTGCATTCTATTTCATGAATGATTGACATGAACAAGTACATCAGGAACAGAGTGCCAGATGAGAAATACTCATCTGTCATTCTGATCATAGAGCAAACGAATTAAAGAAGTGGAATATGGCAAATTATACTGACATTCCATCGGCTTCTTTAATTTGAACATGTCTTGTTGAAATCTGGATTAATTCAACAGCATAGACAGGTACTCACCATAATGTGTTCAAGCAGTGAATCTATTGCCAATATGTTATCAAAGTAGGTTCTGTAAGGTAAAAAAAAAGAAAAGTAGAAGATTATTTACACCATTAATTGGTTTCCAGGTATTTTGCGCTACCCTCTTGTTCACGTGAAGCTCACAGACTAAATAACATACATATAATAATGATAAATACAACAATAAATATAATGAGGGTGAAAGAACAGAATGGTGCAATGGAATAGTACAAAAATCCAAGTATTGCAAAAGAGTATTAACGTAAAATTGTAGAATAACTGAATGAGGTAAAGTTCAGAGTACGAGTACTTGGAAGCACTTCTGTGAATAGGGTGTGAAAGGGATAAGTAATTCAGGAATTGGATAGTAGTGGGAAGAAGTTTTTCTTAAGTCTGGACGTCCAGGCTTTCAAGATCCAGTATCTTCTTCCAGAAGGTGGAAGAGACAGAAGGGAATGAGCTGCATGACAGACATGCTTGATGATACTTCCAGTTTCCTAATTCTTAGATAATGCATTTAATTTGGTGGAATCATAATTTACCCTCGATAGAGAGGCCATTGTTGTGGTACAGCATGGTAAGGTATTAAATGTCACAAATTTACTGATGCCATTCTCAGTGGAAGTTAATATTAGATGCCAATGTACTACTGTGAAAAGGCACAACAATCCATAAAAACAGGTCATTCAGGCTCTTTCAGCACAGTTGGGAGTCTGGACTTAAAGTGCACTGATTTGTGGATATCCCTCAAAGATGCCAATGGGATTTGTCAGGTTTATACTGTGCTAAAACCATCAGTTTGATCTTGGATTTCTGTCTCCTATTTCAGATTTCCTATATTTTCAAATGAAACTGCATTGACTGCAAAACTGTGACCAACAGCCGTAAATTAGGTTAAATAACTTATTTGTCAAGTCAAAGATATTAATCACTTACTTGGACACATCCAGTAGAAAATCATTCATTTCAGTCTGTTTGGTAAGGCCTTTGGCTATCTGAAATTTAAGTTTGCACATCAGGACAATATCTAAAAAGTATTTTTTTCTCTCCAGTGTGTTTTTTCAGTGTGCGTTTCTAACGGTGATTATATGCATGCAATGAACGACCATTTGAATGCCTACATTTTACAAGAGAGCGTGTTAGTGAAACTGTATTTTGAATTAATTCTTAATATGATAGGTAATACGACCAAAGGTGGTTTTTATTACACAAACTTAATTGACCCCGAAAATGCTGCAGTCGACTGCCTTTTTGAATCACTGTTGTCCATCAGGAGAGGGTGATTTCACAATATTAGATAAAGCATTCCAGGATTCTGACCCAGGAATGTTAAAGCAATATTGATATCAGCTCACATTAACATTGTGCTTGATTTATAAGAGCAACAGATAGGGTAGATAGCCATTGCCTGTTTCCATGGTAGTGCTGTCCAAAATTAGAGCATAGGTTTAAAATGAGAGGGGGGAGGTTTAAAGGGGATCTGAGGTTAAATATTTCACACAAAAAATAGTTGGTAACTGTAATGAGCTGCCTGAAGAGGTGATGGTGTCAGGCCAAGTAAAAATATTTAAGGAGTTATCGAGACAGCTACTTGAATGAACGGGGCAGAGAAGTATGGAATCAATGCGGGCAGGTGGGAGTAATAGAGAAAGACATGCTGGTCACCATGAACATGGTTAGCTAAAGTAAAGTATCCTTTATTGTCATTCAGACCTTTTGGTCTGAAAGAAATTGTGTTGCCTTGCAGTCATACATTTAATAAAATAACAAAGCACACAATAAACACAAATTAACATCCACCACAGTGAGTTCACCAGGCACCTCACTGTGATGGAAGGCAAAAGTCTTAAGTCTTTGTCTCTTCCCTCCTTGCTCTCCCTCTGCGCTAAGGCAATCTAGGACCCATTTCTATGCTGTATCACTTTGTACTACTAAATGAGTACTTGGAGGTAAATTTAGAGTTGACAACGGTCTCAAATACTTTTGATCCTTGCCTTTTCCGGGTTTGAGACTTGCCATTGAAGAAGAACTAAAAGCTACCTCCAAAAGGGAGGTGGGAGTTGTAGAGATAAGCATGATGTTCACCATGGTGGGCTAAAGGGCCCGTTTCTATGCTTCATCCAAAGTGCACCATGGACTGGTTCATGGTCAGATGAGTAGCCTAATTGAGTGAGTTTCATTGAGAGAAAACTAAATGGAAAGGAGTTTGTTTTTTTAGAGCAGGAATGCGAATAACCAGAGAAAAAAAAATGTGAGGTAAAAAATAGACAGGGAATATTTTTTTTAATTCAGCAAGTATATTGGTAGAAGAGGTAAATGTAATTGGAACTTGCAGAATGATACTGGGAATCGATATAAAGAGGAAAAAAAATGTAAGAAAAGGTTCAGGGTGGTTAGACTAATTAGAAAATAATATTAAAAACACCAATATTAGTGCAAAACAAAACAGAAACCTAAAGTCCCAAGTACAACCTGAACAGATCGTGGTTTGAGTGTTTGGATTGTTCAATAGCCTGATAGCTGTTGGGAAAGAGCTGCTCCTGAACCTGGAGATCACGGTTTTCAGATTCCTATAACTTCTTCCCAATAGCAGGAATGAAACGAGAGTGTGGCCAGGGCAGTGTGGTTCCTTTTGAGGCAGCACCTGTTATTGATCTCTTCATTGCTGTGGAGGTCAGTACCTGTGATGGACTGAGCAGAGTCCACAACTTTTGTAATCTCCTTTGTTCCGAGGTGTTTGAGTTGAAGAAGCAGACTGTGATGCAACTAGTTAATATGTGCTCTACCATACAAGTTCAAGAGAGTATACATCGACACACTGAATCTCCTCAATCTTATAAGGAAGTAGACCTGTAGATGAGCTCTCCTTATGATTGCATCAATGTGCTGTGTTCAGGAGAGATCTTCAGAGAATTGCATGCCCATGAACTTGAAGTTGTTGAATCTCTCCAACGCCGACCTATCGATGAAGACAGGTTCATGGATCCTCGACCCTCCTCTTCCAAAGTCAATAATCAGCTCCTTGGTCTTACTGACACTAAGGGCAAGGTTGTTGTTCTGGCACTCCTCCTATACTTTGACTCATCAATTCCGATAATTCGTCCAACAACGGTGGTGTCGTCGGCAAATTTAAAGATGGAGTTGGAACTGTGTCCAGTTTCACAGTTATAGGTACAGTGAATAGAGCAGGGAACTGAGCACACAGCCTTGAGATGCCACTGTGCTGATGGTTATTGAAGAGGGGCCGTCGTTGCAAATTTGTGCCGATTGTGGTCGCTTGATGAGCAAGTCTAGCATCGAGTTGCAAAGGATCTGCAAACATTGGCCTCAGTGACTAAGATTACAATTCTGTCAGGGGCTGTGAGGGCCCAAGAAGTCACATAGGTGGGTGGTACAAAGTCACAGTGGTTGTGTTGCTGCCTTACAGCACCAGAGACCCAGGTTCAATCCTGACTACGTGTGATGTCTGTATGGAGTTTGGACGTTCTCCTTGTGACCGTGTGGGATTTCTCCAGGTGCTCCTGTCACTGCCCAAGCTCCAAAGTGGTACAGGTGTGTAGTTCTTCACTTGGCTTCACCTCTTCCTACCCGGCCTCCTGCAAAGAATCCATCCTTTACTCCAAATCTTATATCTCCGCCGCAACTGCTCCGATGATGAGGTGTTCCATACCAGGATATTCGAGATGTCCTCATTCTTTCGGGAATGGGGGTTCCCGTCTTCTCTCACAGATGAGGCCGTCACATGAGTTTCTTATGTATCCCATAGTTCTGCTCTTGCTCTCCCTCCCCCCAGTAGCAACAGGGATAGAGCCCCCCTTCACCTTTTACCCCATCAGCCGTTGCATACAACACATGATCCTCCGACATTTTCGCCACCACCAATGAGATCCCACCTCTAGTCACATCTTCCCATCTTTACCCCTTTCTGCTTTCCGTAGACCGTTCCCTCCACACTCACTGGTTCACTCGTCCCTTCCAACCCAAACCAGCCCCTCCCCAGGAACTTTCCTCTGCAAGCACAGGAGAGGCAACACCTGCCCCTATACCTCGACTCCATCCAGGGACCATGATAGTCCTTTCAGGTGAGGCAGAGGTTCACCTGCACCTCCTCCAACCTGATCTAATGTATCATTTTTTTTCGGTGTTTGGGACCTATATATCAGTGTTAGGTGCTTCCACCCCGGTGAATACTGTGTACTTACCTTTTCTGTTTCTCTCCTGAGTGCAGGCCCTGTGGCTGGGAGTCAGGAATCAAGGGGTTAAGAGCTCCTGTACCCGATTGGTCAAGCTGCGTCAGGTGACCGGTGACTCATCGGAAGCTTGAATAGCAGGAGATACCAGAATTTTCTCTCTTTTTCGCCGATCCCTGACAAGTGAACAGGCTGCCGGTCTGAGCTGCAGGAGGCCTGGCTGCATGGCATAGAACTTTGTGTATTGTTACCTATAGTTGTCATTTAATGTTGTATTGGGACGGATAAGGGCTGACCTGAGGGTTTTTGTGTATTTTCTTGCAGGATTATCTCTATTTAGGCAGGATTAGAGACTCCAGTTTGACGGTCCATTGCGAGGCTGGCTGGATCACTGTTATATTTGTTTATTAGTTGATTCTTGTCCCTGACTGTTGTTTAAAATCAGGTTCGGGTTTTTGTCTTTTAACTAAATTAAAAACTATTTTCTTAAGCTTGAACCTGGTTTTTGATTATGTTACGTGACTCTGAGGTACCTGCCTTTGGGAGTCGTAACATAATCAAAAACCAGTGCTGCCCCCTGACACGGGTGGTGATGTGGGTGAGGCATGGTTGTCTGTGGCAGTGACACAGGGAAAGCTGTGCAACTCTGAAGCTTTGGAGTCGCTTCCCTTGCGGTTGTCTCATTTGTCTGAAAGTCAGCGGGATGATCTGCTTGCTTTGGTGGGGTCAAATGGGTCACTGTTCTCGGATGTGCCTTCTCAGACGTCTGTGCTGCAGCATGATATTGACTTGGCTGGTGCTGCGCCAATTAAACAGCATCCGTATCGGGTCAATCCTGACAAGCGTCATCGCCTAAGAGGTCAGGTTGACTATATGTTGCAGCATGCAATTGCTGAACCTAGTTGTAGTCCGTGGAATTCTCCGTGTCTACTGACTACGAAGGCTAATGGGGAGGACAGGTTTTGCACGGACTTTCTGAAGGTGAATGCTGTAACTAAGCCGGATTGCTATCCTCTACCACGGATGGAGGATTGCGTGGATCATGGGGGAAGTGCATCTTTTCTGTCTAAGTTGGACTTGCTAAAAGGGTATTGGCAAGTTCCTTTGATTGGGCGGGCGAGGGAGATCTCAGCGTTCGTTACGCCTGATAACTTTCTTCAGTACACGGTAATGGCATTTGGAATGCGCAATTTGCCATGCGCTGGCAACCTTCCAACGGTTAGTGAACATGGTATTTGTCTAGTTTGGCCTTCTGTGAAGCATACCTTGATGATTTAGTTGTGTGCTCCAGGTCTTGAATCAAACACATCGGTCATCTGAAGGAGGTATTTTGTCATCTAGCGGATGATCAATCTGGGGAAGTGTGAGTTTGGCCAGGCCACGGTGATGTATCTGGGTAAGATGGTGGGCTGGGGTCAGGTTCGCGCTCTCGAGGACAAGGTGGGACATATTGTCACATTTCCTGTTCCAACATCTAGGACTGAACTCTGTAGGTATCTGGCTATGGTTGGGTACTATAGGGGTTCTGTCCAAACTTCTCTGCAGTGGCTGCTCCTTTGACCGATTTGCTGAGTCCGAAGATAGCTTTTGTGTGGTCCGCTGAGTGTCAACAAGCCTTTGATCATAGTAAAGGTCTTCTGGTGCGCGCACCTGTGCTTGCGGCACCTGATTTTGAGCGTCCATTTAAGCTGGCAGTGGATGCTAGTGATGGTGGGGTTCTTATACAGGATGATTCAGATGGGGTGGGGCATCCAGTATCGTACTTCTCTAAGAAGTTTAATCCCCATCAGAGGTGGTACTCCACCATTGAGAAAGAAACCCCTGCTGTGTTAATGTCTCCGAGTCATTTCGAGGTTTATGTGGGCTCCTCAAATGTCCCTGTCATCGTATTCACGGATCATAACCCTTTGGTTTTTTTGCAGAACATGAAGAATAAGAACCGGCGGTTAATGAGCTGGAGTTGGCAGATGCAAGAATATAACCTGGAGTTCAGGCACATAAGGGGCAAGGATAATATCTTGGCTGACGCCTTGTCGCGCCAGTAGTGTTTTAGTACTGAATAGCTTCTTCCGAAGCTTATTCAGTATCATTGGGTGGGGGTGTTAGGTGCTTTCCCCCCCCCCCCCCTCCCCTCCCCTCGGTGAATGCTATGTACTTACCTTTTCTGAGTGCAGGCTCTGTGGCTGGGAGTCAGGAATCAAGGGGTTAAGAGCTCCTGTACATCATTGGTCAAGCTGCGTCAGGTGACCGGTGACTCATCGGAAGCTTAAATAGCAGGAGATCCCAGAATTCTCTCTCTTCTTCGCCGATCCCTGACAAGTGAACAGGCTGCCGGTCTGAGCTGCAGGAGGCCTGGCTGCATGGCATAGAACTTTGTGTATTGTTACCTATAGTTGTCATTTAATGTTGTATTGGGACAGATAAGGGCTGGCCTGAGGGTTTTTGTGTATTTTGTTGCAGGGTTATCTCTGTTTAGGCAGGATTAGAGACTCCAGTTCGACGGTCCATTGCGAGGCTGGCTCGAGCACTGTTATATTTGTTTATTAGTCAATTCTTGTCCCTGACAGTGTTGTTTAAAATCAGGTTCGGGTTTCTTTTAACTAAATTAAAGACTATTTTCTTAAACTTGAACCTGGTTTTTGATTATGTTACGCGACTCTGAGGTACCTGTCTTCGGGAGTCGTAACAATCAGTGAGACCAAGCGCAGATTGGGTGGTCGCTTTGCTGAACACTTACTCTCAGTGATCCTTAGCCTAAGAGATTCCTGGTTGCTAAACATTTTAACTCCCCTTCCCATTCCCATACTGAGCTTTCTTTCTTGGGCCTCCTCCACTGTCAGAATGAGGCCACATTCAAATTATAAGAACTGCATCTCATATTTCGCTTGGGCAGCTTACAGCTCAGCGGTACAAATATTAATTTCTCTAATTTCAAGTAACCCCTGCATCTCTCTTCCCCCCCCCCCTCACATTTGTCATCCTACCAGTTCCACTGTTTGCATCCCTGTATCCCTCTTGTTATCACCTTTTCCCCAGCCAACAATGGGCCTTTATGGGCTCCACCCTTCCTTGGTTATCTGCTGCCAGCCCTGATTTGTTCTGGCCTTTTCCTACCTCTAGTTCCCCTCCTCTCCCCCTCTACTTTCCGTCTGAAGCGGGGTTCCGGCCAGAAACGTCATCCATCTTTTTTTCTCCAGAGATGCTGCCTGAGCCACTGAGTTACTCCAGCACTTTGCATTTACTTTTGGTCTGTAAATTAATTTGCTTATTGTAAAATTGCAAATTGTCCCGAGTGTGTGTAGGATAGTGTTACTGTATGGGGTGATCAGTGGTTGGCGCCGACTCGGTAGGCCGAAAGGCCTATTTCCACGCTGTATCTCTAAAATCTAATAGGTGTTCTCCCTATTGAAGCATGCATAGAATGCATTAAGTTATGCCTCGCTGTCACTTGAGTTGTCACGTGGTTTTGCTTTGCAGGAAGTGATGGCTTGCAACCTGTGCCACAGCTGCCGAATGTCTGTCTCATTTTCCAATTTCGAGTGAAAGTCCCTTTTAGTCTTTTTGGTGACCTTATCAAGATCGAACCCAGACTTCTTGCATGAATCTGCATCGGCAGACTTCAATACCCGGGATCAGGTCCTCAGAAGATTCCGGCCCTCCTGGTTCATCCAATTTTTTTGCAAGCAAAAATGCAAAATAACGATGAAAATTCTTCATTTTGGTAACTGCAACTTCAACGTGATCAGACACAAATGAAATGACAGAAGATCGGTGAAAAGAACTGCTTCTATACTTAGGAAAATTGTTCAGGTCACTTTGATACTTGAAAACAAGGTGAAGGATAATTTATGGCTAGCAAGCCTCATTGAATACTTCTAAACAACTAAAGTAGAACACACAGAAATGTCTATGATATTATTTATATAGATTTTCATAAAGTATTTGATAAAGTTCCATAAAATAGAGTGTGGAAAAAGCTGAAGATCATAGAATAGTTAAAAGCATTAGAAGTTCCAAGAATTATTTTGGAGGGGGTCGAGGGGAGGTGTCCATGTATATAACATTAAAAGATTATGATTCAGTTACAAAGAAAATTGGAAAGGCCTTCATATGTTGAGATGAATATACAAAATATAGAAATTTTACTGCAACTGCACAAAGGCCTGATTAGATCACGCCTGAAGTGCCATGAACAATTAGAGGTATTATATCTTTGGAAAGAAATCATGGCTTGGAGGAAGATCAGAGAAGTTTAACCAGACTGATACCTGGATTCTCAAGAGATTACTGAAACTAGATCTGCTGTTTCTGCAATTAGAAGATGAGAATGTGATTTGATGAAGGAGTTTGAGATACCGTAGGGAATGCAAGAGCAGATAAAGAGCAACCAGAACTAATGGGGCAAGATCTAAAAAAGTAGATCAGGGCCTTTTAGGAATTAAATTTGTTACATTTAAGAGATTCTATATATCTAAACACTCTGCGAATTAATGCATTTTAACTGGATTATTGAAATTGATGGCTGTTGAGGGCTGAGAAAAAGGCACAGATCGGTGATTATAAATCAGCTCTTGCATGGCAGAATAGAGAGGCAAGAGAGTCAATGTTTTATTGTCATATGTCCCACATAGAACAATTACATTGTTACTCAGCAGCAGCACACCACAATATGTAAATATAGTACACTGTAACAATATAATAAACGCTAAAGAAAAAGTTCAGTGTGTGTGTGTGTATATATATATATATATATATATATATATATATAGTATATATATATAGTATAGATAGAAGGTTGACACACACTGCTGGAGTAACTCAGTTGGGCAGGCAGTATCTCTGGAGTGAAGGAATGGGTGACATTTCGGGTCGAGACCGTTCTTCAGTCTGAAGATGGGTCTTGACCCGAAACATCACCCAGTCCTTCTCTCCAGAGATGCTGCCTGTCCCGCTGAGTTACTCAGCATTTTGTGTCTATATCTGATTTAAATCAGCACCTGCAGTTCTTTCTTACATATATACATGCATACACATATGTGCACACACACACACACACACACACACACACATATATATGCACACACACGGCTCAAGGGCCTAAAGCTTACTTATTTCCTATATTCATAGATAATCTGAATTACACCAGAGAATGAATGAGGTAAACGTAATAGTATACAGTGGCTTGCAAAAGTTTTCATACCCCTTGAACTTTTCCACATTGTGTCACGTTACAACCACAAACGTAAATGTATTTTATTGGGATTTTATGTGACAGACCAACACAAAGTGGTGCATAATTGTGAAGTGGAAGGAAAATGATACATGGTTTTCAAATTTTATAACAAATATAAAACTGAAAAGTGTGGCGTGCAGAAGTATTCTGCCCCCCTGAGTCAATACTTTGTAGAACCACCTTTCAATGCAATTACAGCTGCAAGTCTTTTGGGGTATGTCTCTACCAGCTTTGCACATCTAGAGACTGAAATTCTTGCCCATTCTTCTTTGCAAAATAGCTCAAGCTCAGTTAGATTGGATGGAGAGCGTCTGTGAACAGCAATTTTCAAGTCTTGCCAGAGTCTCAATTGGATTTAGGTCTGGACTTTGACTGGACCATTCTAACACATGAATATGCTTTGATCTAAACCATTTCATTGTAGCTCTGGCTGTATGTTTAGGTTTGTTGTCCTGCTGGAATGTGAACCTCTGCCCCAGTCTCAAGTCTTTTGCAGACTCTAATAGGTTTTCTTCAAAGATTGCCCTGTATTTGGTTCCATCCATCGTCCCATCAATTCCGACCAGCTTCCCTGTCCCTGCTGAAGAAAAGCATCCCCACAACATGATGCTGCCACCATCATGTTTCACAGTGGGGATGGTGCGTTCAGAGTGATGTGCAGTGTTAGTTTTCTGTTGTGGCAAACTGCAAACGGGACTTCTTATGGCTTTGTTTCAACAATGGCTTTCTTCTTGCCACTCTTCCACAAAGAATACATCAGTATATGCCTCAGCTGTAAACAGTGTAGCTTTGCCAATGAACAGAGTAGTAGGGCATTCTCTAGTGGAGCTTGCAGATTTTGCATGGTAAACAGGAGCAATGGGAAGATTTAAACTGCTGTCCCACTTAGGCAATTTTTTAGGCAAATACAGGCATGGCCAGTTGCCCAAAGAATTGTAGCATTTTTCTGGTCACCGCTGGATTTTTAAATGTTCAAAACTTTTCGGCAACAGCCGGCGACCGTGGGCTTGTCGTAGTTTGAATTCTCCTGACGTAGGTGCTGTCGTAGGTTGTCACTAGGATGATGTAGGTTGTCGCCGGTGCTGACTTTGGTGAATTCCATTGACGACTACCTACGTTAACCTGCGACAGGTACCGGCGACTGAATTGTCTTACCTTGTTGTAGCTTGGACTTAGGTTGTCGTAGGTGGACATCCTATGGGTCGCCGGTTGCCGTTGAGTAGGTGGTAGGTTGTTATAGACGTTGTCGAAGACAATTCCGATTCCAGTCGCCGGTTTATCGGCGACCTGCTACGACTATGACAGTCGCTGAAAGAATCGCCTAAGTGGGACAGGCCCATTAGGTAGCCCTGTAAAGGTTGCTGCCATGGGTGCAGCAGGAAGGAAGGTGCTCTGGTCTGATGAGACCAAAATTGAAGTTTTTTGCCTAAATGCAAAACGCTATGTGTGGCAGAAAACTAACACTGCACATCACTCTGAACGCACCATCCCCACTGTGAAACATGATGGTGGCAGCATCATGTTGTGGGGATGCTTTTCTTCAGCAGGGACAGGGAAGCTGGTCGAAATTGATGGGACGATGGATGGAACCAAATACAAAATATTAATTAAATATGCAAGATATTAATTATAGCATTCTGAGTGTTGTCGGATGCCTGAGGAACTGTGATAGATATGGCAAATTTTACTTCGGAGTCACGTGAGTGGCTACGTGAAGACCCCGCCAGCACGCATGCGCGACACATCATCGAACGCATTGCGAAGCGACAGGCAGGAGGAACGCCGCTCCCCCAGCACAAGTTTAAAAACGGCCCGCAGGTAAGTACTTACCATTCCTGAGGTCGACGTCGGCTCTGTTAAGTAATTCTCTTACAGAGCGCACCAAGATGGAATTGAGGACGAAGTCCAAACGAGCTGCTGCCAAACTAGCTGCCGAGGACCACGAAGCGGGCAGCCAGCAGTGGTCAAGTTCTCCAGAGCTGCTGATACAAACTGCAGCCCCCGACTTCACGCTAGTACAGCCCGCAGGTGCTCCTCGGACTAGCGGCAAATCCACCCGTAAGTCGGGCAGGTCCGCTGACTCGGCTGAGTCCGGACTGGAGGACACCCCGCCCGCGGTAAGCCACAGCGGTCGACTATCCTGCATGGAGTGGATGGTGGAGCAGTTGCTCCAACGTGATCTGTTACAGCAGGGGTATGGTGATAGTGGGTCTCCTCGCAGACCCATGGCAGCAACCTTTACAGGGCTGCCTAATGTCTCACCCTCCTCGCAGGGAAGCATTAGGAGTCAGAACTGGGCTGACTCTGAAGAGGGGAGTGTGGCTGAAGAAACACCAATGCTAGGGGCGCCAGAGGAGGAGTTACTGGGCATGGTATAAAAAATAGCGATGCCTAGTCAAAAAAGGCTGCCATTGCAACCGAAGTTGGCAGCCAGTATAAATTACATGGCAACAAATCAACTTCAGGACAGGCCATTAATGACACTGCAGCCAAATACCTAGGTCCTGAGAATTGTGTCTCCCTCAACGTGCCTGCAGTCAACAACCCCATCTGGGGTAACATGAGCCCTGGCATCAGAAGTCAGGAAGTAAAATCCCAGAAAATTCTAAAACTGCAGGCTGCTGGAATTACGGCCATTGCCAGGTCAGTGGATGGAGTGGAAATGCCAGCAGAGCTACAGGATGCTCTGGCACTCCTCTGTAACACTCAGTTTGAGATCAACTGTTACAGAAAGAGTGTCATCCAGCCTGCACTGAACCCCAAGTTCGCGGGGTTGTGCAGACCCAGCAGTGCACAGCCGCCTACACTACTATTTGGGGACAACCTGCCAAAGCAGGTAAAAGACTTCGATGAAGAGGCAAAGGCAATAGGCATGATAAAAGTGCCGGCTGCCACCAAGTCCTCATACCTGCGGCGACAGCACCCCTATGCATCCACCAGCAGACCACACTACCACAGCGACAGAATACCTGCTGGTGAAAACTCGAAGGCCGCCCAACCTGCTCAACGGTCTTTTTTAGACCATGGCCCAGCATGGCCTTCCAAGAAGATGCGCCACCCGCACACCACAGCGCCTCCACCTCCCAGGAAACAAGTACAGAGGAAACCAACGCAGCACCGCTGGTAACCATGGAGGTAGGTGGGTCTGGTTGCCTCAGGAACATTGCATGTTTAGATTCTTCACGGATTGGGGGACGGTTGCACTTGTTTCGGGATGCATGGAGTTCTATAACTTCGGATCCTTTCATACTGCAAAGTATTCAGAGATACAAAATTGAATTTGTTCACAAACATCCCCTTCCTGTTCAGCATACACCTAGTCGAAAGTTTGTACTTTCACAGAAAGAAAAGACAGAAGGTCATGTTGAACTCTTAAGACTACATACGAAAGGGGTAATTGAGAAAACCAAAAATGAATCTCATGAGTTTGTATTGAACATCTTCACCAAAAATAAAAAAGACGGCGGATGCCGCATCATTATTGATTTGACACAACTGAATACTTTCGTGCAGTACGCCCACTTCAAAATGGAAACTTTGTTACTGGCAAACTACTAGTTTCCAAGAGATACTTCATGGCTTGCATCGACCTAAAAGATGCATACTATTCAGTACCAATAGACAAAGATCATCGTAGATATTTGAAATTTGCCTGGATGGGGCAGCTCTGGCAGTATAAACCGCTGCCTAATGGATTTACATCAGCACCCAGACTGGTTACCAAATTATTGAAACCAGCTTTAGCAGAGTTCTCTATGGTACTGGACATGGTCTCAGAACCATGCATTCCAATACCCAAACGTCCGAGTTTGTTGGTACATCCTGTGACAGGGGAGAGTCACCCATGCCATGACCGGATTAACCTATTGGTTTGCAGGGTTTGAAAAGGCCACTCCTGCACTTTGGACTCTCGGACTGAACAATGAATATCATCATGGCATCATGCAGGGAGTCCACCAGGAGACAATACCTCACTTATGTCAAGAAATGGGAGGTGTTTTGTGCCAAGACAAACACCACATATGACACAGCCACCATTACTGAAGTGCTCGAGTTCCTGGCAGGCCTTCATTTTGATGAAGGTTGAAGCTACGGTGCCATCAACAGTGCCAGGAGTGCCCTATCCTCATATCTCGGACTAGGTTTAGATCATCTTGGAGTTGGGTCTCACCCCTTGGTGTCTAAACTTATGAGGGGAATTTTTAACTCAAATCCCCTCAGGCCTAGATATTCCCAGACCTGGGATATTGGCATTGTGCTAACCATGCTCCGAGGGTGGGCACCAGTAACGTCCCTTTCCCTAGCCAAATTGACATACAAAATGGTAATGCTGATGGCACTCGTGATGGCGTGACGAGTCCAATCCCTACAAAAGCTAAGTATGGACGCCATGGTTATAACCAACAATAAGGTAACTTTCTTCATTCAGGAGTTACTCAAACAAAACAGGCCTGGATCATCTGGCCGCAAGTTGGATTTCCTGGCCTACCCCGTAGACAGCCGCCTATGCATAGTGACCCACCTTTTACACTACATGGAGGTCACCAAGTGTGTCAGGGGCACGGAAAGGGCTCTGCTTATGTCACAAATGTCCTTATCACAGAGTCACCGTGCAAACAATTTCAAGATGGCTAAGGGTGGTTTTGGGTACAGCGGGGTGGACACTGATGTTTTAAAATCTCACTCCATCAGGGCTGCATCTACATCGGCGGCAAGGATGATGGAACTTCCTATAGACCACATCCTTGCAACGGCGGGTTGGGCTAATGAGAAAACCTTTCAGCGGTTCTATAACAAACCCGTGGCCGTGCCTGAGACGTTTGCAGACACAATATTAAGTTCTGTATTATAATTTCCCCGACGTAGGGGTATTATTATTTGTTATCGTTAAATAAATATCCTCTTGTTTTTCAGCACAGTTTCATGTCTGAAATACGTTAACATACTTCCTCCATTTGTCACTATGGCAGTGTGTGAGCAGGGACTCGTTCCAGGGCATGAAATCACAGAGCTTTGAAATCTTCACGTAGTCACTCAGTGACTCCGAAGTAAAATAGTAAGATTAAATGAGAACTTACCAGTTTGAAGTTTGATCTTTATTTTATGAGGAGTTACAATGAGGGATTACGTGCCCTCCCCTCCCAAACCCTCTATTATAAAGGTCAACTGGTATGCTGGTTCTCTTATCTTACTATGTTAGTCAACTCTGTTATCTGTGATTTCACACCGCTGCTTTGAAGAATGTCGCGCAGCAATGCTGGCGGGGTCTTCACGTAATCCCTCATCTTAACTCCTCATAAAATAATGATCAAACTCCAAACTGGTAAGTTCTCATTTAATCTTACTATTATACAACACTAAAGAAGAAAACAGTTACATTAACATTATTGCTCTGAATATTTTATTTGGGCTGCAATTCCATGCAATATTTTAGGCATGCAAACAAATATACATGATACCCTCCAACTTCCATATTTTGTTCCATCACTTCCAACAATCTACTTTGGTAATTGCTGCATTAATCTTAAAATAATTGACATATTTTTGTTGCTAAACAAAATGATATAAAATCAGAAAATAGGGAAATCTTTCTTACCTGGACTTGATTAAATGCTACCAAAGCCCACACTAAATTTGCAGTGGCAATCTGAAGCAAAAAGCATCACAGAAGGTCAACCAATATTGTCCAACTAAATTAGGATAACATTTTTGTTCTCTTTTGTAACTTTTATTCCGCTTGTTCTAAAGGCATCGTCTCAGTTTTTGGATGGTCAGCTTACTATTACCCCAGTAAATACTCAATTTTCATATATTAGCTTTGAGAATGTGTTGTCAGGGCTATTTGACCTCAGGGGCAATAACTAACTTAATTCTGATGTAAGCCAACATCTATCCATACTATTGACTTTGGATGCTATTGGATACTAATTAGAAACAGAAACCAGACTGAATTTCTGCACTTCCAACACTATGGATTCTGATCAATGGCTTTTAAAAAAATAACTTCTGCTGAGATCAGCTTCCAGTTTATTGCCCTGTGACAAATAGACTATATGCATAGGGTACACAAAAGGCTGGAGAAACTCAGCGGGTGCAGCAGCATCTAAGGAGCGAAGGAGATAGGTGACGTTTCGGGTCGAGACCCTTCTTCAGACTGAAGAAGGGTCGCGACCTGAAACGTCGCCTATCTCCTTCGCTCCTTAGATGCTGCTGCACCCGCTGAGTTTCTCCAGCCTTTTGTGTACCCTCGATTCTCCAGCATCTGCAGTTCCTTCTTTAAGACCATATACATATATAAACTCACTCAGCCAGTCAATCGCACAGACCCTATAATAAGTTTTATTTTCTCTGCAGTGGTAAACGTGCATCATAATCAATCATCAGTGTTTTATAGGTTCATATGTTTTCAAGAGTATACACCCCTAAATATATTTGGAGTGCTGAGCCTTATTGGAAGTTTGGCTAAAAGTGCTAATTGGACAATATCTACAGTTGAAACAAACCTTCTGTTGATTGATATTAAAAGGATCTTTGCCAAAATCTCGATGCAATTCTAAAACGCCTAATAATTCATCTGCAGCAGTGATTATTGGTAAACTGAGAACAGATTGGATCGGAGTTCCTGTGTCCAGCCCTGTCCCTTTTGGAAATCGTTTATCCTAAAAAGAAGGAAAAGAGAATGTTCATATAACATTTTATATTTCCAAATATGAAATGTTTCTGATCTGGAGGGGAACCTGTAAGTGGTGATGCTCCTACAGGCCTCCTTACATTGTAGTAGAGGTTGTGAGTTTCAGAGAAGACATTAGAATAGCTATCTATCAGCTATGAAAATGCCTTGGATGTCTGATGGGACTGAATATTACTTGACACTTAATAATTCACTCCCGAATTGTTCCAGCTTTTGCTGCACAAAGGTATCAGCCGCTTCATCTCTTATTTATACTTTCTAACGCATAGAAAATAAAGTGAGTTATTCCTTAAAGTAGATGGGTGTAAACAATGGTGCCTTCTGGTCCACTGTACATTTTGGTTAAATACACCCTGATATTTACTGACAGAGATATACCTCTGCTCTCATTCCCCATCCCCCCCACTCATAACAAGGGCAGAGTCCCCCTTGTCCTCACCTTCCACCCTACCAGCCGTCACATACACAGATAATCCTCCGACATTTTCGTCACCTCCAACAGGATCCTACCACTGGCCACATCTTCCCATCTCCTCCCCTATATCGGGTTTCCGCAGGGACACTCCCTCTGTAACTCCCTGGTCAATTTGTCCCCTCCCACCAAAACCACCCCCTCTCCTGGTACTTTCTCTTGCAACCGCAGGAAATGCTACACTTGTCGCTTTACCTCCCCCATTGACTCCATCCAAGGGCCCAAGCAATCTTTCCAGGTGCGGCAGAGGTTCACCTGCATCTCCTCCAACCTCATCTATTGCATCCGCTGCTCTAGGTGTCAGCTGCTCTACATTGGTGAGACCAAGTGTAGGCTTGGCCATTGCTTCGCCCAACACCTCCGCTCGGTTCGCAATAACCAACCTGATCTCCCGGTGGTTCAGCACTTCAACTGCCCCTCCCATTCCGAATCCAACCTTTCTGTCCTGGGTCTCCTCCATGGCCAGAGGCCCACCGGAAATTGGAGGAGCAGCAGCTCATATTTTGCTAGGGTAGTTTACACCATGGTGGTATGAACATTGACTTTTCCAATTTCAGGTAGTCCCTGCTCTCTCCCTCTTTCCCCTCCCCACCTCTCCCACAGACCACTGTCTCCACCTCTTCCTTTCTTCTTCCCGGCCCCCCACCCCCAAATCAGTCTGAAGAAGGGTCTCGACGCGGAACGTTGCCTATTTCCTTCGCTCCATAGATGCTGCCTCACCCGCTGAGTTTCTCCAGTATTTGTGTCTACCTCAGATATTTATTGAGGTAGTTTTACCAAGGAGCAGCGAGCAAAAATAGGGAACAAAACAGTAAGTGTTTCAACAAGCATATTAAAAGGAAATAGCAGCTAGGATAGATGTTATTCTTTTACAGATGAGATCACTGAATTAATAGTGAGAAATAGGGAAATAGAGAAACTAGACAATTATTTGACATTTGTACGCAAAGGACAAATGACATTTATTATCACATACACTAATTGGTGCAGTGCAATTTGAGTTACCATGCAGCACATAAAGAAGATAAACACAACACTATAGAATTTAACATTAAACATAAAAATATCCCCCCACAGCAGAATCTACATTTCACATTGTGAGGGAAGGCAACAAAGAGGGAGGGAGAGAGAAAAATGGGAATTACAGACCAGTTAGTCTAACATCGGTAGTGGGAAAAATGCTAGAGTCAGTTATTAAAGATGGGATTGCAGCACATATGGAAAGTGGTGAAATCATTGGACAAAGTCAGCATGGATTTATGAATGGTAAATCATGACCGACGTATCTTATAGAATTCTTCGATGATGTAACTAGTAGAGTGGATAAGGGAGAACCAGTGGATGTGTTATATCTGGACTTTCGGAAGGCTTTCGACAAGGTCCCACATAAGAGATTAGTATACAAACTTAAAGCACACGGTATTGGGGGTTCAGTATTGATGTGGATAGAGAACTGGCTGGCAGACAGGAAGCAAAGAGTGGGAGTAAACGGGTCCTTTTCAGAATGGCAGGCAGTGACTAGTGGGGTACCGCAGGGCTCAGTGCTGGGACCCCAGCTATTTACAATATATATTAATGATCTGGATGAGGGAATTGAAAGCAACATCTCCAAGTTTGCGGATGACATGAAGCTGGGGGCAGTGTTAGCTGTGAGGAGGATGCTAGGAGGCTGCAAGGTGACTTGGATAGGTTGGGTGAGTGGGCAAATGCATGGCAGATGCAGTATAATGTGGATAAATGCGAGGTTATCCACTTTGGTGGCAAAAACAGGAGGGTAGACTATTATCTGAATGGTGGCCGATTAGGAAAAGGGGAGATGCAACGAGACCTGGGTGTCATGGTACACCAGTCATTGAAAGTAGGCATGCAGGTGCAGCAGGCAGTGAAGAAAGCGAATGGTATGTTGGCAGTCATAGCAAAAGGATTTGAGTACAAGAGCAGGGAGGTTCTACTGCAGTTGTACAGGGTCTTGGTGAGGCCACACCTAGAGTATTGCGTACAGTTTTGGTCTCCTAATCTAAGTAAAGACATTCTTGCCATAGAGGGAGTACAGAGAAGGTTCACCAGACTGATTCTTGGGCTGGCAGGACTTCCATATGAAGAAAGACTGGATAGACTCGGCTTGTACTCGCTGGAATTTAGAAGATTGAGGGGGGATTTTATAGAGACTTACAGAATTCTTAAGGGGTTGGACAGGCTAGATGCAGGAAGATTGTTCCCGATGTTGGGGAAGTCCAGAACAAGGGGTCACAGTTTAAGGATAAAGGGGAAGTCTTTTAGGACCGAGATGAGAAAATCATTTTTCACACAGAGAGTGGTGAATCTGTGGAATTCTCTGCCACGGAAGGTATTTGAGACCAGTTCATTGGCTATATTTAAGAGGGAGTTAAATGTGGCCCTTGTGGCAAAAGGGATAAGGGTGTATGGAGAGAAGGCAGGTACTGGATATTGAATGGAGGTGCAGGCTCAAAGGGCTGAATGGCCAACTCCTGTACCTATTTTCTATGTTTCAGTCCTCTTTCTCTTGTTCACCCGTGGTCGGGGCCTATTGAGGCCTCTGTAACGCCGCAATGGCGGCCTGTGTTCAGGCCCTCTCGCCGGATGATGGAACTCCGGCGTCGGAAGAACACTCGCAGCGGCTTGGAGTTCTGAATCGGCCGCTTCCTACCGGAGACTGCGGCTCCCGAAGTCCGCAGGACACTGGCGACCTCAGCGAAAAAGATCCCAGGGCTCCGCGATGTTACAGTCAGCGCCCCCCGCGGCTGGAAACTCCACAGCTCCACGATGTTGGCAGTAGCACTCCGGAGCTCCACATAGCGACCCCAGTAAGGCACTTCAGTGCTGCGCCGCTGCTGAAGCTGAAGCCCTGGCCAGTCTCCAGCAGGAAAGGCTGCTCCAATCCAGATGGTAGGCCGTGAGAAGGGGGCGAAGATGCGGCTCGGAGGAAAGACGCATCCTCAACCAGGTAGAGACTGTGAAAAATAGTTCCTCCCTTCCCCCATCCCCCACATAAAAAGACTAAAAGACCTCCAAAACAAAACTTTTGACTGACTAAAAATGAAAAAAAGGATGAAAGGACGAATAGCTGCAGGCGAGGCTGACACACTCGATGGCGCCACCACCACTACTCATGATAAAACACTAAAATTATCCCAACGATAGTAAACTCTCTAGAGGCAAAAAGTATAAGATTAAAGACAGGCTCACAGACAAACTAATGCGGCAATGGTTGACAAGTCTCCCGGCCCATTGGCCTGCATTTTATGCGAAGTAGTTGCATAGACAGTGAATGCATTGGTTAGAAAACCACAACTGTAATGCTCCTATTAAAAGGAGAGAGAAACAGGAGACTGACCATAGGCCAGTCAGCATAACATTTATCACTGGGGAAGGAAAGCTAGAATTTTATTGTTAAAGAAGAGGTTGCAGGATATTTAGAAAATTATAATATAATCAAGCATAGTCAACATGGTTTAATGCAAGGGAAATTGTGTTAGACAATTGATTAGAGTTCTTTCAGATGTTTTGAGCAGTGGATAAAGAGAGACTAGATGATATAACATATTGGGATTTCCAGGTATTTGACAGAGTCACATAAAAAAGTTATTAGGAAAGGGAAGAGAAATGGATAGAGGACTGGATGATAAACAGAACAGGATAATCCCAAGTGATTTTATTAACACGTAAAAGGAAAAGGGAAACCAGAGAGAGAGTGGGACCCCTCAGGAATCAAGGCGGTCAAATCTGTGTGGAGCCACAGGAGATAGGCAAGGTCCTCAATAAGTATTTCTCCTCTGTATTTACTATGGGGAAAGACAGGAGAATGGGGGAATCTTGCGTTAGTCACTGCAATTGTCATGAGAGCAGTCAGTATTAAGGTCACAGAGGTGCTGAAGGTGCTGATGCATATGAAGATCGACAAATCTCATGGGCCTGTTCAGATGTATCCGGGGACACTGTGGGAAGATAGAGAGGAAATTATAGGAGCCCTCATGGATATTTATGAGATGTCGTTAAATTCAGGCGGCGCTGGAAGACTGGAGGGAGGTAAATATCATGCCTCTATTCAAAAAGGGCTGTAGGGAAAAGGGTGGTAAATACAGGCCAGTGAGCTTAACATCTGTGGTCGGAAAGTTACTTGAGAGTATTCTGAGGGATAGGATATACATGCACTTAGATGGACAAGGGCTGATTAGGGATAGTCAACATGGTTTTGTACGTGGGAGGTCGTGTCTCACGAATCTGATTGAGTTTTTTGAGGATGTGACCAAAAAGGTCGATGAAGGCAGAGCTATAGACGTATACATAGATTTTAGTAAGACATTTGGCAACGTTCCGTATGGTAGGCTGCTCTGGAAGGTTAGATCCCATGGAATTCAGGAGAGATAGCTGAATGGATAGAAAATTGGCTTCATGGAAGGAAGCCGACGGTGATGGTGGAAGGTTGTTTTTCAGACTGGAGGCTTGTGACTAGTGGTGTGCCTCAGGGTTTGGTGCTGGGCCCATTGCTGGTTGTCATCCATATCAATTATTTGGATGAGAACGTACATGGCATGGTAGCAACGGGGCGGAAATTGCTGTCATATGCTAAGAGAATGGAGCGGCTGGGCTTGTACACTCTGGAGTTTAGAAGAATGAGAGGGGATCTTATTGAAACATATAAGATTGTTAAGGGTTTGGACAGTTTAAGAATAAGGGATAAGCCATTTAGAACGGAGACGAGGAAACACTTTTTCTCACAGAGAGTGGTGAGTGTGGAATTCTCTGCCTCAGAGGGCAGTGGAGGCCGTTTCTCTGGATACTTACAAGAGAGAGCTAGATAGGGCTCTTAAAGATAGCGGATATGGGGAGAAGGCAGGAACGGGGTACTGATGGGGGAGGACCAGCCATGATCACATTAAAATGGCGGAGATTTTTAATAGATTTTCCTTCACCGAATTTCAAAACCCAGATTACAAAACATGGGGGGGGGAGTGGCCACCACCTCTCAAAACATGGGGGAGACGTGCCCCCCCCCCACCCCCCAGGATTTCCACCCATTGGCTAGCAAGTTAGCAGAGACACAAAAGTAGATAGTGTTGTAGATGGTGAAGACGGTTGTCAAAAATTACTGTAGGATCTTGATCGGTTGGGCAGGTGGGCCGATGACTGGTTGTTGGAATTTAATACTGAAAAATGTGAGGTATTGTATTTTGGGAAGTCTAACATGAGCAAGGGTAGGGTTCTGGGGAGTGTTGTAGAGCAGATGGATCTAGGAGTGCAGGTGCACGGTTATTTGAAGGTGGAGTCGCAGGTAGATAGGGTGGTCAAAAAGGCTTTGGCATATTGGCCTTCAGAGTATTGAGTATAGACGTGAGGAGGTCATGTTGCAGTTGTATAATATGTTTGTGAGGTCGCATTTAGTGTATTGTGTTCGGTTCTGGGCACCATGCTATAGGAAAGGTGTTGTCATGCTGGAAAGGGTACAAAAGATTTGTGAGGACGTTGCCAGCACTAGAGGGTCTGGGGTATGGGGAGAGGTTGAGTAGACTGGGACTCTATTCCTTGGAGCGTTGGAGGATGAGGGGTGATCTTATAGAGTTGTACAAAATCATGAAAGGAATATACGCACAGTCTCTTACCCAGAGTAGGGGAATCAAGAACCAGAGGACATAGGTTTAAGGTGAGGGGGGAAAGATTTAATAGGAACCTGAGGGGTAACTTTTTCACGCAAAAGAAGGTAGGAACGAACTGCTTGAGGAGGTAGACACAAAATGCTGGAGTAACTCAGCAGGTGAGGCAGCATCTCTGGAGAGAAGGAATGGATGACGTTTCAGGTCAAGACCCTTCTTCATGCCTGTGGAGGTAGGTGAGGCAGGAACAATCATAACGATTAAGAAACATTTAGATAGGTACATGATTAGAGATGTATGGGCCAAATGCAGGCAAGCGGGACTAGTGCAGATGGGACATGTTGGGGGGGGAAGTAGGGCCGAAGGGCCTTTTTCCATGCTGGAAGGCTATGACTATCTATGGCTCTGGAAGAGAGTTGGGATAAATGGGAAATTCAGGATGAATGAGTGCTGGGGCCTCAACTAATCTATATTACTGAAAGTCTGATCTTGACCACTTCCTGTTGTTCTGTATACTGATTTTAGAAAAAACGCTGCCACTTACGGCTGTGATTTTTGGCCATCTTACTCAAGAGTCCCCCTTCGCTGCGCAGGACAAGAGGATTTTTCCCATAGATGAAAAATAAAAGAGTTATTAGTTTAAAAAATGTTGAGATTCTCTCTCCAGAAGGCCACGCCCCTTCCAGAGGGACGATAAAACCCAGAGGTCTTGAGTGCCTCAGTCAGTCTTTGCAAGATGGGGGAGCGAGAAGGTGACGTCTCTCAGTCTGAGCTGTGAATAACACTGAATACATGTCGACTAAACTGTGAATGGTTTTACTGACCTGTCAGTGCCCTTAATGTGGTTTGAAGATATAGTTTGGAAATGCTAAAGCTGTGTTGCCTTTGGTTTGGAAATGCTACAGCCCAATGAAAGTTGCCTTGCCCAATGAAAGTTGCCTTGCCCAATGAAAGTTGCCTTGCCCAATGAAAGTTGCCATGCCCAATTAAAGTTGCCTTGCCTTCTATATAATTAAGTCTAATCTTGACCACTTCCTGTTGGCGCTTTATATTGATTTAAATAAAACGCTATCACATACGGCTGTGATTTTTGACCATCTTACTCAGTCCCCCTCCGCTCATCAAGTGCCGAGGATTTTCCCCTTCAATGAAAAATAGAGTTATTAGTGTTTTAAAAATGTTGAGATTCTCTCTCCTGTCAATCACGCCATGAAGGCCACGCCGCTTCTGGTGGGAGGGGGAGGGACTATAAAACCCAGAAGTGTGGGCTTGGCTCAGTCTCTGCAAGATGGAGGAGGGAGAGGTCACGACTTGCTGTTTTTAGTCGCCTTGCACCCTGCTTGAAATGGTATGAAACTGCACTTGAATTTGGTGGCCTTGCACCCTGCTTGAAGTGATAAGAAACTGCACTTGAATTTGGTGGCCATGCACCCTGCTTGAAATGGAATTTCAAGGAATTGCCGTGAGTCAACTGCCAGCCCACCAGCTGGCAGTGAGTGAGCTGCCAGCACAACAGGCTTGAGTGACTGAACCGCCAGCCCAAGAATCCATTTGGGCCACAATATCCATACTGGCCCTCTGGAAACCAGTCCCTTTAGCCCACAATACCCATACTAGTGCTCCAGAAAGCGCCTGCCCCCCCCCCCCCCCACTGGTCCACAATATTGGAATTGGTGGAGGGATGGAATATTGCGTTGGGGGACCAGCCCTCCCGTGTGATGTTGCGACCACTTAGTCTAGTTACAAGCTATATTCATGTGCATTGTGGAAAAACAAGTGGAAAAATATATTGTGAGGAGGATGCAAAGAATCTGCAAAATATAGACAAATTAAGTGAGTTAGCAAAGATTTGTAAAAGAATCTGGGAAATGTGAGATTTCCCTGCATATGACACGCAAAAAGTTAGTATGTATTTAATTAGGAAAGCAAATGAAAGTTGCCCTTTACTGCAAACGCAACAGAGTATAAAAGTAGGAATCCTAGGTTTTCTAAATAAAAATTACTTTTACGTAATTCCTTTCACGACCTCAGGGCATCCCAAAGGACCTTACTGCCAATGAAGGTCTTTCAAAAGTAAACATTATTTTGAATAAATGGTGAAGGAAAACAGCAAATCTCAGAAAATAGTCTAAATCTTGTATGAAATTTGAATACATTAGCTTAAAAAGCAATTAAAATCATGGTGTGTGTACAGCAGAAATTCACTGTGCCAAGAGTCTCTTTCTGCAACCTAAGCTTCTCATCAATATCCCAACACTAAAGGGTCTGTCCCTCTTTCCCGAGTCCTCTGCCGAGTTGAAAGGACCTTAAAAAAAATCAAGATTTTTGTGATCTACAAACCCCTCCTCCTGACTATCTTTTTACTCGTGGACTCGTCCCGACTTATCTGATGCCACTAGTCTGCTACGACTGGCATAACGAGCCGCTAGGATATACCTACGGACTCGCTACGAATATTCTCAGAGTTTGAATCAAGGGGAAAACGCGGGAGAATGAGTAACTCGGGGAAGTGGGACGCCCTTAAGGCCCCAACACCAGAATTCCCAAACAGACATTGATTCCAGGCTCTATCATGGAACAAAGATTATCATGCAGATAGAGAAATAAAGTCAATGATGTGGCTAGAGTCTCCTTGAAGATAAGCAATGTTTTTGCGTGATTATCTGGCCCATGACCGCTCAAAGTAAAAAGAGCATTCAGGATGGTGGTGAGAAACTTATGCAGATGCACACAGAGACCTTCATGAAGGGGAATAGGAGCAGACCACACCTGCCCAAATCAACTACACACCTGGCCACCCTAACAGCAGAAGAATCACAAATTGGCAGCATCAGCCAACTCAGAAGCCACACAAATTCAATGGAAATCAGTCATCTTGAATCCCAAAGGAATGATTAAGATTAAGGCATGTTAGGCCATAGAATTCCCACTAGGTAAAGAGAATTCGTAACAATCTTCCAAAAATGCACCAGTTTGAAAATGCATTCAGAAAGTACACAGTTGTGGTATTAAACGGACTTTTCAGCAGAAGTGCTTTAATTGAATGACTTCCTCTGTAAATTATCTGTATATATTTGGTTCAATGTATTCCTAGCTTTTCATTCCTTTATAGATATTCCTTGCTATGGATTTGATGTAATTGATGCAATCATGAACTTAGCATTGTTTCTTATTCTGACTTTCTGGTATTTAACAACTGGCATACACATATTAACAAAATGTTCATTCTTACATCAGCAATGTCTTCTACCAATAGTGTTTTCCTGAACTTAGCAACATACGATGATGTAGTGGTGCCATATCCAATGTGTCCAGCAGGAATGAGTCGCTGTTTATCTTTAAATCCCACAGGAGTATACAAGCATAGTGATTCCTGGAATTAACAAAAACAAAATAAATCAGATCCTGCTGATGATACTTCACTTTTTTTTTAAAACAGAATTTCAATTTTTCTCTGAGTATTGGTCACCTTTGGTGGAGGAAAGTGGCCTGCAAACCTCCTTTTATTTTTTTTACTTCAAACAGTCCATGGCTGATTTAGAACTGTCAGACTTGCAGTCACTCACGTCTTGTAATACTATTTCAACTGTGTTTTATCCATTCTTTGCAATATAATTGTACTAATAGTAACAGTGGAAACAAACAATATCAAAAGAAAGCTAACCTTAAGGCCCACAGTGTCATAGAGGTTGATAACACGTTCTAGTTTACAGCAGCACCATTGACATTAGTTTATGATGACAGAGAATGGGATTATGGGCAGGTAGTTGGTTGGGTTGGATTTATCCTGGTTTTTGAGGGTAGCTTTTGATTATATTGAATGTTATCCTTTTTAACACACCTGTCAGACATGAGCTTCCCTTAGAATGTTAAATTAATTGATCTTAAATTTTGATCATTAAGAATATTATTCATTGTTGGCTGGAAGACATTTTGAGATATCGCAAAGTTGTTGAAGGGATTCCATAAATTTGTCTTTATTTTCCTGTACAAAGTTGGTATTCGTATTTGGCATTGGTTTATTTTTGTCGCATGTACAGAGATACAGTTGAAAGCTGTTTGCGTACTACCTAGTTCATCACACTATACATGAGTACAATTAAGTCACACACAAAGACAGGTAATGCAATGAGAAAAATACCAGTGATATAATGTTATCATAACATTACAGTTACAGCACCTGGAGACAACTCGCGCAGTCACAGGGAGAACGTACAAACTCCATACCGACAGCACTTATAGTCAGGATTGAACCCGGATCTCTGGCACTGCAAGGCATCAACTTTACTGCTACACCATCGTGCCGCCCTCAAGTAGAGGTGCTGGTGTGCTTTCTTGGCCGTAGCATCAATGCGTCTGGTCCAGGACAGATTGTTGGTGATATTTACTTCTAGGAACTTGAAGCCGTCAACCATGTCTGCCCCGGCACCAGTGATACTGACTGGGGTGTGTATGTCACACCATTTCCTTCTTGTTCTTGGTTGCATTACATATTTTGGTTTTGCACTATTAAGTTCTGGATACCTCTTATTACCGATTATTAATTATTGTACAGTATATTTATTTGTCCTGTTATTGTGGTAATGGAACTTGTAAAGCTGCAGCAAGTAAAAATTGATTTATTCCATTCGAGCACATACAACAATTATATATTCTTAACTCTTGTCTCTCTTGAGTTGGACACTTAAGAGATAGGCTTAAACCCCTGTCCCACGCTACGAGTTCATTCCAAGAGTTCGCCTGTGTTTGCCCTGATTTGAACTCAGAGATTTACGGTAATGGCCACTCATCGGTACTCGGGGCTCTCGTGGACATTTTTCATCGTGTTGAAAAATCTTCACGAGTCTTCCCGTGCTTACCTGCCATTAGCGAGTCTTCCAGAGTACCTGCTGTTAGCGCTAAGAGACGTCCCCGAGCTCCAACGTACCCGCTACATTGATTCACCGTACTTACCACAAGTTTGATTTTTTTTAAACTCGGGAGAGCTCTTGGAATGAACTCTTACTGTGGGACAGGGCTTTTAGGAAACTGACAAGCAATCACTTCTATTAATACTTGTTAAAGGATATTCTATCGTAGCATGGTGGTGCAACGGTAAAGTTGCTCCCTTACAGCGCCAGAGACCCGGGTTAGATCCACACTACAGATGATTGTCTGTACAGAGTTTGCACGTTCTCCCCGTGACCTACAAGGTTTTCTTCGGGAGCTCCTTTTTCCTCCCACACTCCAAAGACGTACAGGTTTGTAGGCTAATTAGCCTGGTAAAATTGTAAATTGTCTCTAGCGTGTGTACAATAGTGCTAGTGTGCGAGGATTGCTGGTCGCATGCACTCAGTGGGCAATGAAGGGCCCGTTTCCATGCTGTATCTCTAAACTAAACTAAAACTATTAAACAACGGAACATCCACTGATACTTCAAAGCCATCAAAATCTAGCCACTTTGCGTGCAACATCCTGAGTCTGTACCAGTGTAACAGGGTAGGGGAAGTCAATTAAAAAATGCTCATGCAATTGGTCTCAATTGACACTTCATTACATTACTGTGGAGGTTCGGTACCGTATCAAGTGGTTTTGTGTATTTTCAGACTTATGGACAGAATTTACTTGCAGAACCTGTTCGTAACCCAGGAATGGCATGTATAATTAAACTCCATCAATGTGGTTTCATGAAAGATAAAACATATCTGAGAAAAATGCTTACATTCTTTGAAGATATAACAAGAGAGGACAACCTGTTATTGTAGTGTATCTAGATTTCCAAAAAGCATTTGACCATGTACCACTTAAGTGGCTGGTATGTAAATTTAAAGCCCATGGCCCCAGGGAATTTGTGCTAGAATGCATTGATAATTGGCTGCCTCACTAAACAGAGAGTGGAATAAATGGGTCATTTTTAGACTGGAAGAAGTAACTGGTGTAGTGAAGCAAGAATCGGTTCTTAGCCCACAATTATTCACTATTTACATGAATAATCTGTAGGAAGAAACAGTATATAAAAATAGGTGGAAGTGCATATTGTGATAAGGATACTGTCAATCTGCAATATAATAGATTGAGTGCATGGGCAAAAGACTGCGAAATTGTGTTTAATGCATGGAAATGTGAGGTCATACAGTTTGGTAAGAGAAATTAAAAAGAGTAGGAGATAGCCTGAATGGGAGTAAAATGTAGCGGGGTCTATGTGTAGGAAAGAACTGCAGATGCTGGTTTAAATCGAAGGCAGACACAAAATGTTGCAGAAACTCAATGGGCTAGGCAGCGAAGGAAAGGGCGACGTTTCGGTTCGAGACCCTTCTTCAGACTGTGTTCCTCTGAATGAATCACAAAAAAGCAGGTCCAACAAGTAATTAAGAAAGCAAACAGAACTTCGGGCTTCATTACAAAGGAGTTAAAATTTAAAAGAATGGAGGGATTTTTTGCAGTTGTACAATTGTTGCTGAAGTTTCACTGGAATACCATTAACAGGTACCTGTTAATACCATACCATGAAAATACATTGGAAGCAGTCCAAAGGATATTTACGAGCCCAATTTCTGCGATGGAATGATTGTCTTTCCCAGAGAACTAAATAGTTTGGGCCTATATTCCTTGGAGTTTAGTTAAATGGGAGGTGACCTTCAAACATGTATAATCCTAAAGGGGCTTTACAGGGTGGGTGTTGGGATGCCCCGAACGAGAGTACATAATGAAGATAGGTGGAGGAGCAGGTCATGTAGAGAAAGCAGGGACTCTGCAGAGGATCTGCACAGGTTGGGAAAGTGGGCAGGGAAGTGGCAGATGGAATACAGCGTAGCAAAGTGTGGAGTCATGCGTTTTGATTGTCGGAATATAGGCGTAGACTATTTTCTAAATGGAGAGAAAATTCAGAAATCAGAGGTGCAAAGGGACTTGGGTGTGCTGATGCAGGATTCCCAAAAAGTTAATTTGCAAGTCGAATCGATAGTAAGGATGGCAATCGCAATTCTATCATTTACTTTGAGAGGACTAGAATACAAAAACAGGAATGTAACAGGGCTGCCAACTCTCACGCATTGAGCGTGAGAATCACACATTTCACTAAATTTTCATACTCTCATGCTGATGACAGAATTTCTCACGCTCAAATTAAACTATATATATATATATATATATAAGGTCATACTTATATAAATAAATAAGGCCATACTCACCAATGAGAATCGTTTTCTGTCGGCGGGTTTCCCGTAAAGAACGAGCAACTTAATTGGCTCGCCCATCGCACGCTATTTAAAATGGCAATGTAGACAAAAATGCTGGAGAAACTCAGCGGGTAAGGCAGCATCTATGGCTGAGTTTGACCTTTCTTCAGACTCAAGTATTTCTCCAACATTTTTGTCTACCGCTCTATACATACTGCCTCACCTGCATTCACATTCCCGTACAGATGGTGTGATAGGTGAGAGATGGCGGTGGTCCCAGCACTGACCCGTGAGGCACCGCTTACACCTCCCACTCTCACCTCCGGCGGTTCTGTGGAGTTTTAACCCCATGGAGCCAGGAGCGGACTGGGTGAGTGGGGGCATTGGTGCCGCCTCGGAGCCGCGGGGATGAATCTCGGGCTAAGGCTCCGCTCAGATGTCCGACCCCTGGGTCACTGTCCCTCGCCTTCCCCGGACCCTCGGGTCACTGTCCTTCACCTCCCCCAGACACCAGCTGGACACAGAGCACCTGGGCCGGCCTGCATTCGCCGGGGGTGGGGGTGGGTGAGGGAAATTAAGGGGCTGTTTCCATGCTGTAAGACTTGACACATTGTAGAAAGGGTGCAATTGCTCTGGAGAGGATCTTTCACTTTGAAGAAAGATTTGATAACTGGGATTATATTCTCTGCAGCAACAGAGGTGAAGAAAAGACTTAGTTGAGGTGAATAATATTATGAGAATAGGACCTGTTTCGCTTAACAAAGAGTTTGGGAAGGAACTGCAGATGCTGGTTTAAACTGAAGATAGACACAATAAGCTGGAATAACTCAGGACAGGCAGCATCTCTGGAGAGAAAGAATAGGTGATGTTTTGGGTCAAGACCTTCAGACTGAAGAGGTCGAAAACCAGCCATAAATCACAATGACTGGAGATGTGTTATCTAACTAAGGGCAGAAATCAGAATCATGTGTTCATCTTTATTGACGTGACACCATAATAAATATATTACAGAAAAAATAATTTAATAGGGTGGCATGTTGGCGCAGCGGTAGAGTTGCTGCCTTACAGCACCACAGGCCCAGATTTGATCCTGACTACGGGTGCTGTCTGTACACTATTTGTACATTCTCCGTATGACAACATGAGTTTTCTCTGGATATTCCGGTTTCTCCCACATCCGAAAGAAGTGCAGGTTTGTAGGTTAATTTGCTTCTGTAAATTGTCCCTGCAGTGTGGGATAGAACTGGTGTATGGTAGATTGCTGATCAGTGTGGACTTGGTGGGCCGAAGGCCCTGTTTCCATATATATGTTTCACATATATATATTAATTTCATTGAACCATATAAAGTTGAATATGTGGCATTATTTTTTTCTTGTTTTGATAGTCAAAGAGTAAGGTTGATTCATTTATTTGTGCAGAACAGTGATGGATGGAAGTCTGACTCCTCTTGCCTTGTTTCTATGTTTTTGCTTCTCTATATACATGCATAACAGCATGAATTATAATCTGATTTCCATATATGAATATACTAAGGTCATTCATGTGCTGCACCTGTTGATCAGAGCCTGGCTCTACTGTGGAATGTAATTAGATATGTAATTTAGCCTAACCTTATTCATGCCTAATCCAATTTGAAGCATAAATGTTGCATTCAAGTGTAAGTTAAAAGACAAGCTACAATATGCACCAGATTGCACAATGTCAATCCCCCCCCTCAGTTGCTACGCTCCCCCCCCCCCCCCGCAATTTCTCACTCTCAACTCTCACCCAATGTTGGCAGCCCTGGATGTAATACTGAGGCTTTATAAGATGCTGATCAGACCGCATTTGGTGTATTGTGAGCAATTGTGTGTCCCATATCGGAGGAAAGATGGGCTGGCGCTGGAGAGGGTCCAGAGGTGGTTTACGAGAATGATCCCAAGAATGAGTTGGTTAACATATTATGAGCATTTGAGGGCACTGGGCCTGTACTCGCTGGAGTTTAGAAGGATGAGAGGGACATTGAAACTTACTGAATAGTGAAAGGCTTGGATAGAGTGGATGTGGGGAGGATTTTCCACTTGTGGGAGAGTCTAGCATCAGAGGTCATAGCCGCAAAATAAAAGGACGTTTCTTCAGGAAAGAAATTAGGTGGAATTTCTTTAGTTAAAAGGTTAAAATCTGAGGAATTATTTGCCACAGAAGTTTGTGAAGGCCATCTCAATGAGTATTTTTAAGTCAGAGATAGATTCTTGATTTGTAGGGGTGTCAGGGTTATAAGGAGAACGGGGTTGAGGGTCACAGTTAGATCAGCCATGATTGAATTGCAGAGTTGACTTGATGGGCCGAATGGCCTAATTCTGCTCTTATCACATGAATTTATAACAAAGATGCCGATCATTTTATGTTGAGCTGCATAAAATATTTTTCTTGCAGAGGATGGAGAATCTCTGGAATTCTCTGCACTGGCACGTGATGTAAACGGGATCATTTGAAATATTTAAAATGAAGGTGGATAAATATTTGATAGCTCGATGACTAGAGGGATATGGAAAAATGACACAGAAAGGAGCTGAAGGCAGCATATATCTGTCTTGATCGTATTAAACAGTGGTATAGGCTTGAAGAAGCCAGCGGCTTATTCCTACTCCAATTTCCTTGTGTTCCAGGTCCTCCATGTCTCTGAGCAAAATGTAATAGGAAAAAAGTATAGTTAAGAAAGCATTTGATATATTATCTGAAGAAATGTCCCAGCCAGAAACCTATCACCTATCCAAATTATTCAGGGATGCTGCGTGACCAGCTGAGTTACTCCAGCACTTTGTGCTTTTATTTGATATATTGTCATTTATTGACTGAGGCAGAGAGCAAGGCGATCATGGTGAAACAAAATGAAATACAAATAAAAACAGAGAAAGGAGCAATAAAAAATTAGCATGTCAGGCAGAATCTATGGAAAGAGAAATAGAATTAATATTTCAAGTCAGATACCCTTCATCAGAAACTGTTTGTCAGTTCTGATCAAGGATCTCCAACCTGAAGATGACATTCAGTCCATGATGTTTATTTAGGTCAAGAACAAATTATAAAGAGTAATTACACTTCCCAACTTTCAGTCCATTGCCATTAAAGTTGGGACACATTGAGTGCTCATCTAAGTACTTCTTAAATGGGATGAGTGTTTCTGGCTTTCAATCACTGCCATTTCAATCAATATATACCCACCATTTCTCTATTGCTTGTTCCTGCCTTACGTCATGCTGATTAATACAGACATTAAACTACACCAATATTTTCTCCGCAAGGTAATGGCAACAAAATGGCATAAAATAGAATCATTAATTCACCTTTGCATTTATGAGTGTGAGTATTAACATGGATGACATAAGAAGATATCAACATTTATCAAGACATTTATGACAGAAACTGGGGTGAAACAGATAAAAATAGAGAATCCATATGTTGAAATAGAAAATATCCAAACATGTTCAAAGAAATTAGCAAAGAGATACCACAGGCCTATAATTTGCAGAAAGAGTAAGAGACAGCTAATGCTATTCCTGTATTTAAAAAGGAAGATAAAGACAAATCTAACAACTTATGGACTAATTAATTTTATATTGATGGCACGTAGGATGTTAATATCTTTGCTCAAAGATGTGAACCGAAAAGTACCTGCAAGTTTTAACATAAAAATGTGAACAAGTTCTATAAAAGCTTGATTGAACTAACAAATAATTGAAACTGCTACAGAAATAACAAATAATAGATGTTCCATTCATGTCCTATCACAAGGCATGGTGCATGTAAAGAGCTCAAACTCACACAGGTTGAAACACAAACATCTTTATTGTTATGTCATGATCTTGTAAGCCAGTCATTACACGTTCACACTGCTATAGTTACTGGCAGGCCGTGGGCGAGTCCTTACACTATGAATGTTATAATTAGGCGGAGTTATAATTACTAAGCATTCTAATTGGCTAACATGCAATAGCCAATCTATATATCTTCTTGTATAAATGAAAAACAAATAAAACATTACAACTACAACGAGTAAATAAAATGTTAAATGCAAATCGCCACATCTAATAATAATGGGGTTAAACATAATCGCCATATCTAACAGGTGGCTTGCTAACCCGCCCGGTCCTCGTATGGTATGGAGCTGCCTCATCAACCTTTTCCTCTGAAAAATTGAGGGCGCGGTTCAGCGAGCCCGACGGGCTATGGGGAGACACCCCATAGAGGGCTATAGAGGAACCCATGGAAGACCGTCGCGGGGTCACCGGACAGCCGGTTACAAAAGGGGAGGTGGGGGAAGACCGACGCGAGAAGTGGACAGGACTGGCGGCGGCAGATGCTGGAACGGCTGGACAGCAATCACTTTAAAGTTGAGCGGTGGGGCATCTGGATCCTGGAGCGCCGGATGCCGTTCCTTCACAGGAAGGAGGTGTTGATGCTTGCGTCTATAGATGGTACCACTGACACCGACCAGGTAGGAACGCGGTTCCTTCGAGGGTCCATAGATGTACCCCAGTTTGGTATGTTCTTTGTCTGTCTGTTGTCGGACCACTTGGTCTTGAATGAGTGGCTTAAGTGGTTTGCTGGTCTTATCGTAATTTCATTTCTGCGCGTCATGGTTAGACTGTACGCGCTCTTGTACTACAGCGGGGGTGACAACTTTAGGTTTTAGATGATCTTGGGCGACGGACAATGGAGGTCGCGTTCGGCGGGACATCAGGCGCTGGGCTGGAGAACCTAGAATGATATCTCTCGCAATATTCCGCAAGTTCAACAGGTCCAGGTCAACGTCAGATTTTGCTAAGTAGGAGCACTCCATGAGTTGTATGGCGCTCCGAACAGCACGCTCGGCGAGTCCATTGGACTGTGGGTATTCTGGGCTGCTGGTGACATGTTGAAAGTTCCACTGTTTTGCAAAGTCTTTAAACTTTTAACCGGTGAATTGGGTCCCGTTAGTCTGGAGACAAGCTGGAATTCCATGCACAGCGAAGTGGCTCCTGACCTTTTGGACGACTCTCTGAGGAGATGGTTGACAGAAAGTCAATTTCAAACCAGTTAGAATACGAGTCCACTTTGGAAAGGTCCTATAACCCCCACAAATAAAATGTGGACTATGGAAATGTCGGAGACCCTACACTTGGAAAGAATAAGATTTGTCTTAATGGACAAACAAGAACTTTTTTATCAGAATATGGTCAATAAATGTTGATTATTTGAAGGGGCAAACCGGTTCGGCATGAGAACCTGACTGAAACACGAATTAAGGATTAGATGAAGAGTTACATTTTATAATTCACGGACATATCTCCAGTGATGTATAATTAGTTAATTATTCCATTCTCTTTTATTATACCTTCTGTTTTTTTGGGGGTTTTTTTGGTTTCTTTTCTCTCTATTATTTTCTACCTTTATAAAAAAAATAAAAAAATATATAGAAGTACAACTATTTTAAAAAATGATAATATTGACAATATTAATAATGAATGACCACCACAAACAAAATGTTTTTTATTATGTACTTCTAATAAACAAATTTAAAAAAAAAGAATACGAGTCCACTAACACGAGATAATGCTTCCCATGGCAGTCAAAGATATCGGCAGCCACCGATGACCAAGATACAAGATATATTTATTTGTCACATGTGCCAATTGGCACAGTGAAATGGAATCACCATACAGCTATACAGTAAAATTAAAGAACACAACATCGAGTTGATAGAATTCAACATAAAACATCCCCACACAGCAGGATCAAAGTTTCCCACTGTGAGGGAAGGCACCAAAGTCAGTCTCTTCCTCTGATGTTCCCCACTGTTCCCCCATGGTCGGGGCCTCCTCGAGCCCTCCGCAGTTGCTGTTACGGGCGGCCCGATGTTCAGGCCCGCTCGCCGGGGTGATGTAAGTCCGACGTCGGGGCTGGGGGATGTCCTCAGTGGCCTGGACTTCCGAATCGGCCACCTCCTACCGGAGTCCGCGGCTCCCAAAGTCCGCAGGGCGTGCCGGGCGGAGATGCAACGCTGGCAGCCCTCCGTAAAGGGCCCCAAGACTCCATGAAGTTGTTCAGCGCCGCCCGCGTTGGAAGCTCTCCAAACCAGAGCTCCACGATGTTGGAGCAGCAACCCAAAGCTCCGGAACTCCACACGGCGACCCAGATAGGCCTCGCCCGCTCCGCGATGACTCCAGCGCCGCGCCGTCGCTATTGCAGCTCTGGTCCGGTTCCAGGTCTCCGTCAGGAAAGGCCGCTTCAATCCAGGTGGTAGGCCGCGAGGTGGGGGGCGAGGACGCGATTCGGAGAAATAGTTGCATCCCCGCCAGGAAGCGACTGGGAATTAGTTTCCCCCTTACCCTGCCCCCCTCCCCCACATATATAAGTTAAAGATTCCCCTCAAACAAACTTTAAACGGACTAAAAAATAAAAAAAAGATAGAAAAACAAACGGGCTGCAGGCAGAGGCTGCTGTCAGTGCAGCGCCCCTAGTGACCAGGGTAGAGGGGGAGCTGGTTGAGACAGCAGAGGTTGCTTTTGGTGGTGCGATGCCTGTCTGTTACAGATCGTGCATGATTCTGTTTTCTACCAAATGTACTTGGTCATTTCGGGCCAGCAGATCATTTTTTTTGCACGCTGTAAGGTAGCCTCCATGCCCGGGTGACCACCGTGGATCTCCTCAAAGTACTCGTTTCGCAGGGATGAGGGGATGACCATCTTGTGACCTTTAACAATCACTCCATCCTGTAGTACTAATTTGTCAAGCACCAGGAAGTAAGATCGTAATTCAGCAGGAGTGTTAGATTTTTTGTTTGGTTATCCGCCTTTGATGATGGAAGTCAGCAGTTGGAAGGTTTTATCTGCGGCGTTGTGTTCGGCGAGGCGGCGCAAGCCGTCGGTGGGAACAAATGGGTGTTGTTCGCTGGTGGTGGGTGGAGCTCTAGATAGAGTGTCTGCGATGTGCATGTCTTTACTTTTTTGTAGACGATGCGGAAATCGAACCGTTGTAGCTGCATCATCATGCGTTGAAGCCTGGCTGGGGCAGCGTGGATTAGATTGCTCAGGATGGTGACAAGTGGTTGATGATCAGTCTTCACCGTGAAGGTTTTGGCAAAAATAAAGTCCCTGAATTTAGAACAGGTGAAAACCACGGCAAGCAGTTCCTTCTCTATCTGTGCGTACCGTTGTTCAGTGTCAGTTAGTGTGCGCGATGCGTAGGACACGGGCATGACGTCGCCGTTAAAGGGAGTTTGCAGACATGCAGCACCGAGTCCGTATTGGGATGCATCGCAGGTGATTGTGACAGGCAGATTGATGTTGAAATATGGCAGGGTTGGTGCACTGGCGAGCTGTAATTTTAAAGTCTCGAAAGCTTGTTGATGTGATGGGTACCAGGACCAGGTGTTGTCCTAGTGGGGCTGACAATTCGCTGAGATTGGGGATGAATTTGCCCAAGTATACTAGGATGTCGTCAATAATGATGGCACAAGGAAATTCGGCGAACAACTGTTCCATTGCGCGCTGGAAGACTTCGCTGGCAGAGTTGATACCAAAAGGCATTCTTAGAAATCGGTAGCGGCCGAACGGAGCGGCGAAAGTTGTTAGTGCAGATGACTCGCGGTCTAACGGGATTTGCCAAAAGGAGTTCTTGGCATCTAGAACTGAGAAGATAGTTGCGTTACCGATCAGTGCAGCTACGTCTTCAGTGGTTATCATCGGGTAGTGTTGCCGTTTAATTGCTGTGTTTAAATCTTTAGGATTGATGCAGATGCGTAATTCTTTCTTGATGGTGACGACCATGGTGGCGATCCAGTCTGAGGGTTCGCTGACCTAGGCAATGACTCCGATAGAGACCATACGTTTTCGTTTGTCGTGTACTCTCTCTCGCATGCCGTGGGGGACACGGTGAGGTGCGCGAACAATCGCGGTGGCCGTATGGTCAATAGAGATTTTATATATTGTTGGTAGCTTGCCGAGTTTGTCGTCAAACAAGTCCTTGTACTTGGATAGCATCTGTTGTGCTGGTTCCTCCGTCAAACAGAGTTTGTGGACAGCACACCCGAAATAAACCAGACCAAAGTCATGGCGTGCATTGATGCCAAGCAGGGTTTCAGAGCTTGGTTGGACAATGTAACAAAGTAAGTTCTTTGTCTGCTCGTTGATGGTACATTTCAGATCAGCTTTACCCAAAGGGTGAAGAATTCCCCCCCCCCCCCCCCCGTAAGCATGTAGGGTGGAGGAGTCTTTTTTCATGAGCTCATGGTTCTTATCTTGTTGAACGCTTTGAGTGACATGACGTTTACTCTGGCGCCTGTATCAACTTTGGTGATCAGAGGTTTGTTATTGATTATCATGGTCACCGCAGGATCAGTTACTTTGCTTGAGGTGCGCAGGTTTAGGGAAAGTACGGTAAACTCCGCGTCCGAGTTATCAGAGTTGTTCCCGTGGGAAGATTCGTCCTGTTCATGGGAATCTGAATCGGACGGGCCTTGTTTAATCAGGTGCAGCTTCGTCCTTGAAGCTGTACTCCCACTAGATCGACAACAATTAACAAAGTGGTTGAGTTTCTTGCAATTATGACATACTTTCCCATGTGCTACACAAAACTGGCGCCCCCTGGGGTGGAAATAGTTACAGTTAGAGCACCTCATGGCAGGCACTTTCTGATCTTTGCGGGGCACATTGATAAATCTTTGTGGAGAATAGCTAGCCAGATTCACATTAACTTGTTGATTAGGGTTATCACTGTCAAAGTCAGCAAGTGGTGCTACAGTCTCAGCCATCCGACAAGCATGAATCGCTTGCTCCAAAGTCAGTTCAGCATTCCACAGCAGTTCGGCTCTTAAATTGCGGTCGCTCATTTCTCCCACAATTTTATCACGTACTAGCTCAGTTGTCAACTCACCAAATCTGCAACGAGAGCTGATATGTCTCAAATCACTGATGAATCGTTCCACAGGGTCATCGGCCTGCTGCATTCGGGCAAAGAATCTCGTCCTCTCGAGGATTCTGGTAGATGGCAGGTCACCTAGTTCTCTGAACTTCCTCAGCAGAACCATCGAGTTGTTAATAGTTTCAGCTGGCACCACTACCAGACCATTCCCGTCTAATTGAGCTGGTGCAAATTCAAGAGTCAGAGCGGATCATTGCCTCCGGACCCGCTAAATTCAACGACAGCGAAGTTTTCAAATCATCTGGATCGTTTCGGTGCACGATGCCGATATAATGAGAGTAGTCCTCCTCAAACATTCGCCATCCCTCAGCAATATCGGAATCAAACACGAGCGGGCTAGGCTTTCGACAAGAGTTAGCCATATCATCGAAATCACTCACAAATAAAAACTGATAAACACAATAAATCGCGATAAACAGACGTGGGCTAGACCCGATTTTCTGACACCATGTAGAGAGCTCAAACTCACACAGGTTGAAACACAAGCATCTTTATTGTTCAGGTCATAATCTTGTAAGCAGGTCATTACATGTTCACACTGCTACAGTTACTGGCAGGCAGTGGGCGAATCCTTACATTATGGATGTTATAATTGGGCGGAGTTATAATTACTAAGCATTCTAATTGGCTAACATTCAATAGCCAATCTACAGTGCATGATTATACAAATCAAGGATTGAAATATGTTTTAAAACAGAAGACAATCAGTCTGAATTAAAGATAATATTTCACACCAGTAGAGGTAATGCAGCATTCCAAAATAATTTGGTACGTAGAACCAAAGACACAAGGATTCAGCAGCATGTCTACTTTCAATTCAAAACTGACGGGTCATGCCTGATCAGGTCCACTGCGTGTTCTCATATGACAAAGTGGAGCATTCTGCAAGTGTCAAAGAAACCTCAGGTGGATCTGCTGATCTGTTTTTAATGGTCAACGATCAGCAGGATTTAACTTGCGTACTTCAATCAAGCTTGTGTATGGTCGAGTAACTTTTGTTGAGAACTAATTTTTCAGTGATTTTTAAATTGGGTTACTTACAAATAGTGGACAATAAAACCTTATTTTTTTATTTTCTCTGATGAACTTTTTTTTGCTCTTTTAATACAAATTATACAAATATATTCTTATGAAAGTTTGAATTGCAAAACCAAATGATGAAATTAGGCATGTGATTTACACAAAACAAAAACTCTGCCCAAAATATTATTTCACCAGGTCTGCTGATTGCTACATATCTGACTTTCAATTGGCGACAAATTATAAATCTGTTCTGAATTCATGCAAAATCATTGGATTGCAATAAAATAGTAATATTAAATGAGAACTTACCAGTTTGAAGTTTGATCTTTATTTATGAGGAGTTACGGTGAGCGATTACATGAAGTTCCGCCAGTGCGCATGCGCGTCAATCTTCAAAGCAGTGGCGTGAAATCACAGTAACTACAGTCAAAGTGATATAGTAAGACTCAGAAGACTAGAACTACCAGATGATCTTTGCGATTATGAGGGCCAGGAGTGGAGGGCACGTAATTGTTCACCGTAACTCCTCATAAAATAAAGATCATATTTCAAACTGATAATTATTCATTTAATCTTACTGTTTTACTTCGGAGTCACGTGAGTGATTCCGTGAAGATTTCAAAGCTCTGTGATTTCATGCCGTAGATCCAATTCCGTACGACACACTGCTTCGGTTAACACAGGATAAACAAATAATGTATTCAACAGTGTTTGAATTATACAAATGAATGTTTTTAATAATAAAAGAACAGTAATAACCCCTCTTTCCCAGGGGGAAATTACAAAACAGAACCCAAAACAGCATGCCCAAATAAGTTTGTCATAAAACCGTGAAAAAGTCCCTTCACTGGACCATCCTGCGGCCCCGAGGATTTGGTTTAAAGGGACATCCAGCGCCTTCACTGCGGATGTTGACGCCGCCCTGGTGGAGTGAGATTTAAACACATCAGTGTCTACTCCAGCACAATCCAAAACCTGTTTCAGCCATCTAGAAATGGTTTGTACCGACACCTTTCTATGAGTTTTTTTGTGACTGATGAGCATAGTTGTTTCTTGGTGACCTCCATATATTGACGCAGGTGCGAAACTACACATAGTCTCAGTTCAATGGGTATGCTTTAAAGCTTATTTTGGTTCCAGACGTCCCTGGCCTGCTTTGTTTGATTAGATCATATACATAAAACGTAATATTATCTACAGAAGAATGTATGGTGTCCAGTCATATAGTCAGAAGAATGTATGGTGTCCAGCACCATGAGCATGACCACTTTGAGCGTTAGTTTTTGGAAAGACAGAGATGTAATTGGAGCACATTGCCGAAGCAGTGTGAGAACTATGCTCACATCCCAGATTTCCGTATAGCTAGGTCTGGGAGGGTTCTTGTTAAAAATACCTTTCATGAATCTGGATACCAATGGATGAGATCCGACAGAGTGTTGTCCCGACCCCTGCCATAAATAGGAGGACAAAGCACTTCGAGCACTATTAATGGCACTATAGCTCAATTGCTCGTCAAAACGCAATGTAGCAAGGAACTCCAATACATCAGGTAAGCCTGCAGAATGATAAGATATATTTGACTCTAAGCAGAACGTCTCCCATTTCTTAATATGAGATGCGTATTGTTTTTTAGTACTATCCCTCCAGGCCACAGTAATCACATCCACGGTCCGACTCGATAGTCCGAGCCCCTGGAACAGTCTGGTCAGAATCTGCAAATCAACAGTTTAATACGACCATGTAAAGGGTGACTCTCTCCTGTGACAGGGTGAACCAACAAGTTGCTGCATTTGGGGATAACCATGAACGGCTGTGTCATCAGTCTCAGAACCAATGGGAACCATGGCTGTGTGGGCCAGTCCGGAACTACCAAAATGCCTGAAGCGGAGTCCTGCTCAATTTTGGTGATGAAGCAGAATGGGGGAAAAACGTAAAATAACGTACATCCCCAATGTAGTGAGAATGCATCCACCGCTACTGCCCCTGGATCCGGTTCCCATGAGACGTATTTAGGTAACTGGTGATTTAGCCTGGATGGAAACCGATCTATGTCTGGCAATCCATACTGGGTGACAATCTTTTTGAAAACTTTTGGATTCAGCATCCATTCTGTGTTGTCATTAAATGTTCGTGACCTGGTGTCTGCCACCACGTTATCTCTACCTGGTAGGTAGATAGCTGAGACCCAGATGTTTCTCGTAATACACCAGTGCCAGATGAGGTTAGCCAGATGATCACATGATAATGACTTAATTCCACCCATGGATTGATATATGCCACAGCTGTGGTATTGTCAATCTGGAGCTGAGCATGTAAATCATGCATTGTTGAACAGTATGCTTTTGGGCCATAGAATGCCCCCAACAATTCTAAATAGTTTATCACATGCATCCGCAGGATCAATGCCTCTTGCATACTCCATCTGCCGCCACAGCTAGACTTGGTATCAGTGGCTCCCCATCCCGAAGCACTCACATCAGTTTGTAAAATAACTGAAGGTTGTTTAGTCAGAATGTTTCTAGTGCATCGTGAGACAATAGTTATCCACCATTGCAACTCTGTGATGGCAACTGCATTGGTCTATCAAAATAACCTGCATGTTTTTTTGAGTGCCTGTTCCTTGGCTCGTTGCACATTCTGATAGTGTAGAGGCCCGAATTGCACTCCAGGGAAAGCCGCCACTAATTTACGAATAACACTGGCTACTCGTCGGATGGAGGGTTGCTGTTCATCTACCAGATTGCTGCAGGCCTCCATAATTTCTAAAGTTTTGACCGTAGGCGGAGTCACTGACATGTTAGTTGAATCAATGATGAACCCCAAATAGTCAATGATTCTAGATGACACTAATTTGGATTTAGTTGAATGGATGAGGAAACCTAACCTCTTAAACATGTGTTTGGTAACTGAAACCGACAATTCAGCTGCCTCCTGAGTATTGCCTATGATCAGAACATCATCCAAGTATGCCATCACAATGTGATTCTGAGCCCGGAGTAGTCCTAATACTGGTTTCAACAATTCTGTAAATAACCTAGGGGCTGAGGTTAACCCATTGGGCAAAGTTTTAAATTGCCACAGCTGTCTAATCCAACTAAATTTTAAATATCTACGGTATTTATGATGCATTGCTACTGAATAATATGCATCTTTCAGATCTATACTCGCCATATAACATCCTTTGAAAACCAGTTGCTTAGCAGTACTGAAAGTTTCCATTTTAAAATGTTTATCCTGGACATAGGAGTTCAGTCGGGTTAGGTCCAGAATGACTTGACACCCACCATCCTTATTTTGCCTGGGGAATACATTAGAGGCTGATAAGCCGTCCCTTCAATTACCCCTTTTTTGAATAATATTTCAATTTCATCATTCACCTGTAGAGTTTCTGGTTTTGAAAACACCAATACCCGACTTGGTGTATGTTGTACGGGTGGATGTACTTCAGAGATAAACTCGATTCGAGACCCCCGGATACTGTCCAGTATAAATGGATCTGATGTTATGCAGCACCATTCATCGTAGAACAATTGCAATCTACCCCCTACTGGTGACTGATCTCTAAAGGATATGTCCTGGGTAAGTCCAGTTACTCGTAACTCCATCGTTGCTGGATTCCTCCGTCTCCTTTCCTGTTGGGGGTATGCATTGGTGCGCGCCAATGGCGTAGAGATGGAATCACCCGGCTTGGTCCTTGCCCTGCACCAGCGTCTGTGGCCCGTCTGAAGGGGTGTAGTCTACGAGGCGGCATCCTGCCTGAGGGATGTGCTTTGATGAGGCCGATCTTCTTTGCCTCATCATCCAAGTCCTTAACTTGTTTTGCTAGATTCTCCCCAAATAGTAAGTTTGGTGGTTGAATATTGGAGGATCTGCATAAGGCTGCGAATTGTGGGTTGAGCGTAGGCTTGATGGCAGTTTTCCTTAAGCAATTGATTTTGAAATGGGCATTACACAGCAGAGCTAACATATCCTGCTGTGTGTTCGATAGTGGTGCCCCTTCAACTGTTCGCCCAAAAGCCGTCATTCCTGCTCCAATTAATTTTAAGACTTTCTGCAGCCTTAACTCATGCGACCGCATGGATACGCCCATTTGCCCCCAGATGGCCTGATTCACTATGGGCACACTGAGCGATGCACAGTTAACAGGTGTTTTATATCTTTTTGAAGTTTCATCCATTATGGATTCTTGGAGCTGGTGAGAGGCCATATAATTGATATTCCTGGCCAGGTTTTCTTCCATTTTCTCACCAGTTCCAGCCGGTATGGCGAATTTACTTGCCACATCCGGCACACCTGGAGCGAAGCTAGTGTGCTTTGGTGTATACTCCTCCGCTATGTCATCAACTTCAGGGTCAGTCATACTGCCCTAGCTCTCCCTGCTCATGCATAAGGGAGGTATCATGCAGCCCTTCGCTTGGCGCTGATGGTATGGGTCTCCATGCAGACTCATGGGCATATGGTTCCTCCTGCAGGTATAGTTCTTCTATACCTGCAGGATACCTCCCTTATGCATGAGCAGGGAGAGCTAGGGCAGTATGACTCTGACCCTGAAGTTGATGACATAGCGGAGGAGCATACACCAAAGCACACTAACTTCCCTGATCCTTAACCAGTCAGAAGAAGGGTCTCGACCCGAAACGTCGCCTATCTCCTTAGATGCTGCTGCACCCGCTGAGTTTCTCCAGCCTTTTCTGTACCATCGATTCTCCAGCATCTGCAGTTCCTTCTTTAACACTTTGTCTACTCCTCTGCGATATCTCCTCAAGATATGCCTACTTTGAAGAAGTTCTCCTCCTCCCTACGGAGACAGTTTCACAACCTCCTCTCTAACTGCTCTATACCTCTCGTTTCCATGATCCCTAACCAGTCTGAAGAAGGGTCTCGACTCGAAACGTTGCCTATCTCCTTCGCTCCTTAGATGCTGCTGCACCCGCTGAGTTTCTCCAGACTTTTGTGTACCCCCATAGTTCTTCTCTATATGGACCTCTGCTGGAGGTTGCTGCTGAGAGCTGCTGGGGAACCCCGGGGGTATAAAACCCTGGCTGGAACACCTCATGATTGAGTATTTTCTTTAGGAGGTGTTCCATTTTATCCAGACGTCCCCAAACCTTTTTGCTGGTAGGAGGGGAGTCTTCTTGGCCTGACTCATCAGAGCCGACAGGCCTTGATGACTTTCTCTTGGCCTTCCTCCCGACTGGAGTGGCCACGGTGCTCTGAGGCACCGGAGATGCTGCTGCTGGCTGTACTGCCGGCGGCTCTTGAGCCGCCGGCAGTACAGCCAGCAGCAGCATCCGCAGTCAGTCTTTTTGCTTTAGTCGGCGGCACACCACGCCTTACTTTTAGTTGGTTGATCCATTGTGGAATTGTTCCTGCTGGCTCCTGAAACCGGCCTTATGGAACTCAAGCAAATTCGCAGCGTAGTTTAAAACTTACCTGCGAGTTTTTAACTTACCGCTGGTGGAGCTGCGCTCTCCAGCCCGTCACTGCGCCATGTGTCTGACGTAATTTGACACGCATGCGCACTGGAGGGGGTTCTTCACGGAATCACTCACGTGACTCCGAAATAATGCTTAATCTGATGCACTGTCTACACGAACTGCTCAGGCCTTTACTGGCCCCACATGTCTAAATGTCGTCAAGGCTTTGCTTTTGTGGTTATTCTACAAGGCAGAACAGTGCACAAGCGATGGATAAGCCTCAGGTGGAGGATCCTTTGAACTGTTTTTATGATGAAAGTGTGGCCCACACACTATACATAACCTTCAGCTCTGGGGGGGGGGGGGGGGTCACGTGTCCAAGTGACAAGAGGTAGGGGTCATGGGTGCCCCGGGGAGTATTTAAGGTGTTAATCGCGTGCTCGCGGGATTGGTGAGTGAGGAGAATGGGTGCAGAAATAAAGAACCGAATTTTCAGACAAACTTTGTGTCCTGCCTCGTTTTTTAACGGACGACTCCACGTCCGCTACATTTGGTGACCCCGACGACAATCGATATTCTGGAAGAAAAAATGCGCCCGCCAGAGCCCAACCCGCCGCCGTCGCCCTGAAGCTGCCGACCTTCTGGACCGCCCAGCCGCAGGTATGGTTTCAGCAGGCAATTTTAAGTTTGCGGGATAACTAATGACGAGACCCGCAACCACTACGTGGTTGGCGTGTTCGACCAGGAAACGGCCGGTCGAATAATCCCTTACCTGCAGGATCCACCGGTGGTCGATAATTATGGCGGCCTAAAGGCACTGCTGCTCCGTACCTTCGGCCTCAGTCGCATGGATCAAGCAGCCCGTATCTTCAACATGGGCAGGCTTGGTGACCGCAAACCATTGGTCCTAATGAGCCAGATGCTCTCGTTCATGGACGGCCACCAGCCCTGCATGCTTTTTTGAATATACCTTCTTACAAAAGCTTCCAGACGACATCCGCCCGTTCCACTCAGTGGTAGGTTTCGAAAACCCTCGTGCTCTAGCAGAGCATGCTGACGCGCTGTGGCTGCCCAGGCAGCAGGAAGTGGGCGCTCTGGATCGGGTGTCCACAATGCCCAGGAAGGGGCAGCAACCATGCCCACCAGGCGGTCCGCGGTCTGCCCTTCAAGGGGAAGTCCTTAAAGAGGAATGGCGCTTTTACCACCAGCATTGGGGCTCTGCAGCCCGCCAATGCCGCCCGCCCTGTGCATTTCCGGGAAACGCTGGGGCCAGCCGCCAGTAATCAGTTGGCAAGATTCATCGCCTTTATGCCTGGCTGAAGATTTCTGGTTGACACGGGGGGCCGAGGTCAGTGTGGTGCCCCCGTCCGGGATGGATACGCCTGCCGGTTGGTGACTTGCTGCGAATGGCAGCCCCATACGGACGAACACTAGTCAAGTCAAAGTCAAACAAACTTTATTGTCATTTAGAAATACATTGATATATGCAGTTCCAAACGAAATTTTGTTGCTTTTGGCTCCCTGTGCAATACGATAAATTAACAGAAGGATAGGCATGGATAAAAAGGATAAAAGGATAAATAGACAATGGTGGCAGCCCATTACATGGCATTCAGGAGTCTGATGGCTTGTGGAAAGAAGCTGTTGCAGAACCTTGATGTTCTGCTCCTTATGCTGCGATATCTTTTTCCCCGAGGGCAGCAGAGTGAACAGACCGTGATGGAGATGTGTGGGGTCTTTTATAATACTGCTGGCCTTAGACAATATCTACGCACAAGTTTTGGCAGAGTACCCGGCTATCCTGACTCCTTAGTTCAACTTGATCAACCCAAAGCATGGGGTCCAGCTTCACATTCTCACTTCGGGACCACCGCTACACGCTGCGCCCGCAGACTGGCCCCCGACAAACTCCGGCTTGCGAAGGCGGAGTTCCAAAAGATGGAAGCAATGGGAATTGTTCAACAATCAAACAGCCCATGGGCCTCCCCTTTGCACATGGTGCCCAAGGTCTCCGGTGACTGGTGGCCTTGTGGCGACTATCGCTGCCTGAATGACGCCATGATTGCAGACCGGTACCCTATCCCACACATTCAGGACTTCTCTGCCCATCTGGCTGGAGCTAAATTCTTCTCCAAAATCAACCTGGCCAGGGGTTACAATCAGATCCCTGTGCAACCGGAGGATGTGCCCAAGACAGCAATCATCACCCCCTTCGGGCTCTTCGAATTTGTGCGTATGCCCTTTGATCTTAAGAACGCCGCACAGGCATTCCAACGCCTGTGGGGCGGGGGTTTGATTTTGTCATCATTTATTTGGATGACATCCTGGTGGCGAGTCGTTTGCGGCAGCAACATTGCGCCCAACTCCGGTTGTTGTGCCAGCGCCTGTACGAGGTCGGGTTGGTAATAAACCTGGATAAGTGTCATTTCGGCCTTCGGGCCATCGACATCTTGGGCCATCGTGTGACGCAGCATGGTGCGGTGCCGCTACCAGGCAGGGTGGATGCCATTCGCCGGTTTCCATGGCCTTCCACATTGCGGGGCCTGCAGGAATTGGTCGGAATGATACAGTTCTACCACCGATTTGTGCCGGCGGCGGTGAGGAGAATACTCTGGCCTCTATTTCAACTGTTGTTGGGCAAGCAGTGGGACGTGCAGTGGACCAACGTCGCCGTGGTGGTTTTCAAGGGGGTGAAAGAGGCGTTGGCTCAGGCGATGATGATGGTACATCCACGGGTCGAACTGTGGATGCCTCAGACTCTGCAGTTGGGATGTGTTGGAAAAGTTTGTTGACGGTCACTGGCGGCCCCTCGCCTTTTTCAGCCGGCAACTCAGCCCGGCAGCAAGTTTGACTGGGAGCTGCTCACTTTATACCTGGCATTTAGGCATTTCCGTTATTTCCTGCAGTGCCGGGACTGTGTTGCATTTACTGACCATACGCCCCGCCCGGCCGTTGTGGCTGTTCTCGACGTGGCCCAGGGAAATCGATTACTCTGCTTTGCCGACAGCGCAGCTAGCGGACGAGGAGATGAGGGCATACCAAACTGCCATCACAGGGCTGGTGCTCGACGACGTGCCTTTGGGTTCTGCCGGCATCACCGTCCTGTCGGCATCACCGTCCTGTGTGACGTCTCCACGGTGCAGCCGCGGCCTATTGTTCCGGCGGCATGGATTTTCAACACCATTCATGGTTCGGCCCACTCATCCTTCCGGATGACGGTGGCGTTGATGGCTGTATAATTTGTATGGCACGGAATGCGGACGTAGGTCAGTCATTGGGCCCGGATGTGCATTCCCTGTCAAACATCAAAGGTTCAGCGGCACGTCCGGGCACCAGTTCAAGATTTTGCGGTGTTTCGACCACGTCCACGTGGATATCGTAGGGCCGCTGCCTCCGTCCCTTGGCATTTCACACTTCCTTATAGTGGTGGACCATTTCACTCGGTGGCCGGAGGCCATCCCGCTTGTTGACACCTCGACCATGTCATACGCACGTGCTATGGTGGCCTATTGGGTTGCCCGTTTCGGGGTACCGCTGGACATCTCGTCCGACTGGGGTGCCCAATTCACGTCGGAGCTGTGGTCCACAATGGCACGACTGTTGGGGGCTCAGCTCCACCGGCCTATCACCCCAGTCGAATGGGTTGGTGGAACATTTCCACTGCCGGCTTAAGGACGCTTTGAAGACTCGACTCAACGGTCCCGGTGGATGGACAAGTTGCCATGGGTCCTGCTAGGGATCCGATCCGCTCCGCTCCTAAAGAGGACTTGCAGGCTTCATCGGCCGAGTTGGTTTACGACGTTCCACTAACCGTGCCCGGGGAGTTTATCCCAACCGCTGGCAGCCCCCAGTAGTAGCCGTCATCCATGTTGGTCCATCTGCGGGAGAGGGTCGGCGCCCTATCCTCTCCCAACGTCTCGGCATGGTGTCGCTCCATCTCACGTGCCGCCATTTCTTGTCAGTATGTCTTCCTCCGCCGCGACACCCACAGGTCGCCCTTACAGGGCCCATGTGAAGGTCCTTTTCGGGTGCTACTGCACGGGCCCACAACTTTTGTATTGGACATTGGGGGTCGGCAGGTGACCGTGTCGGTGGCTCGCTTGAGGCCGTCCCATTTGGACCTGAGCGAGCCAATCCAGGTGGCCCAGCCTCACCGTCAAGGGCATCTGCCATCTCGGGTCCCACCTAATTCGTCCTTATGGGAAAAAAAACCTTTGCGTGGGGACGTACGTACGAGGTCCGGCCGCCTCGTTCGGCTGCCCGTCCATTTTTATGCCTCCGGTTCTGGGGGGACGGGGGGGTAATGTGGCGATACCTGGTGGTGGGCCACGCACTAAACATAACCTTCAGCTTGGGGAGTACTTAAGGTGTTAATCGTGCGCACACGGGGTTGGTGAGTGAGGAGAATTAGTATAGTAATAAAGAACCGCATTTTCAGACAAACTTCGTATCCTGCCTCGTTCTTTACCGGGCAACTCTGTGTCCACTTCAAAAGCTCATTAATCTGAAATGTTACTGTTCATAGAGATTTTTGTTGTTTTCAGTATTTCCCTTTTCTGAGTTTTCCTTTAGTTTTTAAGGTAGTTTTTCAATGTTTTGACAATATATGTGCAAATCATGGGTACAATGAATCTAAACTACACTGTGCTTGCTATCAGCGAGCTCATTTATTATGTGTTTTAATTTGCTGTGAAACTGTCTAATGTTAAAGTGTTCGGGCACTTGAGTCCAGAGATATCCAGAGAATGGCCATATGCCGTTCCCTTAGGTTGGGTCCATGAACGGAAATACTCCTGAGAATATCTATAAAACTAAATTTAAAATATATTTGTTCAATCTTTGCTTATGAATGACATTTACAGACAATCCATAACTAAGTCAGATTTTATGCGTCAGAATCGCCTTAAAAACTGCAGATGCTGGTTAATACGCAAAATGACGCAAAGTGCTGGAGTAAGTGGGAGGTCAGTCAGGATCTCCGGAGAACATGGAGAGGTGACGCTTCGGTTCAGGACTTCTGCAGCCTGATTCAGTGTGCTGAGTTACTCCAGTACTCTGTGCTGTTTACAGCTTAAAACAAGGTGCCGATGCCGCTGATCTGCACCAGCGAGCTCTCCTTCACAAGCTGTCAAATCGTCCAGTTGAGGCGGCTGTTGTTGCGGTTAATGTTGCAGCCCCTGGCCTACAGAGCTTTCTGCAGGCTGCCACTGACAGGATGCGCTCAGTAATTGTGGGGCTCCCTCCCCTCTCACCAGCTGCAGCTTCTTCCTGTCGCCTGTCACTTTGCCCCCTCCTCTTTCATCTCCCCAGAGTCGCTGACATCTTCCACATTGGAATATTTCAGCATTGTGGGGGGGGGGAAGAAGGAGCTGGTGATGAAGTGGGGAATGGCAGAGTGGACAAAGCGATGGCCGACAGGAAGAAGCACAGCGGGTGACAGAGGGGAGTGCCCCTTAGACATCCGAGACGTCCAGATAGCCGCCATGTTATTGAGGGCTTTTCATGCGAGCGCTTTCCAGACCTTGATGTCATTATCCGAGCTCTGCATCCTCGCTCCCAGGTACTTGAAGTCTTCCACTTTCTTGAGAGATGCTCCGCCACCAGTCTTGAGAGGCTCATGGTCACCAACGTTGAACGCCATGTACTTAGTCTTCTTGGCATTGAGGTGGAGGCCCACTTTCTTGCACTCCGTCTCGACCCTGCCGAGCAGCTCCTGTGCCTCCCTAATCTAGTCTGACTGCAGGACGATGTCATCAGCGGTCGAGGTCTGCAAAGTTGACTGGCCCGATTCTTCTCAAAAGCCTTGAGGTGATTGTGACGCTGAGGTCCTCATGTTCCTTGAGCTCCTGCCTCATGGCATAATCGAGGACAATGACGAAGAGAAAGGGTGCGAGCGTGTCTCCCTGTAAGGCCCCAGCGAGGATTCCAAACACTTTACACTCGTCATCCGGAGTGACAACCTTGGCCGTGGTGCCCAAGTGCATATCCTCAATGGCTCTCTGGGGACGAGGAGGGATACCGTAAGCCTTCAAAATCGGTACCTGGACGGGACGTCGAAGGACAAGAAGCTGAAGCAAAGAAGTGGAATCCAAGATACCAAATGGACACAATACAATATACAATACAATATTTATTCATTGTTATTTGAACCTCAATGAGACTCAAACAAAACTCTGTTTTTACAGCCATACAAACAAAACACGACACTGAAAGCCAAGATACTGAACGGACACGACGCCGAAAAGCCAAGATACTGAACGGACACAACGCCGAAAGGATACGAACCCGAACGGACACCGCGCCGAAAGGATACGAACCCGAACGGACATCACACCGAAAGGATATGAAGCCGAATGGACACCACGCCGATAGGACAATACGCAGAGTGGACATGATGTCGAAAAGCCGCCGAACTTACTTTTTGTTAGGCTTTGAAATGTCAATCCCCTGTAGATGCCTGCTCAATTAACATTTCATTTGATGCCTGTTCACTTCTGATCGTTTTAAGTAATTTGGCCACCTGTGGGGTGAGTTACACTAAAGGGCCTGCCCCACTTGCCGATTTTTTTTCGGCAACTGCCAGCATCAATGACCGACGTATCGGGTCACTGAAAAATACGTGGCGTGATGACGTATGATGCATGGTGTTTTTTCAAGTGTCGCAACATTTTTTGTGTTGCCACTGGATTTTGAAATGTTCAAAATCTTTTGGCGACACTGATACAACGCCGGCAGTCGCTGAATAAATCGCCAAGCGGGATAGGCCCTTTAGTCTCTTTTTAAAGGCTTGATGCCAACCTTCTAGAGAATTGTTTGTTCTTGGCAAATTATCCTGAATTCGAGTGTAGACTGACCATACTTCGCAATTGTAAAGTGGTCCCCTTCGCCTCCCTCTTTGAACTATTCTTAATCATATACTTTCGAAATAAACTAAAAAATCATTTTACATTTCTTCGGCATTTAAGGAGTGCACCAATTCATCAGATTGATTATTTATTAGTAAGACTGGATGTTACAATCCCTAAGATTCACTACAATTGACATTCTTGGGGATGACCACTAGGTGATTTTGCCACCAATCAGATACATCTTCAGTTGTGTATCTCAACGTCACTGGGTGTTCGGTCTTTTATCACAAGACACCCTCAGTCGAGGCAGGCCCACCGCAAGGTGATCAGACCTGGGTGTGTGTCTTCTGGTTAGCCTCTAGATGGTCACGTGGCAGCCCAGACACCATCTTTTCTCTTCAGCCCCAGGCAGTGACTGCTCCATTCGGCGGCACTGGCAAGTTCTTTTAACGCCCTCCTTTGTGCCAGCCCTCCGACTCCTACTTCCCTTAGGTGCCTTGCGGTGGAACTGGGTACAAAGCCCCTGCATCCCACCTCAAATGGACACACCCTTACACTCCAACCTCTCTCCTCTGCCTCAAGGTTTGAATATCAAAGCTTTTTTTCTTTCATGAGCCTTGTGCACAGCCTCCTCCCAGGGGACCAGCAGCTCAATGATAAAAACACGCCGACAGGAGTTGGACCTGAGAACGAGGTCTGGTCGAGGTTGGTAACTGCGATTTCAACTGGGAATGAAAGCCTCTGGCCTAGGTCAACATGCATCTCCCAGTCCCTGGCTGCTTTCAGTGGGCATGAATTGAGAGGCGAGGGGTTAGTCCTCCGTTTCTCTCCTTCCCGGATGAAGGATGGTGTAGATGGTTTATGCATGCAACCAATAATATAGCTACCTCAGTACCATTAACCCCGCCTTAGTTAACATCAATCATAACAGTTCAGTAGAAGAATGTAACCAGTACTTGCTGACGTGTGTTATACCCTGTGCTATCATTAAAGGATGTTTCACACTTCAAGAGTATGTGAATTGCTTATTTACAGATGGTATTTGCGGGAATGTTATCTAGGCATTGATAGGCATGGCGTTGGTGGTAACTCTCTTGCACTCAAGTTCAGCTGCCAAACACCTCAGCACCTGGTTGTGTCGCCAGGTGTATCTGCCTTGTGTTTGGCTGATCTTACATCCGACCAGGATGTGCTTGAGGTTTGCTGGAACTGCACACGGGGCAAGCTGGATCCTATCCCAGCCAAAGATTTAGGTTTGCGGGAGAGGGAAGGACATCATATGTGGCTCTGATAATGAAGCTCAACTTATTTGACTCCATGCTCCACAGCTCTCTCCATGTGATCTTCCTCCTCTCATCGCCATCCCACGTCATCCAGCGGCCTTGTTTGACTTGGGATATGGCTTTGGCACATCTGGCTGCTTCTTCCTGGTGGCGCATCTCCTCCACCGCCATGTGCCGATGTTCAGTTGGGGAGTAGCCTTTTGCCAGGTAGGTTTCATTGCTCCCAGGCCAAAGCCCCCTAGGCCTTGTTGGACATGGCCCACTATGTCCCGGTGTCGGAGGGCGGATTTTGCGTCCAGTATCACTGTTGCTGGAGTTCATTTCTTCCCTGTTGCTAGGGTTTGAGCGACACCTCTTATTATTGGGTCCCGGGATTCTGTTAGTGTCATGTCCAGCCTCACTTTGGCACATTTGTATTCCTCCACCAGGCTTGAGACTGGCAGTGAGAGGGCTCCATTCCCTTAGAGCCCGATGCTGCTGAGGCATCTCGGTAGCCCAAGCCACTTCCTCACTTGTGAACTAGACTCTCCAGCTGGTTGACATGGGATAAAGTGACCTCATAGATGGTAATCGGCCACATGAGTCAGGGCAGTAGACCGAATTGAAGGCACCAAAGCTTCAGCTTCCCTGGGAGAGCAGTGTTGTTGATTTGCTTGAGGTCACTGATTGTATCCTGCCTGAGTTGTTCCACCTGCTCTGCATCCTTGAGATATGTGGTGTACCATCGCCCGAGGCTTTTGACAGGCTTCTCCAGGACAGTTGGTATTGTCTTATTATTGATGAGTCAGTGAGCCGGCCTTTGACGATGGAAATACTGCAGGATTTGCTGGGTTTAATCTCCATTCGTGCCCATTTGATGTTTTCCTGGAGTTTATCCAGCAGGCGTTTGGAGCATGCTTTTGTTGTTGTTATTGTGGTCATGTCATCCATGTACGCCCTGATTGGAGGAAGACACAGCCCACCTTCAAGCGTTCCCCTCCGACTACCCATCCTGATGCTCAAATGATGAGCTCCATTGCCATGGTGAAAACCAGAGGAGAAATGGTACAGCCTACCATTATGCCTACCTCAAGGTGGTGTTGTCCTGTGTTGTGACAACACAGTAAGCTTTTACCAGCTTTGTGATGACCTCTGGGACCTGGAAGAAGTTAAAAGCTGCCCAAAGAGTCTCATGGGGCACCAAACCAAAGGCATTGGCAAGATCTAAAGAAAACCACATGCAGATCTCTCTTTTCCTTCTTGGCAGTTTGTATCTGGTGCCAGATGACGTTTGCATGTTTCAGACATCCTGAGAAACCTCATACCCCTACTTTCTGCACTGACGTGTCAATTTAGTTGTTGCTCTGCAAAAATGCTGAGAGTCCTTGGGCCACAGCACCAAAGATGATCTTTCCTTCCACGTTCAGAAGGCTGATGTGGCGGAATTGGCTAATGGTTGAGGAGTTCTTTTCTTTGGGGATTAAGATCCCTCCTGCCCTTCACTATGCCTTAGGTATGATTCCTTTCCCCCATGCCACTTTCATTAACTTCCAAAGGTATTTCAGGGCACCAGGGGTGTTCTTATGGAGCCTGTATGGAATGCCATTGGGCCCTGGGGCTGATGCTGTTCTTGCCCGTTTGACTGTGTTCTCCACCTCCTTCCATGTAGGAGGTCTTATGTCCATCTGGTGCTCAGGTGGGTGCATTGGTGGCATGTCATCTGGAATGGTGACTGGCTCATGCCTCGGGTTATCAGGGTACGTCTTCCTCAGGTGCTCCTCCAGTTCCCTTACAGGTACTCTCAGGATCCTCTCTTCTCCTTGATGAAGAGGCTTTTGACAAACTTATACGGATTTCTGTAGAAACATGTCCTCGCCCGTTCTTTCTTCTTGTGTTGCTTTCTCAGGCATTCTGCTCTTTGCAGGATTGCCAGGCGCTGCTTTATTTCTGCCTGCAGTGCCTCGAGTCCTTTCCTTTCTGCCTCTGTGGCCTCCCTCCATTGTTTTCTCAGCTCCTGCTGCCTCCTGGACTTGTACTGGAGTGCTGGTTCCTTCTGTGTCCTCTGTTTCATGAGCTTCACCCCAATCTCTCCGCCCCTTAGTTGTATATGGTGTCTCCCATCTTCTCCAGTTTTCTTTCCACACATCCCTTCAATCCTTCCAGAAGATGGACGAGGTCAGTGTTAATGGTCTCCCACTCTTTCCTCTGGCAGGATTTAGGCCACTAGATTTGAGGCTTTTTCCCTTCCATCTTCCCCTCTACCGCTGACTGTGGCTGGTTGGACTCGTGTCCGTTGGTTGTACTGTACCTGGTTGAGCTGCGCCTGGGGTTCTGATACCCTGTGGATTGTGGTGGTTATCCTGCCACTGGGTTTCACTCGACTGATTTGGCCTACCTCTTAGAAAGTAATGGTCAATGCGAGGCCCCACACCAAGCTCTCTCAGACACTTTTTCCTGCCCTGGTGGATCTTGAGACCCTTCTCTGATGTTATCTTTTCCCAGCCACAGATACAATATTTCTTGAACATCTTCAGGGGGGACAAAGGCAAGAGATTGTAATTGCTTAATGAGAAGTGCATTGTCAGGCTTGGCATACCATTGTTGCAATCCACGAGTTTGAATATTTCACCAAAATGAAAGAAGCAATCAAACATTGACGTATTTGGGAAGTTCTTTTATTATACTATTAATTGTTGCTTTTTCAAAGTCAATTGTTATCGAAGTTGGAACCTAAACTCCTTTATCTTTCAAAAACTTTTGTCCTACGTTTTCTCTTCCTTGTTGCATGTAACACAATACACTAATGGCAAGGTTTTGCTTTCTGAATTAATAGCATGTATAGTATAGAGTTGCTTTCCAAGGGGGGGCAGAGTCAACTGTGCCGTCGCTAAATCAAGTTTTCTTTTTGGATAAAGTTCCAAATTCCTCTCTGTCGATAAAACAATTACAGTGGTATTTTCATGCATTCGAAAGTTTTCTCGTCTTGTTGTACTCAAATCTTTACTCCTGTCTACATTTCTTGCTCGTCTTACCATTCTTCCTAGTGTTTCTCTCTTAGGCAGGGCTAAGTGGTAATCCTTCTGTGATATTATTAATTACACTGCTTGTGATCTCTTCAGTGTGCTCAGCTCGAGTTTTCAGACTGTCCAAAACTTTCAAAACACAATTATGAGCACCATCAGGAGGGTGTGAATGATTAGAAGCATTACCCTGCTCGGTATCGTTTATAGTTTTAATTCTACCATTACACTCTGTACGTTTCTCACACCTCCAGTATATGGTTTCATTAACCTTTTTGTCCACAACGTATGTGTAACCACTGAGAAGGAGCTTTCTGCCACCACGTGCTGCTTTAGAAAATAAACAAGTCGATTACTAGTTACCCCCTACCTGAGGGACTAAAAGTAAATAAGTCTTCTGTCTTTCGTGTGGCGTGCACAGTCTAAAGTAGTAAAGTCGATTACTATTTACCCCCTACCTGAGGGATTAAACAAAATTATATTTGTTTCCTTTTCGATATGTAACGTCGTTTTTCAGCTTTTCAATATCAGGGATTCAAATAAATTTATATTTATTTTCTTTTCGATAAGAAAGATTTTTTTTTCCAGCTTTTTGACGTCATGTCCGTTCGGAGTCAGATTGTTTTTCAGCTTAAAATCTGACGGGAACAAACGTTACGTCGAAAAGCCTCTGGCAATTGCAACAGCTTGGAGTCACTGTCACTATTTTATAAACACATGCTCAAGCTCCCCCCTCCCCCACCATGCAAGCTCAAGCTCCACCCTCTCGTCTCCACCCGGCCAGTGATGCATGTCACTGCCTCTGTGGCAATCGCAGTAGCCTGGAGTCACTGCCACCATTTTACAAACGTAAACTCAAGCTCCCGCCCCACCTCCCGTCTCCCCCGGCCAGTGAAGTTGTGGACGCGGGGGTCTGGACCCCCGCGACAATAGCTGACAAGGTCTCAGACAAATCTCATCCCCGGAGACTTCATGTCCGTTCGGCGGCTTTTCGACGTGATGTCCGTTCTGCACATTGTTCTTTCGGCGTGGTGTCCGTTCAGCTACGTATCCCTTCGGCGTGGTGTCCGTTCGGGTTCGTGTCCTTTCAGAGTGGTGTCCATTCGGTATCTTGGCTTTTCGGGGTGATGTAGATTCAGCTTCTTGGCTTCGGCTTGTTGTCCTTCGACGTCCTGTCCGCACACGTTCAAAATCTTCATCATTTCGCATCGATGAATCAAGTCAAACGCCTTCTTGAAGTTATGAAGAAGGTTAGGACAGCCAGCAGGTTGTTATTCTTCACCTCCTCAATGATTCTCGGTGGTCAAGGATTTATCCATGTTCCTCTCGGGTGGCGCCATCGTAGTGACAGCCTCGCCAGCAGCTGTTAGTCCTTTCACCCTTTTTGTTATTTTTAGTGTGTCTAAAACTATGTTCTAAAGGTTTCTTAGTATTTTTTATGTGGGGGGGGGGGGGGAATAGGGGGAAACCATTTCCCAGTCACATACCAGGACGGAGATGCGTCTTTTCTCCCAGTCGCATCTTCGCCCCCCCCTTCCTTGAGCACAGCTAGAAAATTTGGCGCAGGTACTCGCTCCATCGCAACTTGGAGGACAGAGTAGAATTGTTCCACTTCGGCCTCAGGGCTGTTGTTGTGAGGGGAGTAGCATATTATGATAGTGGTGCCAGGGTTACCACTGAACTCAGCAATAAGGACTTGAGTGGACATCCTGTAGTGCACTCCTTGATCTCCGACTCAATAGCAGACCCACTCATCCCTGAGCAGAGTTGTTTACAGGATCTCTCCACGTTGACGATGTGATGCACCATGCACTTTGTCAAACCTGATCTCCATGTCTCGGTAGACGTGGCATCGGTGGATTATGACTCGGTGGACTACGTCTCGGTGGACTATGACTTGGCATCAAAGTTGTTGCATATAAACGTACCTTAAATTACCAATATCTATTTTGCATACATATACAGCTAAATATCTGTCAAAATTACGTAATAGCTTAAATCTGCAATTCATGAACAGCAATAATTCTGTATTACATCTGGCTTGTTGTGGAGGGCTTTTTTTTAGAATGGTTTCTGCCCTTTAAATCCAAATTAAAAATAGCCCTCCAAATTTGAGAGCCCTTCTTAAAATCAATAAAGATGGAAGTTATATCAGTATAATTACTTCGTAAAATGGTTACAGAACAACAAGGAACATTAACTTATGCAGGCTAACATGTAAACAATTCACAAGACAAACATCCAAGAAGATTTAAGAGACACAAGAAACTGCAGATGCTGGAATCTTGAGCTAAATAGAAAGTGCTGGAGGAACTCAGTGGGTCAGGTAGCACCTGTAGAGGGAGTAGTCAGACGATGTTTCAGGTTGGGACACCTTTAGTCTGAAGAGTGCTGACCTGAAACGTCATCCGTCCATTCCAGTCCATTCCCTCCTCAGATGCTTCCTGACCCAAGGAGATTTAGGATTGCATTTACTTCTATTCTTCAACTTGTGCAAGGTAGCATCAATTAGAAAGTTAGCTGCTGTCATATTGCCATAGGAAGAGAATGTAGCCATTGGCTTTAAAATACTACTGTATCCTCTATGTTCTCATTTTTAGATTGTCATGTGTTGAGCTGTACTCACATTGGTACATTCTCCCAGGAAATAAAGCGCAAATGAGTCCGCATTGGTAGCTGTGAAGAGCAACAGAGATATTGTTATTGCAATGCAGAAACATGTAAATAATTATGATAGTTACCATGTTGGCTTTAACAATGTTTTGTAGATGAGATTGAATTTTATTTTTGAATTTCAATGTTATTGAACAATTTCTAAACATGTGGAATGTGGGAGGAAGCTGCCTTTAGTGACTACACCTGTAGGAAGAGTACCCAGCTGTAGCTCCTCACTGACAGGGTTAAGGAATTGGAGCTGGACATATTCAAGATCATTTGGGATACTGAGAGAACCATATGGGAATATTAGTGAGGTGGCCATACCTATAGTACAGGTTGCTGGTAGTTGGCTCATCATTAGGAAAGGGTGTAGAGACGCCATGCAGCGTTCTCTCTTTTGCCATCCTACACTAACAGGTATATTGTTGAGGGAATGACCTTTCAAGACAGCAGTAAGATCTGTGTCACCATGAGTGGCTGAGGCTCAGCATGGAATTGTGGAGTCAGACAGAGCCACAGCGATGAGACTCAATATATCCTGTGGCTGCAAATGAAACGCCCCAATGGCATGTCACCTTCTGAGTGCCAAGGTCAGGGGTGTCTCCGAGTGCGTGTAGCACATTCTCAGGAGAAAGGGTGAGCAGCCATAAGTTGTGGTGCTAAGGACATAGGTAGAAAAAGGGACAAGGTCCTGCAGGATGAATGTAGGGAGCGAGGAAAGACGTTAAAAATAAGAAATAAAGGTGGTAATCTCTGTATCACTGCCAATGCTATGTGGTAGTGTAGGCAGAAATAAAAGATAAACCAGATTAATGCATAGCTGAAGAGATTTTTGGATCATTGGGATCTCTTCTTCAGATCATAGAGATGGATTGACGTGAACTAGAGGGGGATCTGTCCTGGGAGAAAGATTTACTAGTGCCTTTTGGTAGGGTTGAGACTAGAATGGTGATGGTGGTGGTATGGGCACAAGAGCAGAAAGGAAGCAGATGAAAAAAGGCAAAAAAGGCAGATGAGAAGTTGGGGCCAATATTATACTAAAACAGAGCAGGTTTAGTAGACTGGACAGCCAGGAGTACAGCATAGAGAAAGCGGAGACCAGTGGTTAATTTCAATTATTTCAGTGCAAAAGGCTTGATAAGGCGGCAGAGGGCATGATTGATTCAGGAGACTTGGATATTATAGGCATAACAAAAATATGATTGTGCGAGGGGCTGGACATAAATCCCCCAGGGTACAGATGCTACAGGGGTAATAAGGGTACAGGTAAAGGAGAGGTGGCGGGGGGGGGGGGGGGGGGGGGGGGGGGGTGGGGCCTTTATGATGTGGGAGGAATTAGCAATAGTGCTGCACGAGAAGATTTCTCGTGCATTTCCCAGTGAGGCAGCATGGGCAGGAACCAGAAACGACAAGAATGATTATTCTGATGGAACGGTATTATTGACCCTTCAATAGTATGTGCGAATGAGAGGAGCATACATGCAGCCATCCAACCCTATGTTCTCTGCAACTTTAAACCATTTTATTTTCCCTCTTTCCCAATTCTGACAATGTTTCTTCAACTTGAAATATTACCAGTTTATTTTGCCAGAGACGCTGCCCTACCTGCTGGGTGTTGCCAGTAGTTTCTGTTTTTTATTTGAATAAGTTGGCTTTCGATTGGGCAAACAGGTCTAACTTAGATGGGCAATTTCATGGACAAGTTGGGCCAAAGTTTCCGTGCTGTATTACTCTATGTGTAAATTCTGTATGAGGGAATTTTATTCTGCATCTCAAATGTTTGGGTAGTGATGTGTGAATTTCGTAATGACACATTTCTGTTTTTGTGCAATGCAGGGGTCACCTGTACTAAAGAATAGATAAAGTCATATATCAGACAGTATGGGAACAGGCCCTTCGGTTCCACTTGTCCACTCCAACTAAGATGTTCCATTAAGCTAGCCCCATTTGCCTGAGTTTGGCCCATATCTCTCTCAGTCCTTCCACTGTGGAAATGTCTGAAATGTTGTTATTGTACCTGCCTCAACTATGTCCTCTGGCAGCTCGTTCCAAATGCGAGCTCGTTCCAAATACCGTTCCATCAGAATAATCATCCTCTGTGTGAAAAGTTGGGCCACAGGTTCCTATTAAATCTTTCCTTTCTCATCTTATACTTCCGCCCTCAAGTCCTTGATTCCACTAACTGGGGAGAAGACTGTGCATTCACCCTATCTATTCCCCTGATGGTTTCATACACCTCTATAAGATCATTCCTCGGCCTCCTGCGATCCAAAATTAAAGTCATAGCCTGCCCAATCTTTCCCTATAGCTCAGACCCTCGAGTCCGGGCAACATCTTTGTTAATCTTCTCTGCACTTTTTCCAGCTTAATGGCACATATCCAATAGAAGGGTTAACAAAATTCAATGCAATAATCAAAGTGCAGTCCCACCAATGCCTTGCAAAAGTGTAACATAATGTTTTAATTCCTCTAATCAATTCCCTGACTGATGAAGGCCAGCGTGCCAAAAGCACTTCCTCACACACATACCTAAGGAAACTATGTATTGATTCTCCTCGATCCCCCTGCTCTACAACACTCCCCGGGGTCCCATTGTTCACTAAGCAAGTCTTGCCCTGGAATGATGCCTTATCTACCACAGACTCTGTATATGTATATGTATATGTATATATATATAGCCCTGCCCTCATCAACCTTCTTGGTTACTGCTTCAAAAATCTGTCAAGTTTGTGAGACATGATATTTTTCAGGCACAAAACATGCTGACTATCCCTAAGCAACTCCTGCCTTTAAAGAAATGCATGTATATCTTATGTTGGAAGGAACTGCAGATGCTGGTTTAGACCCATGTCTCGACCTGAAACGTCACACATTCCTTCTCTCCAGAGATGCTGCCTGTCTATTTGAGTTACTCCAGCATTTCGTCTGTCTGCACGTATATCTTATCCTCGGAATCCTCTTCAGTAACCTTCCTGTCGCCCGTTTGGCTTACTGATCAATTATTCTCAGGTTTTTCTTTGATGCCCTTCATAAATGACACATCATTAGCCACCTTCCAGTCTTCCGCCACCTCACCCACATACCACGATGATTATATATTTCAGCCAATCCTCCAATTTCTTCTCAAGCTTCCCAAAGTGTCCTTCGATATATCTGATCAATCTGGGAGATTTATCTAACCTTTTCATCTCTGGCAATTGCCCAACCATCTGCCAATCAAAAAACTCCCTCACCTGTACCCCCCTATCACTTGTCAGGCTTTCTCCTGTCCCTCCTGTTCTTCCAGCTTACTCCCTTCCCCCTACCGCAATCAATCTCCAGAGAAGCTGCCTGATCCACGGAGTTACTCCAGCACTGTGATTTTTTTTTCATTATTTTTAATGAAAAGTTAAAAGAGATGTAGCATCTGCATTTCCTTTGTTTCTCTGTTTCAGCAATATTTTTCCCAGTGTTCTTGCATACTATTTTGTACATGCTGCCAAAACTACACCTCTTTTAACTTTACATTAACTCTTCACGCCAGTTTACTTAGTTGGGGGAGGAGGAGAGACAGAATTCTGATGTAGAATGGGTAGCTGACACGTTTCATGATTATTCTCCCTTTCATATATTTTATATAATTGTCAATAATTGTCATATTTGTTTTTCCATCCCTTGGAATCCCTATTAGAGTATTTGATTTCTTATGTTTTTTCGTAACCATCGTCACTAACTGTTCTCCCCTTCCTCCTCCCCCACCCAATTTTCCCAAATTCTCTTTCTCCATCATGTTAATTTTATTTCACTGTTGATCCATTCAAGCAGATAAGCAGTTCTAATCATTCAATTGAACTGTTCTAATATAAATTCAAATTCCAATAAATATTTTACTGACATATTAAATACCCTCTATGAAAATGAAGATAGATACATTATGCAAATCTGATAGAAGAGAATCATACAGTGTTGTTTTATGGTGGTATGACGTAAATTAAAAAAAATTGAAATAAATGTGGACTGAACAAAACTGAACAAACTGCACATTTTCTGGACACCTTGTAATGTCAATAATTTCTGAACATGGTTGTTGTTGTGTATAAATATAGACCTCTCCCACAACAAGGATAGAGAAAAAATTAGTCCATAGGAATAGGAAGGGAAAAGAAATATTAAATTACATTATTGTTCGATTTTTTTTTAAAGACTAATTGAAATCCCGTATAACTATCCACATGTAGGATTTCATTCCTTACCTGTTTTTATGATGTTGGATAATTCATAGAAAACTAGTTTATTATCAGCGGCAAGATCATCATACTTTTCTACGTGGGAATTTAACTCTTGAACCACTGCCTGCAAGTTGCTGTCCAAGTACTATGCAAATTAGAGAAAATAATGCATTGCTTTTGAAAATTAGTGTCTTTTCAATACTTGTAATCATCAAAAAATCAAAACCAAAGCTAAGTATGCAAAACATTTAATTGATAATAAAACTGTACTAACATATGCAGTAGCAATTAAGTCTTGCAGAGTACTAATTGTTATGCCCAAAAATCTAATATTAGTTTGTAATGACAAATGAAACTGCCAAATCCAAGTACTTGTCAGTGCTTTATATGTTACGAGACCAAGTGGGACCCGTTGGGCCCCATCTCTCAACGCAATAATCCATCACTCACCCGTTCCTCCAATGCAACCCATTTCCACCACTCACCCGTTCCCCCAACATAACCCGTTCCCCCAACGCAATAATCCACCACTCACCCATAGCCCCCACGGGAGGCTTGGTCCCCCAATGCAATCCGTTCCCCAACGTAAGATTCCACCACTTACCCGTTGGTCCCTGTCACACAGGAGGCCTGGTCCCCCAGTGCAACCCATTCCCCAACATAAGATTCCACCACTCACCCATTCGCCCAATGCAAGCCGTTCCCCCAATGCAATATTCCACAGCTCACCCATATCCCTCAACTCTGCAGGTCATTTTAAACTTTAAAAAAAAATGCATTTGCACTAAGATTTAATGTGATGTAGGTGCCACCGACAAGGTAATCTTTTGTTATCCAAATCAAATCATTAAACTTTACTGTGCTGGGTTAGGCTGGCAGATTCTTCCCCATTGTTATCCAAATCTAATCATTAAACTTTGCTGTGCAGGACTCAGTGTTTTGGGACAGAAACATTGTAGCCGGTAGGGCATTGTGTGGTCACAACTGCCTAACTGCCTAACTGCCAGTGCAGATTTGAAAAAATCCAACTTTTAAATGTCACTTTAAAACTTTCAAATCTCCCCCAGTACATCTCTCTCCTCACAACAGAGATCAGCAGCAGAGATCACATTGTGATGTCATTTTCGGTTTACGGGATCTTCACGGCAGCTTTTGAGATGGCATTGTGACATCATCACTGGAAGCTGCTAGAAAAGTCTCACCCTCACAGGCAGTTATTATTTTCAACGTTGGCTTTTTATAAACTTTAAATATCAATAACGTGAAATATAACATCAACTGTGAAGAAACCGGATACTAACGACCACGGGAAAAATTTGAGTAAGATTCTGCAAAAATGTTCGCGCTACTGTGTACTGTTTTGGCGTAGTTCCTTGATCTCACACAGGCAAACAAGACCAGACTTTTAGTATTATATATCGATAGATAGATATTGTAATTATATAGTATATAATTCAAGATTTTTAATCAACTAAAAATCATTTTAAGATTTGGGTTAATTGGAAAATGTTGTAAAAAATGCTTCGAAAATGTAAACATCCACTATTTGGATGACAAACTTTTATATCCTATTGAGTGTACTGTATTGAGAATTTTACTTGAAGTATCTATTTTCATAATTCATTTTGATTTTTGTAGCATTCACATCTAAACTTTATTGGTTATGTGATATATTGTTAAGGCTTGAGTTGACTAAGATTTAGTCAACGCAAAATAATACTTTAGAGACGTGTGAAGTAAAATCTGGTTATATGTTCACATTAATTTTCAGTAAACTGACCTACTGAGTTACTCCAGCACTGTCTTTTTTTTTAAACATTAATTTTCTGGACATCTTATGGGCACAAGCTGATTGTGTCAATTAGAATTTTACGGGCCTTAAGATTCTTTTCATATTTCTGAGGCAATTTTTTTTTTCGGGGGGTGGGGGGGAGAAATTGCATAACAAAGTAACATGTATTTTATATTTTGATTTAGCTGATATAGGTAGCCATTGGATTGGTTAAGTTGGTGTATTTCAGTGTTGGGCAGCAACGGCAGATTTCAAAAGGCAGCAGATTAATTAGCTAGAAGATATACACAAAATGTCAGAGAAACTCAGCGGGACACCAGCAGCTCTATATAGAAGGAATAGGTGGCCTTTCGAGTCGAGACCCTTCTTCAGACTGATGTCAGGGGAGAGGGAGATACGTAGATAAGGAAGAGTAAGTTGTGAAAACAGGACAAAGGGAATGGAAACCAAGGAAAATGTAGAATAGATCATTGTTAGCTGGGAGAAGGCAACAAGAAATCATTCAGAGATAAAATGCAGTCGGAGACTGTAAGACTGGTCAGAGAACTGGGAAAGGGGATGGAGAGAGAGGGAAATCAAGGGTTACTTGAAGTTAATGTGCATACCTTTGGTGTGCCTTGCTGAGCAGGCTGCCCAAGCAAAATAGGGTGCTGTTCCTCCAATTTGCGCTGGGCCTCACTAACAACGGAGGCGGCCTAGGACAGAAAGGTTAGTGTGGGAATGGGAGGGGGAGTTCAAATGTTTAGCAACTGGTATAACAGGTAGGTTTAGGTGGACTGATTAGCTAATTGAGTAGCTAATAAAAGGCAAGGTGTAGTGGAACGTCTATGTTGGGAGAGTGGCTGTGTTGAGGACAAATGTGAAGCTTTGGCATAGGGGACTTCAGTGAGGAGGCCAAAAAAAAAGGCTGAGTAGAGGGTGTCAGGAAATAACGGTATGATCTACTGTTTCTGGTGTGTGATTGTTGTGCTTTTTACCTCATGGTTTTTGTGCATTATTGATGGCAGGTAGAATGGTGGAATGTTCTTCCTGCAGGATGTGGGGTATCATGGAAACTGCTGGTGTCACTGATGACTACACCGCTGAGATGTGTGCCCAGCTGCAGCTCCTTATTGTGTTAGATTGTGTTAGATCTGTTGCTGGACGACCATAGGATTGTCCTCAGGAATTAGAGTTTCATAGATAAGTATGACCACCGCATTACAGTGCCCTCCATAATGTTTGGGACAAAGACCCATCATTTATTTATTTGCCTCTGTACTCCACAATTTGAGATTTGTAACAGAAAAAAAGCACATGTGGTTGAAGTGCACATTGTCAGATTTTATTAAATGGCATTTTTATACATTTTTGTTTCACCATGTAGAAATTACAGCTGTATTTATACATAGTCTCCCCATTTTAGGCACCATAATGTTTGGGACACATGGCTTCACAGGTGTTTGTAATTGCTCAGGTGTGTTTAATTGCCTCAATGCAGGTATAAGAGAGCTCTCAGCACCTAGACTTTCCATCACCTTTGGAAACTATTATTGCTGTTTATCAACATGAGGAACAAAGTTGTGCCAATGAAAGTCAAATAAGCCATTCTGAGACAGTGAAACAAGAATACAACTGTTAGAGACATCAGCCAAACCTTAGGCTTACCAAAATCAACTGTTTGGAGCATCATTATGAAGAAAGAGAGCACTGGTGAGCTTAGGGACTGGCATGCCAAGGAAGACCTCCACAGCAGATGACAGAAGAATTCTCTCTATAACAATGAAAAATCCACAAACACATGTCCAACAGATCAGAAACACTCTTCATGAGTCAGGTGTGGATTTGTCAATGACCACTGTCCGTGAACAGAAATACAAAAGCTACACTGCAAGATGCAAACCAGTTTGCCAAGGTGCTTAAAAGAGCAACCACAGTTCTGGAAAAAGGTCTTGTGGACAGATGAGATGAAGATTAACTTATATCAGAGTGATGGCATGAGCAAATTTTAGAGGAGAGAAGGAACTGCCCAAGATCCAAAAGCATACCACCTCATCTGTGAAACAGTGTGGTGGGGGTGTTATTGCCTGGCCATGTATGGCTGCTGAAGGTACTGGCTCACTTATCTTCATTGATGATACAACTGCTGATGGTAGTAGCATAATGAATTCTGAAGGGTATAGACACATCCTATCTGCTCAAGTTCAAACAAATGCCTCAAAACTCATTGGCTGGCGGTTCATTCTATAGCAAGACAATGTTCCGAAACATACTGCTTAAACAACAGAGGAGTTTCTTTCCAAAGCTAACAAATGGCAAATTCTTGAGTGGCCAAATCAATCAACCCAACTGAGCATGCCTTTTAATGTTGAAGAGAAAACTGAAGGGGACTAGCCCCCAAAAGAGGCATAAGCTAAAGATGGCTGCAATACAGGCCTGGCTGAGCATCATCAGATAAGACACCGATCAACTGGTGATGTGCATGAATCACAGACTTCAAGCAGTCATTGTATGCAATGGATATGCAACAAAATAGTAAACATGACTACTTTCATTTAACTGACATTTCTGTGTCCCAAACATTATAGAGCCCTGTAATAGTAAGATTAAATGAGAACTTAGCAGTTTGAAGTTTGATCTTTATTTTATGAGTTGTGATGAGGGATTTCGTGAAGACCCCGCCAGCACGCATGCGCGACATTCTTCAAAGCAGCGGTGTGGAATCACAGAACCAACAACAAAGAAATGACTTGTTATAGTAAGATTGAAGAGACTATTTACCAGTTGACCTTATGATAGAGGGTTGGGAGCGGAGGGCACGAAATCCCTCATCGCAACTCCTCATAAAATAAAGATCAAACTTGAAACTGGTAAGTTCTCGTTTAATCTTACTATTTCATTTCGGAGTCACGTGAGTGACTTCGTGAAGATTTCAAAGCTCTATGATTTCATGCCCTGGATCACGTCCATGCTCTCACACACGCCACAATATGGATGGATAGGAGTATAAACATATTTCAGACTGGATGTACTGAAAAATAACGTTTATTAATTATAAACAAAGAAAACCCCTCACTGGGGAATAGCTCTATGTTCTTGACCCGCATTCAGCACGGCCTCCGCGAACGTAACAGGAGCGGCAACAGGTTTGTTATAGAACCGCTGAAAGGTGGCTTCACTAGCCCATCCCGCTGTGGCAAGAATATGGTTCATGGGTACCTCCATGACCCTTGCCGCCGACGTAGATGCAGCCCTGGTGGAATGGGATTTAAAGACATTAATGTCAATACCTGCTGCATCCAACACGATCCTGAGCCATCTGGAGATAGTCTGAAACGACACTCTATGATGTGGTTTTTTATGGCTAATCAGCAGATATTTCTCCATTCCCCTTAGGGTCCGCGTCACTTTGATATAGTGACGAATATGGGTGGCTAAACATAACCTCACATCAGCGGGGTATGCCGGAAACACCAGCTGCAGCCCTGTAAACCCAGGTCTGTGCTGCTTTAGTAACTCATCAATGTAAAATGTTACTTTTTCTGGGGTAGAGACCATTCTATCAATATTGATTTTTTGTAGAGTCTGCACCCGCTGTGCTGACGTAAGTGCCAATAACATCACCAATTTCAAGGTGAGTTTGTCCAAAGAGAGTCCAGCCATGGGTGACCATGTCCTGAGTAGGGTTAAAACTACCCCAATGTCCCAGGTAACATTGTAACGAGGTCGGGGTGGATTTGAATTGAATATGTCCCGCATCAATTTGAACACTAGTTTGTGAGATCCTACCTCGATGGTAAGGTAGAATGATAGCGCACTCCTGGCACTATTGATGGCACTGTAGCTGAGGTGTTCATCATGGTACAACCCCGCAAGGAATTCCAGCACATGTAGTATGGTAACGGAGTCATAGGTAATGTTCATGCGGCCGCAATAGGCTTCCCATTTTCTTATTTGGGTGAGGTATTGCCGTCTTGTGGACTCCCTGCATGATGCTCCGATGGTATCCATGGTCCTTGATGTGAGACCATACTGCAGCAGGGGTCTGTTCAAAACCTGCAAGCTAATAGTTTCAGGTGACTGTGGCAGGATGGTATTCCCCTGTAACATGGTTCGTCACCAATTGAGGGCAATTCTCCAACAGAGCCCATGGTTCACTGATCATCCCAAGGACCACCGGATACCATGATTGTGTAGGCCAGTCGGGTATGATAAGAATGCCTTTTGCAGAATCTGATTGGATTTTCCGCAATACCCGACTGATGAGGCAAAATGGAGGAAATGCATAGAAAAACCATTTCCCCCAGTCCAGCGAGAAAGCGTCCATCGCCATTGCCCCAGGATCTGGTTCCCATGATACATATGTTGGTATCTGATGGTTTAACCGTGACGCGAAAAGGTCAATATCCGGTTTATCAAATTTGGCTGTGATTTTGGTGAATATTTGGGGATTTAACATCCATTCAATGTTGTCATTGAATATACGTGACCTGGTGTCCGCCACTGTGTTGAGCTTACCTGGAAGATAGGTAGCTGATTTCCAAATATTCCGTTGTATGCACCAGAGCCAAATTGTGTTAGCCAATTCATCACACGAAATTGACCTGGTACCGCCCATATGATTTAAATATGCCACCACAGTGGTATTGTCTATTTGGAGACGGACATGAGTGTCGGTAAAGTTTGAACAATAAGCTCTAAGTCTGTAAAATGCCCCAAGCATTTCCAAATAATTTATCCCTCGTGATAACAAAAGGGTAGATTCTAGTGAGTCCCATCTGCGACCACAACTAGAGTTGTTATCAGTTGCTCCCCAGCCATGGGAACTTGCGTCAGTTTGTAAATACACCGACGGACGAGGCACAATGATGGGTTTGAATGAGTTACGGATATTGTCAATCTACCATTGTAACTCAATTTTTGCCTTGAATGGCAGCTGCATAGGTCTATCAAAATGTCCAGCATTCAATTTCAATGCTGAAATCTTGGATCTTTGCAAATTTTAATTCTGTCCAAATTGGGCAGCTGGAAAGGCAGCTACCATTTTTCCAATTACCTTAGCAGCATGTCTGATTGTTGGTGTACTGGCGCAGACCAGATTATTACATGCTTCAATGATGTCCCCAACTTTGTTAATTGGAATGGTGGTAATCATTCGATTGGAATCAACTGTGAACCCCAGATAGTCCTTAACCTGTGAAGGACAGAACTTTGATTTATCTCGATGGATAATAAATCCCATTTTTTGAAACAATGAAACAGTGGCTGTGACTGCCAAATTTGTTGATTCCAAAGTATCTCCTATAATTACAATATCATCCAAATAAGCCATAACCGTATGGTTTTGCCTTCTCAGTGTTGCTAACACTGGTTTTAGTAATTTGGTAAACAATCTAGGTGCTGTGGTAAGCCCATTGGGCAATGCTCTATATTGCCAAAGTTGATCCATCCAAATTAATTTAAAGAACTTCCTGTGATGTTTCCGAATGGATACTGAATAGTATGCATCTTTTAAATCAATGCATGCCATGAAGCAGCCCTTAGAAACCAAAGATTTGGCCGTTTCAAACGTGTCCATATTAAAATGGGTATATTTTACAAAAGTATTCAAATGGGTTAGATCAATGATGACCCGGCATCCACCTTCTTTCTTAGTTTTTGTGAAGATGTTGGATACGAACTCAACTGGTTCGTGGATCGTTCTTTCTATCACCCCTTTTTCTTGTAATCTCAAGATTTCAGCATAGCCTTCCGCTACTTCCTTATTGGAAAGTGCAAATTTGCGATCCGGCATGTGCTGAGATGGGGGAAGTTGTTCATTTATGAACTCAATTTCATAACCTTGAATACATTGTAAGATAAACACATCTGAAGTGATGGTATCCCATGCCTCCTTAAAGAACCGTAATCTCCCTCCGACATGTGAGGTTAAACATGCAACTGCATGAAATCCAGACCGCCTTACCTCCATGGTTACCGGCGGTCCCTGACATGTTTGGTGGGACGTGGAGGTGCTGGGTTTTGCGGGTGCCGCATCTTCCATGCCGGCCGCTGCGGGCCTTGCCCTAAAAAAGGCCTCGGCTGTTGGTATGTCTGGAATTACGGTGGTGCCGGCATGTAGGTCCTTGCTGATTTCTCGGGTTGACCCCACGGTCTGGAGTATGGTAACCTCCTAGCCGTTTGCCTACTCGAAAGGTGTGACCTCATGAGTCCCACTGTTTTTGCATGGTCATCTAAGTCTTTGACCTGCTTCGGTAGGTCTTCTCCGAACAATTGTCTTGGTGATGGCGTCGGGGATGCCCTACATAACCCTGCGAACTTAGGGTTTAATGTGGGCTTAATAGTAGCTTTGCGAAACGCATTAATTTCGAACTGGGTATTGCATAACAATGCAAGAGCATCTTCCTGCTTAGTACTTAAATCCATGCCATCCACTGACCTCGCAAACGCAGTGATCCCCGATGTGAGCAACTTCAGAATTCTTTGTAATTTAATTTCTTGTGCTCTAATGCCCGGGCTTATATTCCCCCAAATAGGCGTGTTCACTATAGGCACACTTAGCGAGTTGCAATTGTTCGGCGCCTTGTACCGGCTCATGGCTTCAGCAAGGACCTGATCCTGTAACTGGTTATTTGTCAGGAAATCAATTGTGGCAGCCAGCTTGGGTTTGAGGGGTTGACCCGAAGATTTGGGTAACACAAACTTGGATGCCACATCCAACAGCTCCTCCTGAGGAATTTCAGGTGCCACAGGTTCGCGAACCAGAATATCCTCCTCTTCCCCTGGCTGCCTTGAGCTTCCCATTGATGATGGGGATATATTCAATAACCCCCTGGAACTGGGAACGTCCTGCTGTAGATTTTGCTGCAGGATGCGTTCCATCATTCTTTCCATTCGTTCCATGCGACCTTCCCCATATGCGAATGAAAGGTCGGAGCCCTCAGGCCCAAAGGAACTCCTGAGACTCATATCACTGGCCTGTACCTCGTCGAGGTAAGAATCTCGGTGCTGTGACATGAGGTCGCTGCCTGCCGCTCCTGCGGAACTATGCGACTCCCACGCTGACCTGCTGCTCGTTCGCCTTCTATTAAGACGAAAATGGTCCGCTAGCCTCAAAGGCCATATGCGGTGTATAGTCGGCACCTGCCGCCGTAGCGTGGTGACCCGACGTCTGCGTGGGCTTGCCTCCTGTCCTTCTCCCAGACAAAGGTGACGTACGGTCACGTCCTGCCACTAATGGGGGGTGCGGTGACCGTGATGAGACTCCACCTGCGCGACTTCTGCTGGTCTTGCTGGGTGGTGAGTCAACACTGGCCTTCCCTGGTATGCCAGTAGACTCAGGTCTCGAGGATTCACCTCTCCGCAGTCTTGCGGTTATTGGTGAATAACCAGCCCTAGTAGGGCTTGACTGTTGAGCAGCTCTATTCCTGGCTCTTCCTCGAGTAGCCGGGGAGAAGGACCGTGCGGCAGCACGGGTAACCAGTTTGCTCGTCTCAGCCAGAGTCTCCCTCCCGGTGGGAGATAAAGAAATAGAGTCAGGGTCTACCTGCTCAGGCGCTGTCCCACTTTGCTGTTCTGCAGGCTTGCCGCCTGTATACAGCTGTGTCGGTGGGTCGGGTCCTGTAATCAGGGCTGCCCGACCTCCGCGCCTTTTTCCCGGCCCGACTAGCGGGTGTTGCCGATGAAGAAAGCAGCTCCGGGAAAAGTGGTCGTCGACTCCTCTCCGAAGTCCTGCGACCCGTACTCCTCCTATCCATGATCCCTGTGAATGAGAAAAGTTCTATAACAGGGACAACCAGCTCAAGGTTGCCTAATACTTACCTGAGCGGTCCTTATGAAGGGCTGGTGGTGAGACGCGCTCCAACTCCAGCCGTCGACTGCAAATGCGAGCAACGATATGTCGCGCATGCGTGCTGGCGAGGTCTTCACGAAGTCACTCACGTGACTCCGAAATGAAATGGGGGATTATGTATAAACACTGCTGTAATTTCTACATGTTGAAACCCAAATGTATAAAAATGGCCTTTATTAAAATCTGACATTGTGCAATTTAATCACATGTGATTTTTTTCTATTACAAATCTCAAATTATGGAATACAGAGGCAAATAAATAAATGATGGGTCTTTGTCCCAAACATTATGGAGTGCACTGTATAATTAAGGTACAGGACGAGACCAAATGGGTACCAATAGTAGGCAGAAAGTATTGGTGACTCCGTGGCCATTCTCCTTCAAACAGGTAGAGCCTTTTGGACACCGGTGAGGATGACGACCTGCCAGGGGTGAGCAGCAGCAACATTCACGTTAGTGGCATCAGCCTGCCTCTGAAGCACAATAGGGAAGGGATGTCAGGCAGAGCCACAGTGATAGGAGAGTCCTTAGTTATTGGGACGTACAGCGGATTCTGTGGCACCAATCAAAACTGCATGATAATGTGTTGCCTCCTTGATGTCAGGGTCCAGGATGGCTCCAAGCGGCTGCACGACATTTCCAGGGGGAGAGTGAATTACTAGTAGTCATTGTGCATGTTGGCACAAAGGACATCAGTGGGAAAGGGATGATGTCCTGCAAAGTGAATATAGGGAGTTAGGCAAAAGGTTAAAAAGCAGGGCAGTCATCTCTGGTTTACTCCTATTGCAACAAATTGGCCAGTGGGGGCGCTGCAAGTCGGCTGCCCTGCCAGCAGTGTGTTCATTATTTCTACTTTTTTTGGTGTGTCTAATGTTAGTTTAGGTGTCTTGTGTGTGGGGAGGGGGGGAGGGGGGAAAGGGGGGAGGGGGGAGGGGGGAAAGGGGGGAACCGCTTTCGGTCGCCTCCTGGACGGAGATGCGACTTTTTCCATGTCGCCTCCCTCGCAGCGGCCTAACAGCATAGATTGGACCGGCCTTTCCTGGAGTCCGGCCCGGAGCATCAGCAGCGGGCGCAGCGTGGACTTTTCCATCGCTGAGCGGGCGGACCAGGGGTCGCCAGAGAGGTGTGCTCCAATCGCTGGCCTGGTGACTTTGGCATAATGGGGCTGTGGTCTGCAGAGCATCTAGCCGCAGGCGGGGCGTGGACTTTCCATCCGGAGATCCCTTGCCGGGGATCGCCAGAGAAGTGGGTCTGACCGCTGGCCAGCAGCCTATAACATCCTGAAGCCGCAGTCTCCAGTAGGAAAGTGTCGATTCGGGGCCTCCAAGCTGCGGAGTGTGACCATCTCGACGTCGGAGTTTTGATCATCCCGAGGAGAGGGCCTGTACATCGGGCTGTCCGTAGTGGCGACCTTGGAGGGTTCATGGCCTCAACCACGGATGAACAAAGCAGGAGGACTGGCTGAACTTTGTTGCCTTCCACCACAGTGAAGAGTGCTGTGGTGGATGTTTGTGTTAAATATTAATATGTGTTCTTTTTAAGTGTATCGCTGCTGGCAAATTCATTTCACTGCACCTTCGGGTGCATGTGACGAATAAAATTGGCTTTGACTTTGATGCGGGTAAGAAAAGGAAGACGGTGCAGAATAACGTGTTTGGTGAGAAGTTGGTGCAGAGGTTTAGGATTCAGATTTTGGACCAATAGCATCTCTTGAGGCAGAGGTGACCTGTACAAGAGGGATGGGTTGCACATGACCCAGACGGGAACCAATATCCTGGTGGGCAGGTTTGCAAATGCTACTCGGGTGGTTTTAAACTAGACTAGATTAGCGAGTTTTAATGCAGGACTGAGGTCGGTGAGAGGCTGCAATTCGGCATGAAAATTGATGAAAACAAGTTCAGTGGACAGCATAGACAGGAGCATGGCAGGAACCAAGGAAGGACTTGTAATCAATTGCATTGATGTTCATGCAAGAGGCCTGACGAATAAGGCGGGTGAACTTGGAGCATGAATAGGTACATGCAACTAGGCCGTTGTAGCCGTTACGGAAACATGGCTAAGAGGGGAATAGGACTGACAGCTTAATATTCCAGTGTACATGTGCTGCAGGCAAGACAGAGGCATGGGTAAAAAAAGAGGGGGTGTTGCTTTATTAACTAAGGAGAATATCACGGCAGTAGTTTGAGATGACATTACTGATGATACAGCCAGTAAGGCTATGTGGGTGGAGCTGAGAAATAAAAAGGCGATGATCACCTTGTCAGGAGTTTACTTTTGAGCCAGGGGCGGAAAACCCGGGGGGGGGGGGGGGGGGGGGGGCAAAGGGGACACCCCTCCATGTTTTGAGGGGTGGGGGACATCCCCACCAAGTTTTTGTGATCCGGATTTTAAAGTCTCCGCTTTCTGCGAGACAGTGGAGATGGGACTGCTGATATAGACTGGGACTAACATAGTGCCAAACCCTTGGACAATGGAATTTGTTAATAGTTAAGGAAGGTCTCCTCAGGCAATATGCACATACCCTACAAGGAGAAGGTCAAAGCTTGATCTGCTCTTAGGGAATTGGGAAGGGCGAGTGATTGATATGTCAGTGCACAAGCCTTTTGAAATAAGCGACCACAGTTCTATTAGCTTTAAAATAGAGTCATTGAGTGACAGTGTGGAAACGGGTCGTTCGGCCCAACTTGTCCACACCAGTCAATATGTCCCAGCTACACTAAAATCCCACCTGCCTAAGTTTGGTCCATATCTATCCAAACCTGTGGTATACATGTACCTGTCTTTTTCTTAAATGTTGGGATAGTGCCTACCTCATCAACCTCCTTTGGCAACTTGTTCCATACACCCACCACCCTTTGTGTGAAAAGGTTACCCCCCTCAGATTCCTATTACATCTTTTCCCCTTCACCATAAACCTTTGTCTTCTGGTCCTCGATTCACCTACTCTGGGAAGAAACTCTGTGCATCTACCCAATCTATTCCTCTCATGATTTTATACACAAATGATTGGGTATAATGATTGCCCCTCACTCGGAGCATGTGCAGTTTTGGACTCTTAATTTGAGGAAGGACATTCTTGCTATTGAGGGAGTGTAACGTAGGTTCATCAGGTTAATTCCCGGGATGGAGAGACTAGCATATGATGAAATAATCAATTGCGTTTATATTCACTGGAACTTAGAAGGATGAGAGGGGATCTTATAGAAACATATACACATTTTAAGGGATTGGACAGGCTAGATGCAGGAAAAATGTTCCCGATGTTGGGGAGTCCAGAACCAGGGTTCACAGTGTAAGAATAAGGGGAAGGTTATTTATGATTGAGATGAGGAAAAACCTATTCACCCAGAGAGCGGTGAATCTGTGGAATTCTCTGCCACAGAAGGTAGTGGAGGCCAATTCACTGGATATTTTCAAGAGAGAGTTAGATGTAGCTCTTAGGGCTAACAGAATCAAGGGATATGGGGAGATAATATAGCAGTATATTTTTATATTTTATGTTCTTGGTGTTTGTAATACTTGAGATACTTAAATATTATCCTTTATCTATTATCCTTTGTATTAGCTTTGCTCTGCATGTTTGGATTTGGCTTTGCTCTGCATGTTTGGATCTAGCTTTGCTCTGCATGTTTGTATTAGCTTGTTTATGTTGAGATATTTGCTCGCCTTTGTGTGATTCGTTTATATAAATTGAGAGGGATGATGTTTGGGTTCTCCCCTCGAAGCTAGCTCAACACTTAGCGTAAATTAGTTGTGACAGTTACATGACCTTTGTAACTCTGTATCAAGCCTTGTCTAAGCGAAATAAGGGGCCCAAGGAGGGGAGGACATGTGGTTTAAATAAGGGTGGATTACCGAATGGAAAATAACTGGGAAGGAGGAGAAAAGTAAATGCAAGTGATTGGTTATTGCTAAGGGAATGTTTGCAAGTGATTGGTTATTGATAAGGGAATGTCTGCAAGTGATTTGGTATAGAAATGTACCGGGGGTGGGACATACAGAGTTAAACATGCCATAAAAATGGGCATCTCTTGGTTTGGAGTGAGCTCTCAAGTGATTTGCTCTTTGAGTGTTCCAGCCTTAATTTGCAAATAAAGGTTTGAACTTCTTTAAGAATTCTCCACGTTGCCCGAGTTAATTTTGAGTATCAGTAACCACAACAAAATTAGCGCTGCGAGCAGGGTCGGAAAGAGACCCGTTCAATAAAAAACAAACAGCCAAGGGTGCTTCCCAGCCCGAATGGCTCCCATGGACAACTGGACAAAGGTGGCCACTTGCACAAAGATAGGTGGTTTTCCGCTTCATTTGGACTAATAACCTGTTGAAAACGGGAAGCCACTGGGGACGCAGAAGTGTCTAGGCAGTCAGAGGGCCTCTCTGACCCAAAGAGCCTGTCACTAAATTATTTTAAGAGGAGACCCGGAGGATTAGGCGAGAAGACTGCGCAGTAGGGTAAGTAGAAAATATTGAATCTGAGAAAGTAAATTGTGTGATAAGAATAAGACCTTGTGGCTACTGCCCAGAGAAGAGAAAGGGGTCTGAACAGACAAGACATCCTGTGGACTACTACCCTTAAGAATAATAAGCGTCTGAACAGGCAGGGTAATAATTCTGTGGCTACGCCCCTAGATGAACAGGGCTCTGTACCGACAGAACATGCAAAGTCAGGGAGAATAGGGGACTAATTGAGTAACATAAAATTGCAAATTGTGAAGAGCCAAGGCTGATAAGAAGAGTTCAGAAAACAAGCAACTTGGTAATTTCTCTGGAGACACCTTGTCTGACATGGCAACCCTGTTTATAGAAGAGGGGGGATGAAGGAACACATTTGGTGGGGAATGAGGAACAAAGTTGGGAATAGTGTAGACCACCTCCCCCATATAAGATCCTGTAGAGGGGAGGGGGGAGGCTCTAGCACTCCTACAGGGAAGGGCACTCCCAGACAAAAATGATACTGATAGCGACTTGGAGACTGAAAAGGCAGATGAGAAAGAAGGGAAAGGCCTGAGGCAGAAGAGGAAGAAGAAGCAGTATTGAATTAGTTTGTATTTATACTGGGAATTTGAAATTGTGAATATTGGGGAGATGGATTGGAACAATTGAAAATAATTTAATTGCAATTGCATTGCTAGCTGGAACACAACCAGATTTTATGGCTTTTTCATACAAGCTTTCTGGTTGAAAAAGGTCAATCAAATAAGAGAGGCCCAAAAGGGGAACTAACTGACAACGGGACAGCCATGATCTGACATTGAACAACATGGGACATTACCTAATGCCCCTGATATTCTGCATATGTGACTATTTTTGTATAAAAGACCACAAGATTTTTATTAATTAAAGTGGTATTTTGGGGAACCAGAAGTATCACTGGATTCTTCTGGACTGTAACATCTCCGGCCACTCCGGTTTGACGTAGAAAGTAAAAGGTTGTATGGTTTACTTTAATTTGTTGTATTTTGTCTGTTTTTTAAGATACAAACATTATCATTTGCCAAGCCAGCTGGGATTTCACTGGGACCATCAACCAATGACTGAGTAAGTGGCCGCAGGTTCACCGAGATCAGATGGGGAGAGAAAAGTGCCCTAGTCAGACCCATTGAGACTGACCCCCCGAAGAAGCTCCCAGGAACACTGAGGTCCTTCGTAGTAGGTTGATCTGGTTCCCTGCTGAAATTCTTAGAAACAGACAGTGTATAGGATAGTACAGGAACTACAGGAACGGGACAGAATAAGAGTAAGAGCAACGACTGGACTGATTGATAAAGTGCACTGAACAAGGTAATGCAATAAGGTAACTGCAGTTGAACTAAGTAAAAAGTTCCCTGTATCTAAAGAGGACATTATAAAGCATTCTGAGAAATGGGGAAAAAAGAACGGAAAAATTGCTGACGAAGTGGCCCAAGGAAGGCACTTTCGATATAAATATGTGTGATGAGATGGAAGTGTTCATTAATAATTATAGGTACAAAGATAAGTTGGAAACGCAAAAAAGAGAGAAAATGAGTTTGATGTACTTAAGCTGTTTAGAGTGGAAGGAGAGAGGTTGAGGAAAGTATACTAAGTGGTAAATATGACAAAGGAAGAGGGTGAGAGAACCGAAAAGCAGCATGAGAGCCAGAAACTCCGAGGGAAAAAGTCGATCTTATATCCAAGCTTCAGAGTCTCTGGGCATCCCCCTCCCTATCCAGGCTCGGATGGTACAAAGCAGTGTCCATTAGTAAAGGGAATAATGGAGATAGAACGAGAGATTGCAAGTTGGGATGATGAGAAGGAAATAAGGGAATTAGAAGTGGATATCAGGAGGTTGCAGGACCTGAGGAACCAGGGGGATTTTGAGGCATCCTATTCAGCAGAAGGGGGGAGCGAGGAAAGTGATAGGCAGGACTGGAAACTGATCGACAAGTGATCACTGAAAGGAGGACAAGGCAGTGAGGAGGAAACAGAATCAGGAAGCAACAGGGGGGGGGGATGCAAGGGAAATAAGGGATGAGGATTTAGTGGAATATTTCAAAAGAAAGGTGAAGGAACCACAAAAGAAGGCTAGAATATCTGAGAAGGAAGAAATAGAGTTCAGAATGAGAAAGAAGGCACTCCAAGAAGAATTGGAATGGGAAGACATACAGGTAGAAGAAGAGAAACAGGAACGGAGGAATAAAATGATGCTGTTGTTTTTAAAAAGAACGGGACAGACACAGTTGGTCCTTGGGGGACCCAGGACCTGGAAGGGCTAAAAATACCTTGCCCAATATTCATGATGGGGCAGGTAAATGGATTAGGGTCTTTGAGGAGGAGAACGTGGGACGGTTGTTGGCTAGGGGAGATTTGAAGGCACTGTTGGTGAAAGTGATATGAACCACTAAACTGACTTAACTCTTGAAGATGGTATAAAAAAATTAGGTGAATAATGCAATGGTCAATGGCACACCATTTGACCCAGTCAGGCAGAGGGTATGGCAGGCCCTCAGACACTGTTATCCGCTTAAAGTGGACCCCAAGGCATTAAAGGGGAGATCCACTGGGCGAGGCAGAGAATCCAGCAGCCTATCTGGAGAACCAGCTGAAAAAGTGGAGACTAGCACATGATCTGCGAGCGGTAAACGAGGTGGTGAGAGATGGCCAGTGGTAGTCCCAATCCACATACGCTGTTGACTAATGTTCCAACAGAGGCAGCTTGCTTTTCAGTAGATCTTTGCTCGGTGTTTTTCAGTGTGCCCATAGCAGAGCAATGTCAGTATTTGTTTGCTTTTACCTATAGAGGTACTAAATACACCTATGCAAGGATGCCGCAGTGATTTAAACACTCGCCCCATGTCTTAAATCAGATATTAAAGGCAGATTTGGAAGGCATACCCTTAAAGTACATTGATGCAATATGTGGATGATTTGTTGGTTTGCTCCGCAAGTGAGGAGCAATGTGAGCGAAACACTTTGACTCTCTTAGAAAGGCTGGTGCGCAGAGGCGAATAAAGCATCCAGGAAGATGCTGCAGTTTTATAAGTTGCAGAATATTTAGGACGATTAATATTCAAAGGAGTAAAGGTTATAGCATCAGATCAAATTGAGGCAATAATTAAAGCTCCCAAAACTTAGAGAGTAGGACAGATGATGATGTTCTTGGGAATGGCAGGATATAGTTCAGACTGGATTGGAGAGTATACTGAAATTGTGACGCCATTAAGGAAAATAATTAAGGAAGCAGGACACGCAAGCCTGAGAAATGTTTTGCAATGGAATGATGAGGCGGAAACAGCTTTTAACACTATTAAGAAGCAGCCAGAACAGCGTCTGGATGCCGATCTGCTGTTATTGCACCTCAGGTAAGTTTGGATCTGGAACCCACAGAGGAGGACATAATTGAAATGCAAGGTAAGGCAATCTTAGCAGACCAAACAATGTGGAGACAAAGGGGAGCTAAGCAGAACTCGGAGGGCCTGTGAGTACTGACGAAGGTAGCTGAATTGCTGGTAGCATCCACACCATTGCTGACCATTCTTATTTCAGAAGTGCATGGGTTAGACAATTGCGCAAGGGGGGGAAATAATAAGAAAGGTAAAAAAGGATGGGTTATGGTCACCCTATTTACAGGCTTCGGTAGATCACATTTTGTCACAGTGTGAGGTATGTGCCCAAAACAATGTCAGAAAGGGAATAACAACGCCTATAGGTCACATTCATGTGCCCGAAGGATATCGACTATGAGGATATGATAAAGACAGTAAGAAGGAAAAGGTATATGCTGGCAGTGATCGATAGATTTAGCAGGTGGGTGGAGGCAGTACCTTCCAAAGATTTTGGTGCAGGGACTGTAATAAAGTTTCTGACGAATGAAGTAATCCCAAGGTTTGGTATACCTACAGAAATTTGTTCCAACAACGGGTTGGCTTTTATTCAGAGAGCAGTCAAGCTGGTGCTACAGGCACTGAGAATGAAACAAAGGTGTGGGTGTGTATATCACACTCAGTCCCAGGGCATGGTGGAAAGAATTAATGGGACGTTGAAAGCTAAGCTAAATATGATTTGTGCAACTACAAAGTTGAATTGGATTGATGCCCTGTCATTGGTACTGATGAGTTGTCGCATGCAAACTAATCGAATAACTAATTTGACACCACATGAGATGCTCAGTGGCAGACCCATGCCGGCGCCAAAATGGAGAGATCCATACAAGGGACCAAGCTTGGAGCACTTCGAGTATGCAACAGTTAACTATGATACACATGTCTATTCATGCACAGAAAATGCAAAAGAACCCGGAGTAAGGACCCATTAAACCCGGAGACAAGGTTTGTGTATGAGCCTTCCAAAGGAAGTGGAATGAGCAAAGAAGGGAACGACCGTTCATGGTGGCTAGGGCCTAGCACACTGCTGTTCAGGTAGAAGGTCGATCCACATGGTACCATCTCAGTCATCGCATGAGGGCTGTCCCACAGTTACGGCCCGATAATAACCCTGAGGTGAGTGAACAGGAGGACAAAGACGTAAGGGGAGAGCAGAGCTTTAACCAGATAGTAAGTGAGGTTTTTGGAGACACTAGTGACTCTGAGGCTGCTGTAAATTAGGCCAGAAAAAGGGTGTGTGTGTGTCCTGTTTGGTGAACACTGCTGCACCTTCATACCTAACAACACCAGCCCGGAGGGGTCCTTCAATAAAGCAATGGATAAGTTGAAGAATCGGAGAAAAGAGCTTAAGCAAAATGGGGGTTTTGAACATAAATTATTTGATTGGCTGGAAAATATGTTAGGAGGTTGGGAAGCATGGTTGGCTAAGTTGGGGGTGACTATTGGAGCTACGCTGCTGGAGTTACTGTTATGCTATGTTGTGTTTTACCCTGTATTCAGTTTCTCCTAGTAAGAGCCACTGCAAAGCAGCTTTCGTTGTTCCAGGAAAAAGGCGAATCTGGTCTCCTAGAGAAGCAGACCCCGCTGATTAAATACTACGAATGACATCCAAAACACCTCGGAGGAATATTGAACAAAAGGCTGTAACGATAGTTGGGTCTTTTTTCCCACCCCAGCATAATGGGGGTGGGTTTTTCGCCCAGTTACCCAGGATTCCAGAGAAAGAACACTATGAGGCTGAACATTACAAGTATGAGGACCCTGATTTTGGGGGCTAATTGTAGTTTGATTCGACGCTGATATGTGCAGCTTGTGGTTTTCTTTTTCTGTGAGACCGATTAGGTCTCAAAGGGGGGGAATTATATAGGAGTATATTATCTTTATATTTTATATTCTTGGTGTTTGTAATACTTGAGATACTTAAATATTATCCTTTATCTATTAACCTTTCTATTCGCTTTGCTCTTCATGTTTGGATTTGGCTTTGCTCTGCATGTTTAGATTTAGCTTTGCTCTGCATGTTTGGATTAGCTTGTTTATATTGAGATAAGACATTTGCTCGCATTTGTGTATTTTGTTTATATAAATGAGGGGGAAGGTGTTTTGGATCTCCCTTCAAAGCTAGCTCAACACTTAGCGAAAATTAGTTGTGACAGTTATATGACCTTTGTAACACCCTTAACTGAGCTGACTAAGAGCGATAAAGGAGGCCTAAGATAGGAAGGTAAACATTGGGTTCTGCTAGCTTAGCGTAAAACAATTGTGACAATTACATGACCGTTGTAAATCTGTATCAAGTCCTAGCTAAGAGAAATAAGGGGCCCAAGAAGGGGAAGACATGTGGTTTAAATAAGGGTGGATTACGGAATTAAAAATAACTGGGAAGGAGGAGAAAAGTAAATGCAAGTGATTGGTTATTGCTAAGGGAATGTTTACAAGTGATTGGTTATCGATAAGGGAATGTCTGCAAGTGATTGGGTATGGAAATACACCGGGGTGGGACATACATAGTTAAACATGCCATAAAAATGGGCATCTCTTGGTTTGGAGTGAACTCTCAAGTGATTTGCTCTTTGAGTGTTCCAGCCTTAATTTGTAAATAAAGGTTTGAACTTCTTGAAGAATTCTCCGCATTGCCCAAGTTAATTTTCAGTATCAGTAACCACGACGTTAACAGGAACGGGGTACTGATTTTGGATGATTAGCCATGGTCATCTTGAATGGCGGTGCTGGCTCAAACGGCTGAATGGCCTACACCTGCACCTATTATCTATGTTTCTAGGAGGTAGTTGAGGCAGGTACTATAACAACATTTAAAACACATTTGGACAGATGCATGGATAGTAAAGGTTTCAAGGGTTATGGGCCAAAGACAGCCAGATGGGATGAGAGTAGATTGGGCATCTTGGTTGGCATGAACATTGGACCAAAGGGCCTGTTCCAATCCTCTATGACTCCTGATTCCACTCAATTTAAGATGTGGATTAAAGGAAAGAAATGTTCCAATTTGTTTATCCGTATCAATAAGGGAAATAATATTATTTAGATATTAAGATTAATTGGGAATTTCATTGAGTTATCACTGAATATTATTTATATTATTTCTAGCCTTTTAAAGCTGAGAGAACAGGTTGGCGGTGGGTGCCGTAGAACATAGGGGGACCCGGTGTGGGGAGGCTGCCGGGAACAAAGGGGGATCCCGCCGTTGCGGATGGGGAGGGGGGGGGGGGGTTCCTGTCGAGAACAAAGGGGGACCATTGGGGACTAAATGGGATACTATGTAACTTTGCCAGTGTCCTATATGTGGCGACTCTTTGAGTACCTTGGGTATGCAAACAAGGCATTTCTCGTGATTATAAATTATCTTTAATTCATTAAAATATACTTTCAATCTATTAAATTAGGCATTTGGTAAGAAATGTCCCCAGTAATTTTATCAGGTAAAACTGTATTTTTCTACTCAGTTTTCTGCAGTGCAGAGGAATACAAAACCTTAGCAAATGTTCTTCCTAATTTGCTCAGATACTCTAAAACGTGATGTGATCAAACAATACAAGCTATATCATTACACATACTTACCCTGTTAGTTTCCTTAGTCAAACTGTCATCTGTGGGGAAACAGAATAAATTATTAGGCAGCAAAAGGCATTTTTTAAAATGGTGCAAATACTGCCGGCATTTGTTCCTGAAGAAATTTATCAGACACTGCCAATATTTTGTTCATCATTGTTTTTGAAAGTACCTCTATGCAATAGTCTAATTTAGCTATTTTCCGCCACATCAAAGTCACAGATTTTCTTCCATTAAAAAAAAGCCAATACAACTGGGGCACAATATAAATGAAAAGGGAATATTTTCATTCCACGAGGCAGTGGTTAGATTTTACCCTAAAACTTTGTTGAACACAAAAATTGTACAGTAAAAACTCTGATAATCTGGTATCCCATTGTTTAGAAATACAGGTTCTGTTTACCATACTTTGTTTAAACACAGCAAGACCCCTGTTCCTGTACTTCCTTTAAACACATCTGGATCCTATTTCCAACTCCCTTTAAACGTACCATATTAAAGGGACATTGCAACATTAAAAAAGGGAATACAAATGTCTCAGGGTTTTAATGTGTCAAATCCCATCATCTGGAAAACATGCCAAAGTTTCAAGGGTGCCCAATTGTCACTTTTATTGTAAACAGATTCAAGACTACTTCTTTTTGTTTCTGTAGAGAAGAACAGTGGGCATGGCTTGAATGGGAATTTACAGGAACAGCAGGTATTAACATCTTGCGCATTTTCCTCCTTAAATGAGTGGCACATTGGCACAGCGGTAGAGTTGCCGCCTCACAGCGCCTGAGACCTGGGTTCGATCCTGACCTTGGGTGCTGTCTGTGTGCAGTTTGCACGTTCACCCTGTGACGACTTGGGTTTCCTCTGGGTTCTCCGGTTTCCTGCGACATCCCAAAGACATGTGGGTTAGTCGGTTAATTGGCTTCTGTAAATTGCTGCAAGTGGGTACTGGGATAGCTAGTGTGAACGGGTTATTAATGATCAGCGTGGAGTTGGTAGTCCGAAGGGTCTTTTTCTATGCTGTATCTCTAAACTAAACCAAAATGCAGCGTTCACATAGAATGAGGAAGAATTGACCTGTTGTGCATTCATGGAGGACTGCACACAAGGGAAGTGGATTTTTCTACCATTACTAAATTTGATATCAGATATTGGAACAGTGTAAAGGTGTAACAAACTCAATACTGACCACCACTCAATGGGAAATACTGTTTAAAACCTGTAAATGTAAAATTTATCACCCTTCACAACAATATGGAAGCCTTGTACAAAATGAAAAGGCAGAGTATTTATTTTAGTAGATTCCTAAAAGGTCAGGTCGGGGGTAGTTGCCCCCGCCACGGGTACCATGTAATCCCGTGCTACATGCCCATGGTCGGCTAGTCGGCGACTTCACCATCTCCCCCACCTGCTTTGCCAGGTGAGGAGGGGGCCGTGGACCCTCAGCAGGACCATAAACAAGACCTGTCAAAGGGCGGATGAGCCAATGGCCTAGTGAGCCAATGGCCATCCACACTTCAGTAGAAGTTGTAATCACTGTCGTACATCGCACTGTAAGGCCTGCTGATGTTTTCAACGATGATGATGATTCCTGGAGAGAACACTTGAGCAGAATTACTGGCATGCCTGTTAAATAAACCACCAAGTTATTCACATGGTGTATCAAATAGGAATGCATTTTGTAACTCACTGATATTTTTCAGTAATCTATTAAGTCATAGTTTTAATCTTGTTTCGATCCATGGATTATTGAGCTATTTTGAAAAAGTTTAGAGGAAATAATTGGAGCTTGAATCTTTTAGCTTGAACTTTTGGTTCCGTTTGTCGTTCTTAGTTATAATGAAATTTGCCAAATTTGGATTTTCTTGGTTGTTGAAGAACTTATAAATCCACCAACATATATAATGATGTCCACTGTTGCTGCATTTTCAGGAAATTTGTTATTCAACTGTGCATTTCAGTTAGCCAGTCATAAAACATGTACATCAACAACTACAACTGTTCATTGGTCTATGCGTAATATTCTCACTTTTAAAGCCACTTCCTTGAAGATAAATGTACGGTTGATATAGTCTTCAAAAAAGAACTGGCTACTTGTAAAAAATAAAATCAGAACTTTTCCTTAAGTAGGTCGTGGGTGGTGGCGATGGGAAGGGTTGGTCAAGTTATTAGCGATAAAAAAAAATCAAGTCCAAGTAATAATCTTCTAATCATCTTTTCAGGATATCATAGTGTTTATGAATATATAGCAAAGGTGCATGGGGAAATACTGGGATGCACAAGAGTACCTGTTAGTAATGTGGGAAGACAGTGATGAAAATCAAGGGGACGATGAATAAAGCAGCAGGGCAGGGGACGCCATTCACAGTGCAAGACAAGTAGGGGGAGTGAGGAATTGTTATTCGAATTTAAAAAAGAATGTTAGCTGAATTATTCTATTCTCTTTAGCTGAACTTTCAACAGGTAGAATTTAAAGAAATATACAAAGGTGACCATGTTATAATGCTGACCAAATGAAAGTAGTCATAAAAATCACACTTCTAAAACAGTGGCCCCTCTTTAGTCTTCACCAATTTAAAATGTATACATTCTTATTATTAATTCTTACAACTTTTGTCTCAATTATATATGGAACCATTCTCCACAGTGCAGCCTGTCTGAGACCCGTGTGGATCATATCTTTAATTTGCTCTGTCGGCTAGTGCTATTCCAGCTTCAGTTCAGTTTATTGTCATGAATAGGGAGGTACAGTGACGTTTTTGTTGCGTGCTACCCAGTCAGCGGAAAGACAAACATGATTATAATCGTGCTATTCATGATAAGGGAATAACATTTAGTGCAAGGTCCAAGCAAAGATAGTTTAAGGGTCCCCGATATGGTAGAAAGTAGTTCAGGACTGCTCTCTGGTTAAGGTAGAATGGTTTAGTTGCCTGATAACAGCTGGGAAGAAATTGTCCTTGAATCTGGCGACGTGCGTTTTCACACTTCAATACCATTTGCCTGATAGGAGAGGGGAGGGAGTGTAGTGGCTTGAAGTCTGCGCTTCATGGACATCACCAGTTGCTGGGTGTCTTCTTTGGTAATGCTCTGCCAGGCCTGTATTGCAGCCATCTTTAGCTTATGCTTGTTTTGGGGGCGAGTCACCTTCAGTTTACTCCTCAGCATATAAAAGGCATGCTCAATTGGGTTCAGATCCAGTGATTGACTTGGCCGCTGAAGAATTGACCATTTTATGGATGTTTATGTTTCATTGTCTTGCTGTACAATGAACCACCAGCCAATGCATTTTGAGGCATTTATTTGAACTTGAGCAGATAGGATGTGTCTATACACTTCAGAATTCATCGTGCTACTACCATCAGCAGTTGTATCATCAATGAAGATAAGTGACTCAGTACCGTCAGGAGCCATACATGCCCAGGCCATAACACCCCCACCACCGTGTTTCACGGATGAGGTGGTATACTTTGGATCTTGGGCAGTTCCTTCTCTCCTCCACACTTTGCTCTTGCCATCACGCTAATACAAGTTAATCTTCGTCTCATCTGTCCACAAGAACATTTTCCAAAACTGTGGTTGCTCTTTTTAGTACTTCTTGGCAAATTGTAAGCCGGCCATCCTATTTTTGCGGCTAACCGGTGGTTTGCATCTTGCAGCGGAACCTCTGTATTTTTGTTCATGAAGTCTTCTGCGGACAGTGGTCATTGACAAATCCACACCTGACTTCTAAAGAATGTTTCTGATCTGTCGGTCAGGTATTTGGTGATTTTTCTTTATTATAGAGAGAATTCTTCTGTCAGCAGCTGTGGAGATCTTCCTTGGCCTGCCAGTCCCTTTGCGATTCGTAAGATCACCAGTGCTCCCTTTCTTCTTAATGATGTACCAAATAGTTGATTTTGGTAAGCCTAAGGTTTGGCTGATGTCTCTAACAGTTTTATTCTTATTTCTCAGTCTCAAGTCACAATGGCTTCTTTGACTTTCATTGGCACAACTTTGGTCCTCGTGTTGATAAACAGCAATAAAAGTTTCCACAGGTGATGGAAAAACTGGAGGGAAGACTAGGTGCTGAGAGTTCTCTTATACCTGCATTAAGGAGGCATTTAAACACACCTGAGCAATTACAAACGCCAGGGAAGCCATGTGTCCCAAACATTATGGTGCCCTGAAATGGGGGGGACTATGTACAAACACCACTGTAATTTCTACATGTTGAAACCAAAATGTATAAAAATGGCCAAATTGTGGGGTACAGAGGCAAATAAATAAATTATGGGTCTTTGTCCCAAACCTTATGGAGGGCATAGCAACACCGTCAGTACCGTGCAAAGAAACATGGGGGCGGGGCGGGGGGGGAGGGGCTCCTCTGTGTCAGCAAACGTGGCTGACGGGTGGACTTGCAAATGGCCTGTCCCATTTGCATGTTATTTGCACGTCATTTATTTGACATCGTTTACGCGTCACAACGCACGACGCGCGCATGGCGTGCATTATGCGCGCACGGTGCGTGGTGAGGCGTAGGCAGTGACACGCTGTGGCGCACGCCGCCCCAGGATTTTGGGATTCTCAAAATCCTAGCGTGCCAACTGCGTGATGCGCAAATGACGCCCAAGTGGGACAGGCCCTTTAGACTAAATCACATAGGACTACAACCTAGATTACTTCCATTAAGCTGGCCAATGTTCAGTTATTAGAAAATAAAGTGCAGGGCTAGGCTAATTTTTCAAAGGGAGATGAGAGAACGCTGTGTGCTCTGTTTCACAGAGACATGGCTCACCCCCAGCTCTGCTGATTCTGCCATCCACCTCCAAGGTTTCTCCATCGATCGCATGGATAGAAAGGAGTCATCGGGAAAAGGGAGAGGAAGGGGCATTTACCCATGATAAATCATACTTGGTGCTCAGATGTAGCAGTCCCGTCCACCTCCTGCTCTCTGCACCTGGAGCACCTACCGGTGAAGTGCCACTCCTTCTACCTCCCGAGGGAATTCACCTCCAACATAATGACCACGGACAACATCCTACTCCAGACAGAGGTCATGTAACACTGGAGGAGCTGCAAAGATGTGGTCCACTAACACCAGAGGACGTCTCACAAATCCTTTCCCATCATGCTGGGGACTTCCACAGAGCCAGCCTGAAAAATATCATTCCCTACCTACCACCAGCACATGTCCTGCAGAACCAGAGGATCAAACATCTTCGACCACTGCTATACCAGCATCAGAGATGGTCCATCGCACACACTCAATTTGGGAAATCGATCTACTTGGCTGTGCTCCTTCCTGCATTTAGGCAGCCCCACTGGTGAGGACTGCACAAATCTGATCATGCGAAGCAAAAGAACAACTCTGGGACTGCTTGGAGTCAGTAGACTGGATAATGTTCAAGGAGTCAGCAAAAGCTCAGTATGAACACGACAAAAGTTATCACCAACTTCATAAGGAGATGTAGGAGGAATGTGTTCCCACAAACACCATCCTTGTGTTCCCCAACCAGAAACCTTGGGATGAACCAGGAGGTCCCCTTTCAACTGAGAACCAGATCTCGAGCATTCAAGAGTGGCGACGCAGAATAATACAAGAAGTTCAGATATGACATTTGTCAAGCTATCAAAAAGGGCAAAAGGGGCTTTTGCTCTAAACTGGAGAATGGGATGGACGTTTGTCTATGGTAGAGCTTGTACACCATCACTTCCTACAAGGTAAACCGGGGCAGCTCAAACTCCCACTCCCAAACTCAATGCATTCTCTGCACACTTTGATTGGGAGAACATTGATATGCCTTCCCTCATAGCAGCCGAGAGTATTACAATTATCACAGAGGCCGATGTCAGAAGATCTTCGGAAAGTGTCTGGACCTGATAGTATATCATGTCATGTTCTTAAAACCTGTGCGGCTCAACTGGCTGGAGGTTTTGCGGACATTTTCAACCTCTTATTTCTGAGGTCTAAGGCTCCTACCTGGTTTAAAAGGACATCAGTAATACTGGTGCCCAAGAAGAGTAAGGTGACATGCATCAATGACTATCGACCGGTAGCATTAACATCCATGGCGATGAGGTTGGTTATGGCGCATATCAACTCCTACCGCAACAAGAACTTGGAACCCTATCACCTATCATACATCAGGGGCAATGGACATGGAACCGCTCGAAAACTCGTCGGATATCAAATACCGGAATAGAGTCGCTGGAGAAATCGGGCGTGGAGAGCAAGGGCCGGTAGAGGGGTGAACCGGAGTAATGCCTCCAGCGCCTTTAAGGTAGGCTGAAGGAGGTTGCTCCCAGGACACAAAGGTGGCCGGCGAGGAGAAGAGAGAGACAATGGTTTGCAGTCCAAGTCAGTTGAGGGTGATGGGGATTGGGAAACGCTCCAGTAGAATGGGCACGTAGGAATCCAGACTGTGTAATGGATGAAATGGCGGTGGCATTTATATGTAAAATGAATTTCATGTAATGTTTAATTGCATATGTGATAATAAAAATCCATTGGAGGATGTGATCTTGCTGGAACTCCATTCTGAGCTGGACCACTTGGACAATAAAAATACATACATCAGCCTTTTGTTCATAGACTACAGCTCGTGGTTAAACACCATGCTGTAAGGGAACAGGTTCAAGGATCTGACTGATAGAACAGAAAAAGGCTCACACTTCAGTTCCAGTATAAATCAAGTTTATTAGCAATAGAGACTAAACACTTACTTGCATATAAAGTAAGCAGGCAGGTGCAGCAGGCAGTGAAGAACGAATGGCATGTTGGCCTTTATAACAAGAGGAGTCGAGTATAGGAGCAAAGAGGTCCTTCTGCAGTTGTACAGAGCCCTAGTGAGACCACACCTGGAGTATTGTATGCAGTTTTGGTCCCCTAATTTGAGGAAGGACATTCTTGCTATTGAGGGAGTGCAGCGTAGGTTTACAAGGTTAATTCCTGGGATGGCAGGACTGTCATATGCTGAGAGAATGGAGCAGCTGGGCTTGTACACTTTGGAGTTTAGAAGGATGAGAGGAGATCTTATTGAAACATATAAGATTGTTAAGGGTTTGGACACGCTGGAGGCAGGAGACATGTTCCTGATGTTGGGGGAGTCCAGAACCAGGGGCCACAGTTTAAGAATAAGGGGTAAGCCATTTAGAACGGAGACGAGGAAACACTTTTTCTCACAGCGAATTGTGAGTGTGTGGAATTCAGAAGGTTCTCTGGATGCTTTCAAGAGAGAGCTGGATAGGGCTGTTAGAGATAGCGGAGTCTGGGTATATTGGGAAAAGGCAGGAACGAGGTAATGATTGGGGATGATCAGCCATGATCACGTTGAATGGCGCTGCTGGCTCAAAGGGCTGAATGGCCTACTCCTGCACCTATTATCTATTGTCTAAACATCTACTTTACTAGGTTTGTGCAGGTCCCCATCTACAGCAGCACACCTCTTCTCTCTTTGCCCAGTCCGAGGCACCAGTAGCGAACTCAGCCCATCGGTGAGGTCCTTTAGAGAACAAAGGAGCATGTTGCAGATGCCCACTTTATACCAACTGAAGCAAGAGGCTGCCATAGCACATCTTCGAGACAATAGCATTCCAACAGGTGTCAATAGGCCCCCAATAGCAGGGGCCCACAGCCTTTTCTACCTTCCCTTGTTACCAGCAGCGGTGCAGTGCTGCTGGAGCTCACCGGAGCGCCGCTCCGGCACCTCGGTTTTAAAAAAAAAAGCCTAGCGGGTGTGTGGTCGCGGTAACCTGTTTGAAAGGGTGGGAATGGGAAGACCCATTACCACTGAGGTTCCCTTGTAAGAGGGGAGGAGCACTAGGACCCGGCAGTCAGACCATGTGCTGTCTGCATCGTAGAGGTTGTTGGCCTGGTGCTGAGCCTGGAACTCTGGTGAGGTGACTCCTCTGGCCTGCTGGTGGGTGATGGAGAGGTGAGGGTTGGCGGAGTCGCTGGTGGAGGCCCGTGGGGGGGGGCTGGAGTAGAGATATGGGTCGGTGGCAGCAGCATCAGTGGCCCCGGGGAGGTGGTGAGAGTCAGCGACATCAGTGCGGTGAACCCAGGGAGGCAGTGAGAGTCGGCAGCCCGGGCAGTTTTGGTGGTCCCGGCCTGGGTTTGGTTGGGAAGGCAAAGGTGGTCGGGCAGGCGGCGCTGCAGTCCAGTTGTGGAGCTCCGGGCCTGTGTGTGGGTGGGCGGTCGAGTTGAGGGGTGTCGGTGGTGGGACCGATCCGGAGGCCGGTAAGCTTGTGTCCAGATAGGCGAGGAGGCGTTTCTTGAGGGTGTGGATCTGGCATCGAATGAAGTAGAGTTGTGGTCCATTGCAAGTGTGAGTGAGCGAGTGAGTGAGTGAGTAGGTGCACGTGTGTAAAGGCCCAGAGCTGAGGAAGAGTCAGGACGAGTTGGTGCCAGGCCGACAACTCTGTAAAAATACATGATTACCGTCTTTTTCTTTACTTGCTTGATAATTATATTTCATAACAATTAGTGAGTGCAACCGTGAAATTTTTTGCATATTATTAAATTAAGTATTATATGTTTTACTGTACCAGTTATACATTGGGATGTTGTGATCGGCTATAATCTTGTTTGACCCTCTTGGGAGACCAGCTCCCCCCCCCCCCCCCCCCCCCCCCCCCCCCTTGTTTGACAGCTCTGGCACCTAAAAAAATAAGCGCTGTAACATTGTTACCAGGCAACGCACTATTTGTCAACAACAGACCATTCGCTCGCTAGGCTCTCCAACATTCCACCCTTCAACAGTCTGATCCCCGTCACGTATGGCCCGCAGGCTTAATGAAGTCCGCATGATCGCATTGCTAAACCGCACATAAAACGCAGTAGTAATATTAGTCCCACAGAACCGCCCCAATGGTCAGTCCCAGTCTACTACTGTTGTCCACAGACCTCCAAACGTCCCGAAAATCACCATCTTCCCAGGGGATGGTAGTTGTGATATTGCTCTACGACCCTTCGAATCTTCCATATGGCTTCCTGGGTGTGGTCGGCAAGGTTGGTGATATTTTCTGAATTATCGGGGATACAAGTACAACATTCTCGTACGATCAAAGCACGTGGTCCCTTTCTCAGTCAGGATGAAATCCAGAGACATACGGTTCTGCAGGGCGACAGCGCAAATGGCCATTATCTCCAATTCGGCAAAGGCGTTCTCTCCATAACATTGGTCTTTGCCAGGCCTCAATGTCCCCTGCTGGCATTCCTGGGAGCCAGGGGTAGACACGCATGCCACATACCCAGTAGGTTCCATTAACGGGACATGGGGGATCTGCCATGGTGTATAACACACAGGTACTGTTACCCAAGAAAGGGCCAGACCCCTCAAAGTTACAATGACCGGTACTGCTGCTGGACTCTTCAGCCCTGGTTAAGACAGAGTGGGGCCTCCTTTCCGCCCTGTTCTGGGAGAATGGCCGGATATACCACCCGTTAAAATAGTGCCATTGGCAGTACCTGGCTGCACTACTTCTGGTCCCATTAGAAAAGGACCAACAGTATACAAACTTAATTCACCCATGCCCTTTCCGACATCCACACCATTGGAGATATTAGTGATAGACCTGATTTCCGTCATAAAGTACTGGGGTCTGGGTGTCTCACTGGTATTCGGTGTCGGACTGTTTATTCATCTGGAAATTGAGGCATCGTACCGAGCGGATGATAATGCCCTGGTAGGGGTCACACTCCTTCATGAGCACGCAGACCTCCAGCATATCGTGTCACTTGTTGCCTTGTACTGAGGAAAACACACACTCACATTCTCTTGGTTAGCCTCGGCACTGCCTTTCCTTCGGCACTGCTACCCATCGCAAATTACCAGGTCCGCGCTCTACAAGGTGATTCTCCGTGGCTCAAGGGTCAAGAGTTCACGGTTTGCTGCAGGACTCCCGACCACCGCTGGAGGGTGCAAGTTGGAGCCAAGAAATGGCCGGTTGAGTAATTCCTTACCTGCGGAATCCACCGGCAGCCAATAAATACAACGGCTCAAGGTGCTGCTGCTCCGTACTTTCGGTCTCAGTCGTCTGGAGGTGAGCGCCCATATCTTCACCATGGGTGGGCGGGCGGGCTTGGTGTGACAATATCCATGTACTTTATGCATATGAGCTTTACTCATTCTCGCACATGCTCAGATTTGCGCATATAATCATGTAAATCAGTCAGTGACCTTTAATTTGGAATTAAATCATTCTTGCTTTTGATCCCAACACGAGTGTATGTGGAGCCATCTTTCTCCGTCTAATATGTGCTAGTTTTACCTATATCACAAGCAGATAGTTATCAAAACATGGTGGCAGCGGTGAAAGTGAAGGTTTGTGGATCAAATGGATGCTCTGATGATTAGCAAAAATGCTTTGAAAAGCTTTTGGGAATCAGTGTTTCAACGCTCAGCTTCTGGACTAGCTGCATGCATGAATGGAACGGTATTCAGGTCAGTGCACATGCAGGGCTAAGACGCAGTGTGTAAATCAGTGCTGTGGGGGTCAAGGGTTGAAAACGACGTGCTGTGTGAGACTGCTTAAAGATAGCAAACGCTGTATGGAAACATGAAAAAAAAAACTGAGTTTTGTTTTGAAAATATTTTCAATAGTAGAAGATATTAGAGAATATTACGCAAATTACGCAGTCATGAATTGTGCTTATAGCTAAATGATATCAAAGCTATTAAGATCGAGGGGATACGCTGATAATTCAAAATAGTGCAGGCCAGTCCATCTTTCCACGTGGTTACTAGTACAAAAATTCTGCAGTGATAACAGAACTGGATAAGAAGAAGAAACCGTATCAAAAAGCAATATTCCTGCATACTGTTGGACTGGAAGGACTGCGAATCTTCAAAACCCTGAGTTTCGAAAGGGTAGCAGATGAGACAGATGAGAAAGTCATCGACAAAATGCCTACCATCATCATAGGAGAGACGAATGAACCATATGAAAGATTCATGTTCAATAAATTGTACCGCCACCTGAATGACGCCACAATTGTAGACCGGTTCCCCATCCCGCACATTCAGGAGTTCTCTGCCCATCTGACTTTCTAAAGTCGACTTAATCAGGGGTTACCATCATCACCGCCTTTCGGGCTTTTCGAATTCCTGCATATGCCCTTTGTCCTTAAGAACGTCGCACATGCATTCCAACACCTGATCGACACCGTGGGGCGGGGGCTCAATTTCATCTTCATTTATAGGGATGACGTCCTGGTTGCGAGTCGTTCGCGGCAGGAGCATTGCGCCTACCTCAGTCTGTTGCGCCAATGCCTCAACGAATTCGGGCTAGTAATGCCAGTACGGCCTCCGGGCTATCGACTTCCTGATGCAGCACGGTGTGGCGCCCTTACCAGAGGCCATTCATCGGCTTTCCACAGTCCGGGGCCTGCAGGAGTTTGAGGGCACGATCCAATTTTACCACCAATTCGACCCCTCGGCCCTGTCATGTGTGTGTGCCCTGGTGGTCTATTGGAATGCCCACTTCGGGGTACCGCTAGACATCTCGCCCAACTGGGGTGCCCAGTTCACATCGGAACTGTGCTCCGCAATGGCACGCCTGTTGGTGACTCAGCTCCACCACTCAACGGCTTATCTCCCCCAATCCAATGGGTTGGTGGCACGCTTCCACCGTCATCTTAAGGACCCTTTGAAGGCTTGCCTCACCGGTCCCGGTGGATGAATGAGTTGCATAGGTCCTGCTGGGGATTAGCACCGCTCCAAAGGAGGACTAGCAAACTTCCTCAGCTGAATTGGTTTGCAGCATTCTGCTTACCGTGCCTGAGGAATTTATTCCAACCGCTGGCGGCCCCCAGGAGTCACCATCATCCATTTTGGTCCATCTGCGGGAGAGGGTCGCGCCCTGTCTCCTGTCCCAATGTCTCGACATGGTGTCACTCCATCGCATGTGACGCCGGCTCTCGCAGACAGTCTATATGTCTGCAGTGCCCACGTGAAGGTCCTTTTCGGGTGTTACGGCATGGGCCCACGACTTTTGTGTTGGACATGGGAGGTCGGCGAGAGACTTGCTTGAAACCGGCCCATTTAGACCTGAGCGAGCCAGTCCGGGTGGCCCATCCTCGCCGTCGAGGGCGTCTGCGGTCTCGGGTCCCACCTAATTCATCCTTACAGGGCAGCCCCCCTTTGCTTAGGGACGTACGTATAAGGTCCAACCACTTTGTTCGGCTGCCCGTCCATTTTTGTGCCTCTGGTTCTGAGGGGGGGGGGGGGGGGGGGGTCATGTGGTGGCCCCTAGTGGTGGGCCATGCATGTTAAACTGAGTTATTTTGTCGATCTAAATTGAACAAAACTTGACTCAAACACTTTTGTTGCTGTCGAAATCAATTCTTTATTGCAGCGCTGAGATAATTCTTTGAACCTTCCAACGCAAAGCTGACAGCTCCGGGGCAGGTCCAAAGAATTTGTGACTTTGGTACAAACTCAAGGCATTATATAGGTATTAGACATGATACAGGGGGTATGGCAAACTAGTAACCAATCATCGGAGTCCTTCCGTTGATTTACAACAGTAATCACATGACCCCCAATTCTCTGGCCTCATTTTACAACCCTCGTTTGCCTGTGGTATAACTTTGTTCAGAATCATTTTATTTCAACAAAGCAAAACCCCAGTAGGCTCAATTATCAGAGACCACTCCTCAAAATATAAGATTCACACAAGTCATACAAACAAAACACATTTTCAATACCAAGAAGAAAGATATCTCTACAGGTCTAATGTTTACAATCCTATTTAGACACAATACATTTCATAAATGGTTTCACTACAATTTTACATAGTTTAAAATACTATTACCTATGTATTACAAACATTAATTATATGAGTTTGCCTTATTCTTACGAATTACACAGCTTCGTAAGTGTAATTCCAAACACACACACACACCTCCGAACTCCAAGCATACATGGGTCGTATATCTGTCAACTTAATTGTTAATAAGTGTTTCGGGCCAGGATACAGCTTCATTCTAATTACAGCCTCCCATTCTCCTGCTATCTCTGGGAGATGGAATTCCAATCTCATCTGCAAGGCCTCCTTACAAATATTATAGAACAAAGGGAAATTTACAGCTTCAGACCATTAACTCAAAGCACAGTCGCCTCTTCGACTGTCTTTCAACATAAGTCAAACTCATACGAAGGTCACATATCCCTCAATCTGATTCTTTCCTCTTCAGGCAACCGTACTCCCTTACACACAAATCCAATCCCTTATTTCAACCTAATTATAATTCAACTTGAATTACAGACTCTATTATATTTCAGCCATGGGTATCTGACTTAGTATAAACAGCCACAAATCTTTATCTCTTTCACACGCGGAGCTCAGGAATGTGCCATAGAAAAAGAGCAAATTACCTATAATCTGTGAAGAGGCCCTATTAACAAACTAGTCTCTGAACACAAGATAACACCAAATACAACTTCTTACAGCGTTCTAATTGCCTCAAAGCAACAAACAAAGCTATGCATGTTTAGATTAGCGTTTCCATGTCTTGATTCATCTGTTACCTGGGTGTGTTTCCTCGTACTTTATTTATTGCAGGGACATGTGTTTCTGAAAGCCTTAAGCTTTTCTCTTGCAAATTACTTAGCTCATGGGATGTGGGAAAACCCACACAATGCCGCGTGCTTGCAGGGGTACGCCATCAATACTCCTGAATAGGTATTAGTGACCATTAGAGGTTATATGTTTACATGTTAATTGCTAATCGTAATACATACAAGTACTGATAAGTATTAGTGACCAATAGAAATACATACTATACTATTCTCTGTTAAGCATGCTGGGAGGGGGGCCTGGTAGGAAGGGAGGCTGTCTGAAGCAATGGCACCATCAAGGTCATCATTCTAAACTGCCTGGTAGACTCAAGGGAGGGGGCAACAAGTACCAAAGTACCACAGGATGTCCCGTTTCCAATCTTGCAGGGGTGAGGCCACCAACACCACCCTTGGGCCATGTGGCTTCCATGGATCTCCTGGGGTGATGGTGTGTTCCACCCCTGTGCCCACTAGGGCTAACCAGCACTGTACTTTCCCTTTCCCCTAATGTACCGCAAAGTACGGCCTCAGGTCTCCCGTTCGGGAAAGGGCTACTAAGTATACCTGCTGGGAGACCTGACCACAGCTCCAGTGGCCTGATGAGGACAGGTTTGTTGCCACTAAACGGCAGTACAGGAGCACCTCAAGGCTGTGTCCTCAGCCCCCTGCTCTTTCCCCATGAATGTGCGGCCTGATACAGTTCCAACTGCATCTTTAAACTCACCGATGATACCACCATTATTAGAAAAATTACGGATGATGACAAGTCCAAGATTCATTGACTGAGCAAATGGTGCCACAACATTCTTGCTCCCTACATCAGTAAAACCAAGAAACTGATTGTTGACTTTAGAAGAAAGCCAAGGATCAACAAACCTGTCCTCATCGATATGACGGTGGTGGAGAGTTAAACATATCAAATTCCTGCTTGTGCACATCACTTAAGATCTGTCTTGCACCCAACAAGCACATTGATGCAATCATAAGTAAAGACCATCCTGAGATTCTGCAGGTCGACATGTACTCCCTTGAACTTCTACAGGTGTACAGTAGAGAGTATATTGACTGGTTGCATCTCGGATTGTTTCGTCAACTCGAATGACCAGGAACAAAGAAGATTGCAAAAATCTGAATTGCATGAACTCTGCCCAGTCGATCATGGGTACTGATCTTCCCACTATCAAAGAGATCTACAGGAGTCGCTGCCTCAAAAAGCCAGCCCGCATCATCAGGGACCCACATCATCCTGGCCATACTCTTATTTCACTCCTGCCATTGGGAAGAAAGTATAGAAGCCTGAGAATGTTAATGTCCAGGTTCAGAAGCAGCTTCTTCCCAACAACCATCAGGCTATTAAACACAGCAACCTCCAGCTAAGCTCCGAACTACATAGACTTGTGGGACATTGTATCCAATTTTGTATGGATACAGTACTCTGTAAATACAATTTATATATATTAAAACATTGTGTTTACAGAGTACTATGTTTACATATCTGTTATGCTACTGCTAATTTCAGTGCTCTGGTCATATTGTGCATCATCCCAACTTAGTTGATATATTTTCTTCGCTGATGAGTATAAATTCTGCAACTTCCTCTCCATTAGACCAAGGGAGAAGCTTGGACTGAACCGATTCTAGGTAACGATACACAATCACCTGTGTGGCATCGGGGATGATGCTGGATTCGGCAGTGACCACAGCAACAGCTGCAGTAGGATGAATTAAAATATATATTTTATTTACAGTGGTAACAAAGCCTAGGGCCGCATGTGGGCTTTGTCCCTCGCCATCAGGGCACAGGTGCGATGACGCTGGAGATCTCGGGCTGTCCTGGTCTCAAAGGAGGTGTGGTGATCTTAGGCTTCTATCTGCAGTTCACCTGTGCATCGAGAAGAGGCGCAGGTGGTCTCAGGTTTATTCCGGTGGCTTGGCTTTGGGCTTGAATAGCTGGCGCTGGTGATCTCTGGATTATCCTGTTTGCTCAGTCTTTGCCTCTTTGTGTGGGCAGGAAGACGCACCGTCATCTCAGGCTTGAATGACCACTCAGTATTAGCCTCAAGGGGCTGTCCCACTGTACGACCTAATTCAAGAGTTCTCCCGAGTTTCCCCCGATTCGAACTCGGAGAATTACGGTAATAACCGCTCGTAGGTGCTCGAGGCTCTCGTGGACATTTTTCAACATGTTTGATTTTTTTTTTAAGTCAGGAAAGCTCTTGGATTAGCTTGTACATTGGGACAGCCCCATCAGTAGAGGCACTGGCTGTCTCAGGCTTCTTCTTGGCATCCCAGTCTTGACAGCAGAGACAAAAAACATGGAGAGGTGACCTTTCGGGCCTGGAGCCTTGATGTCAGGGCCCAACCAAAAATGTCACCTATCCCACGTACTCCAGGAATGCTGCCTGACCCGCTGAGTTACTCCAGCACTTTTTTCTTCTTCTGAAGTTGAACTAGTTTTATGAAGCAAAACTCGTTCTTCATTGAAGATTGAGTTCTTCATTAGGATGGAGAGTGGCATTATTAAGTCAGAAACAAGGATTCTGAACTTAAACAAAGGTAACTTTGAAGGTATGAGCCGTGAATTGGACAAGATAGACTGGCAGGTGAGTCTTAAAGGGTTGACAGTGGATGTACAATGGAAGGTATTTAAAGACAGCATGGATGAAGTACAAAAAATGTTCATACCAGTTTGGCAAAAGAATAAATCAGGGAAGGTGGGGCATCCATGGATAACGAGGGAAATCAGGGATCTTATGAAAACTAAAGATGAGGCATACAAATTGGCCGAAAAAAAACAGCCTACCAGGGGACTGGGAGAAATTCAGAATCCAGCAGAGGAGGACAAAGGGCTTAATTAGGAAAGGGAAAATAGATTCTGAAAGGAAACTGGCAGGGAACATAAAAACTGACTGCAAAAGCTTTTATAGATATGTGAAGAGAAAGAGACTAGATAGAACAAATGTTGGTCCCTTGCAGTCAGAAGCAGGTGAATTGATCATGGGGAACAAGGACATGACAGACCAATTGAATAACTACTTTGGTTCTGTCTTCACTAAGGAAGACATAAATAATCTGCCGGAAATAGCAGTGGACCGGGGGTCAAATAAGATGGCGGAACTGAGTGAAATCCAGGTTAGCCGGGAAGTGGTGTTGGATAAATTGAACGGATTAAAGGCCGATAAATCCCCAGGGCTAGATGGTCTGCATCCCAGAGAGCTCAAGGAGGTAGCCACGGAATAAGTGGATGCATTAGTGATAATTTTCCAAAACTCCTTAGATTCTGGAGTAGTTCCTGAGGATTGGAGGATAGCTAATGTAACCCCACTTTTCAAAAAAGGAGGGAGAGAGAAAGCGGGGAATTACAAACCAGTTAGTCTAACATCAGTAGTGGGGAAACTGCTAGAATCAGTTATTAAAGATGGGATAGCAGCGCATTTGGAAAGTGGTGAAATCATTGGACAAAGTCAGCATGGATTTACAAAAGGTAAATTATGTCTGACGAATCTTATAGAATTTTTCGAGGATGTAACTAGTAGAGTGGATGAGGGAGAACCAGTTGTATCTGGACTTTCAGAAGGCTTTCGACAAGGTCCCACATAAGAGATTAGTATATAAACTTAAAGCACATGGTATTGGTGGTTCAATATTGATGTGGATCGAGAACTGGCTGGCAGACAGGAAGCAAAGGGTAGGAGTAAACGGGTCCTTTTCGGAATGGCAGGCAGTGACTAGTGGGGTACCGCAAGGCTCAGTGCTGGGACCCCAGCTATTTACAATATACATTACTGATTTGGACGAGGGAATTGAATGCAACATCTCCAAATTTGCAGATGACACCAAGCTGGGGGGTATAGTTAGGTGTGAGGAGGATGCTAGGAGGCTGCAGGGTGATTTGGATAGGCTGAGTGAATGGGCAGATGCATGGCAGATGCAGTATAATGTGGATAAATGTGAGGTTATCCACTTTGGTGGCAAAAACATGAGGGTAGACTATTATTTGAATGGTGGCAGATTAGGAAAAGGGGAGACGCAATGAGACCTGGGTGTCATGGTACACCAGTCATTGAAAGTAGGCATGCAGGTGCAGCAGGCAGTGAAGAAAGCAAATGGTACATTAGCATTCATAGTGAAAGGATTTGAGTATAGGAGCAGGGAGGTTCTACTGCAGTTGTACAGGGTTTTGGTGAGACCACACTTGGAGTATTGCATACAGTTTTGGTCTCCAAATATGAGGAAAGACATTCTTGCCATAGAGGGGGTTCAGAGAACGTTCACCAGACTGATTCCTGGGATGTCGGGACTTTCATATGAAGAAAGACTGGATAGACTCGGCTTGTACTCACTGGAATTTAGAAGATTGAGGGGGGGATCTTATAGAAACGTACAAAATTCTTAAGGGGTTGGACAAGCTAAATGCAGGAAGATTGTTCCCGATGTTGGGGGAGTCCAGAACAAGGGGTCACAGTCTAAGGATAAGGGGGAATTCCTTTAGGACCGAGATGAGGAAAACATTCTTTACACAGAGAGTGGCGAGTCTCTGGAATTCTCTGCCACAGAAGGTCGTTGAGGCCAGTTCATTGGCTATATTCAAGAGGGAGTTGGATATGGCTCTTGTGGCTAAAGGGATCAGGGGGTATGGAGAGAAGGCAGGTACAAGATACTGAGTTGGATGATCAGCCATGATCATATTGAATGGCGGTGCAGGCTCGAAGGGCCAAATGGCCTACTCCTGCACCTATTTTTCTATGTTTCTCTGTTTCTAAAACTAGCTGAATTTCCCACATGTTAAGCTGTTGTGGATACAGAGGACCAATGATCTCCGGATGCAGAAGCCATCTTGTGTCAGGAGTGGCGATGTGGCCTCAGGTGACATTTCCTGCAGCCTCTCCCCAAAATTCCTTGATTGCCTTCAGACAACTTCCTGCCTTCAAAGACATTTGCATTGTTTTTTAAATGTTCCAATAATCAGACATTTAAAATTATCCAAGAAGACTTGATATATTTAAAAAAGAAAAAAAATGTAAAACTTTCTAAACTACTAAAAGTTGGTTAATGGTTAAAGTGAAATGAAGATGAAAAATTATTTGAGCTTTCCATTTTACTCCGGGTTGGCCATATAAATTAATAGGGTTAAAGTTCCTATGCCACCATATTTTTTAATGTAGAAGGTTGAATGCACTTTGTACTAGGTCTCCCTACTCAACACTTCTGTGTTCCTCTAGTGAGCACAATAACAAGTCCAGCACCAGGTTAGATACACTGGCACTTGATCTCCAGTTTATTCCTAACTTCTCACAATCACAATCACAATAATACTTCATTAGCCAAGTATGTTTTGCAACATGCGAGGAATTTCATTTGTCCAGTCAGTCATACAAATAAAAAGCAACGGAACACACAAAACACATTTCAACATAAACATCCACCACAGTGACTGCTCCACATTCCTCACTGTGATCGAAGGCGAAAAAAAGTTCAAATCTCTTCCCTTTGCTCACCCTCGGTCGGGGTCCTCGAGCCCTCTGTTGATGGGATGATCTTGGCTCCCAAAGCCGGCGGCATTTGGGCCCTACGCAGCCGGGCGATCAGTTCCTGCACTGGGGGGATGTCAGCTCCCCTGCGCCGGTGATCGAACCCCGGGTCGGGGCTGGTCGAACCTCTGCGTCGTTGGAGCTCCCGACTAGTCTCTCCCGAGACTGCGAGCTCCTGATGGTAAGTCTGCAGGCCACGGTTGAAGCGATCCCAGGCAACGTATTAGCTCCGACGTTTAGTCCATGCCCCACAGTGGAGCTCAAAGTCAGTCCAAGGAGGCCTCCAGCTCCATCGATGGTAGGCCGCAGAGTGACCGGATATGTAAAATAAACACATCTCCAGCAAGGTAAGAAACGGTAAAAAAGTTTCCCCTGACCCCCACATAAAACAAACCGGAGAACATTTACACAAACTTTTAACACACACTAAAAATTTAAAAAAGACAAAAAATCGTGCGGCACCCTTGGTGATTATTGTGTAGATGCAGAAATCAGAGACAAACTGAACAGAAATGATACACATGTTAAGAAAATGTGTAATTTGAGCACATGCGTAAACATTAATTCAACACATATTCCAAATTAGATTATGAAATTACAGTGCATTCATTTTTACATATGATAATCTGACCCAGGGCTTTTCTAAATTGAAAATCTTTTATCCACGTGCACGTATTTGTCCGACTGTTCCAAATCTGCTATTGCAATATAAACATATTAACTCATGAGTGCACATTAATTCAACGATGTACAACAGAACAGTGGGGTACCACAAGGCTCGGTGCTGGGACCCCAACTATTTACAATATATATTAATGATTTAGATGAAGGGATTAAAAGTAACATTAGCAAATTTGCAGATGACACAAAGCTGGGTGGCAGTCTGAACTGTGAGGAGGATGCTATGAAAATGCAGAGTGACTTGGGCAGGTTGGATGAGTGGGCAAATGCATGGCAGATGCAGTTTAATGTGGATAAATGTGAGGTTATCCACTTCGGTAGCAAAAATAGGAAGGAAGATTATTATCTAAATGGTGTCAAGTTGGGAAAAGGGGAAGTACAATGGGATCTGGGGGTCCTTGTTCATCAGTCAATGAAAGTAAGCATGCAGGTGCAGCAGGCAGTGAATAAGGTGAATGACATGTTGGCTTTCATAACAAGAGGAGCAAAGAGGTCCTTCTGCAGTTGTACATGGCCCTAGTGAGACCACACCTGTGCAGTTTTTGTCTCCAAATTTGAGGAAGGACATTCTTGCTATTGACGGAGTACAGCGTAGGTTCACAAGGTTAATTCCCGGGAGAGCGTCATATACTGAGAGAATGGAGCGGCTGGGCTAGTATACTCTGGAATTTAGAAGGATGAGAGGGGATCTTATTGAAACATATAAGATTATTAAGGGTTTGGACATGCTAGAGGCAGGAAACATGTTCCCGATGTTGGGCAAGTCCAGAACCAGGGGCCACAGTTTATGAATAAGGGGTAAGTCATTTAGAACGGAGATGAGGAAACACTTTTTCACACAGAGAGTTGTGAGTCTGTGGAATTCTCTGCCTCAGAGGGCGGTGGAGGCCGGTTCTCTGGAAACTTTCACGAGACAGCTAGATAGGGCTCTTGAAGATAGTGGAGTCAGGGGATATGGGGAGAAGGCAGGAACAAGGTACTGATTATGGAAGATCAGCCATGATCCCACTGAATGACGGTACTAGCTTGAAGGGCCATATGAGATAAAACGTTTCCAAGTAAACAACCCTTTGTTACATAACCCCCTCAGGTAAGTGTTTAATTTCTCCGAGGTCTCTGCGTTTGGTAATTCTTGTTGCAGGAGGACAAGTTCAAACGTGAAAAAATCCGAACCCCACAGGAGTGGTGGTAGGGGGCGTCCATCTAGTTCATCAACGGAGTCATTGGTTGTCAAACCAACGACCACAGACTTGGTGTCGGAGAACACTGTGCCTACGCCGGACGGTCGTAAGGCTACCCAAATGTCTGTCCGGCCGATAAACTCAGATGAGTCCGGCCGAGAGGGTTCGACCCTAGAAATGGATACAGGTATCCAGGATGGAGCTGCTGTTGGAGAGGATGCTCCATCCAGAGCGCCGGCCACTCCAAGAGCCCGCGCCAGCAGCGCCTACCGGGCTGCTAAGTATCTTCCTCCAGGACGAGGAAAGTATACCGGGTCAGATGGAATGTGACACCGATTCACAGGGTTCAGCAATAGAGGCTGCCCCACGGGACAAGCTGCAAGCACCAGAGGTCCCATTCCTGGCGACCAGGTTTGCCGTCCCTAGCGAGCTGCTGGGAGAGGAGCTGGCTGCCAGCATACATTACCTGGCTTCCCACCAGCTCCAGCAGCTGGCTATGGACACTACTGCCAGAAAGTATGAGATCCCTGAGAACTTTATCCTGCTGAAGGTGCCGATAGTTAATCATGCCATTTGGGGCCATATGGGGGCAAGCATCCGAGCGCAGGAGATTAAACTGCAGCGGGTGCTCAAGCTCTTGGCATCTGGAATAACGGCTTTTGGTAGGTCGGTGGATGGTGGGCTCCTGACTGAAGTTCAGCAGGATGTCCTGGCTCTTATGTGCAATGTGCACTTTGAGATTAATTGTCTCAGAAAGAGCGCCATCAGCCCCACCATTAATCCCAGGTTTGCTGCCTTACGCAAGCCTGGCACCATCCAGCCACCGAATCTATTATTTGGAGAAGACCTGGTGAAAAGGGTAAAGGAGCTGGATGACGAAGCCAAGACTGTTGGGCTTATCAAGGCGCCATTGACCAACAGAACTCTCCGACGGCAATACCCCTATAAGCGGTCTGTGGAAACCGGGGCTGGGCAAGGACCAAGCCGACCGTTTAATGTCCACAACTGGCGCTCCCCAGCAGGAGCAAGGGGAAACATGCCTTTACAACCCAGGACCAGATAAAGAGCACCGGTAACTATGGAGGTAGGCGAGTCTGGCTCTTGTCAAAACATATTGCTTGCCTACCAGTTGGGGGAAGGTTACACAGGTTTCTGGGAGAATGGTATAAAATAACCTTGAATGGGTTTTGTACTGCAGAGTATTCAAGGGTTTAAAATTGAGTTTATTCCCAAACCGTGTCCACCCACCCAGGACAAACCGAAATGGGCACTCATGCATCTTCTCACAAAAAGAGAATTTGATAATCCAAGCTGAAATAGCAAAACTATGCCTCAAGGGAGTAATTGAGAAAACAGTCTATCAGACCCATCAATTTGTGTCTAATGTGTTCCCTAGACCAAAGAAGAATGGTGGGTGTAGAATGATATTGGATTTAACAGGACTTAATCCGTTTGTGCAGTATCAACATTTTAAAATGGAAACTTTTGTTACTGCCAAGCAACTGCTTTCCGGGGGTGTTATATGTCATGTATAGATCTCCAAGATGCGTATTATTCAGTGCCCGTTCATAAAGACTATCGCAGATATTTGAAATTTAACTGGATTGGACAATTGTGGCAATTTCGAGCTTTACCTAATGGATTAACCTCAGCCCCTCGCCTATTTACTAAATTGCTAAAACCAGTACTTGGGTTATTACGGTCACAAGGCCATATAATCATGGCCTATTTGGATGATATTCTAATCATTGGAAACACCTTTGACGAAGCTGAGTTATCAGTCTCAGCTGTTCAACTCATGATGCAGAGGCTAGGTTTCATTGTCCACCCAGTTCAATCGAAATTGGTGCCTGTTAACATAATTGACTATCTGGGTTTCATAGTTGATTCCAATCACATGTCTGTAACTCTGCCCCATGGCAAGAGAGTAGATTTAATTGAAGGCTGTATCAACCTCTTAAAGGAAAAATCACCTTCAATTATACAGGTTGCGAGCTTAATTGGTAAATTGGTAGCAGCCTTTCCAATATGGACCGTTGCATTATCAGCATTTACAGAGAGCAAAGGTACAGGCACTAAGAATACATGCAAACCATTACAATCGGCCCATGCACTTACCATCTGAAGCCATCGCAGAGATACAGTGGTGGATTAGAAATATATTAAATTGTTATGGCACAATTTTGACTAAAGCACCTTCACTTATTTTACAGACTGATGTCAATGCCCTAAGTTGGGGTGCTACTGATACCAAATCTAGTTGTGGAGGCAGATGGGATATGCATGAGGCACAGATTGTCCAATCACATGGAATAAATTATTTAGAACTGTTAGGAGCATTCTATGGGCTCAAAGCTTATTGTACCACCAAGCATCACTTACATGTTCAGTTGCAGATTGACAACACCACGGCAGTGGCAAATGTCAATCATATGGGTGGAATCAAGTCGAAATCATGTGATGGATTGGCTAACACTATTTGGCACTGGTGCATAAAAAATAATATTTGGATTTCAGCTGTCTACTTGCCAGGCAGATTCAATATAGTGGCAGACAGCAGGTCACACAAATTCAACGACAACACCGAGTGGATGTTGAATCATGAAGTATTTGGTGAAATTGTCCTTCGGTATGGGATGCCAGATATCGATTTGTTTGCATCCAGACTTAATCACCAGATACCGAAGTATGTTTCATGGGAACCAGACCCTGGGGCAGTGGCGGTAAATGCATTCTCACTGCACTGGGGCAGAATGCTTTTATATATTTTTCCCCCCTTCTGCCTCATCAGTCGGTGCCTGACTAAGATCAAGCAGGACACCGCTACAGGGGTTCTGGTAGTGCCCGACTGCCTTACACAGCCATGGTACCCGCTAATTTTGGAAATAACCATGCACCCTATTGGGCTGGTTCCAAAACGTGTAAATTTATTGGCGCACTCTGTGACTGCAGACCCACACCCATTGAATGATTGTGTAAATATGTTGATTTTCAGATTTAAAAAAGGCCGTACCTGGGTCTGGGACTGTCCAATCAGATTGTGGATGCCATCACGTCATCCTGGAGGGATAGCACAAAAAGGCAATACCTCTCCCATATCAGGAAATGGGAGGAATTTTGCTTACATGGGAACATCACTTATCACATGGCCTCCATCCCAGATGTGCTAGAATTCCTATCCCACTTACACTCCAATGAAGGGTTGAGTTACAGTGCCATCAACAGTGCCAGAAGTGCCCTGTCAGCGTACTTGTGCCGAGGGTCAGATCTCCAGTCTTTAGGGTCCCACCCGTTAATATCAAGATTCATGAAGGGTGTGTTTAATTTACAATCCTTCTAGGCCTAGGTACTCTCAAATCTGGGATGTGAGCATGGTACTCATGGTGCTCCGTCAATGGGGAACAGCCACATCATTGTCCTTACTAATGATCACCCACAAATTGGTCATGCTCATGGTGCTTACATCAGCGCAAAGGGTTCAGACTCTCCACAAACTGTGTCTGGACAGGATGGTGTCATCACAAAATGACGTTACTTTTCATGTCTATGACTTACTCAAACAGAGCAGACTAGGGGTGTTAGGATACAAGCTTGTATTGTCAGCTTATCCCACAGATTCATGCCTGTGTGTAGTAGAGCACTTGAAGTGTTATATTGACGTTACAAAGAGCCTCAGAGGGTCTGAGGTAGCACTACTTATAAGCCACAAAGAGGTTCTGCAACAAGCCGCTTGTTGAATCCGGGGTGTTCGCCCACTCTGTGTTAAATTTTGTTTCATAGGTTCTCCCTGGGAGAACAGAGTTGCTATTGTATATATTTTTGTTAGTTGTGAATTAAAACATTAACATGTTAATCAGTATCATGAATCAATGTTATTACTAATTCACTCCTCCCGAGTCAACTGCTTGCAAGTCAACGCCTGGATTTGGATCGGAGTGAAATCACAGACCTTTAAAGTCTTCACGGAATTATTCGCGTGATTCCGAAGTAAAATAGTAAGATTAAACGAGAACTTACCTGTTTGAAGTTTGATCTTTATTTTATGAGGAGTTACGATGAGCGATTACGTGCCCACCGCTCCCAACCCTCATATCATGGAGTTCATCTGGTGGTTCTCGAGTTATAAGCTTACTATAATACTTTGATTGTTGTTTTCTGTGATTTCTCACCGCTGCTTTGAAGATTGACGCGCATGCCGACAGGCATGGTTCGTCATGTAATTGCTCATCGTAACTCCTCATAGAATAAAGATCAAACTTCAAACTGGCAAGTTCTCGTTTAATCTTACTATTGATGTCGACATCTTGTGCATTACAATTACCTTTAGAGAGCTTTAGCTATGTTTTGTACTTCTTCAAGATATTTGTTAGCTAAAATCACTCTCACATTTTCCTTGTATGTCTTTATCTACATCGCCAGGAACTTTACGAATATCTTCAGTTACTTTGCGAAAACCTGCAAGTTATTCACTAATGTTTTGCCACGTTTCTCAAGGAAAGTGATAGCTTGTGGGAAGTTTGCAAATTTGGAAGCAATAAACACAAGATTGTGGTAGAGGGACCTTTTCTGCATGATTTCACTAACGATCCTGACTGCAGCAGATTCTTCTTCTTCAAAACAGTTGACGATTTATTTTATCTTTTCAAAATTTGCAACATAGTAGAGTACAGCAGAGAGCCATGTACCCCACCTAGTCAAAATGGACTGAGGTGGTAGCGGAATCTTGGGTGCCATTTCCTTGAACAACTGCACACGTGACGGTGCTTTGAGGAAGATTTTCTTGACATTGGAAACTAGGCGATCGACATTTGGAAACAAGCTACGTATGTGCTTGGCAATTCTATGAAATCCTTGAACTAAGCATGTCAAATGCAACATTTTAGGGAAAAAAACTTTAACAGCACGAGCAGCTTTTTTCATGTACAGAGCTGGATCAGTCACAAACAGAAGAACATTCTCGTGTTTTATACCTTCTGGCCAAAGTACAGCAAGTGAAGATGTAAATGACTGAGCAATAGTTGAGCTATTTGACTTCTCCAATACTTCCGATGTCAACAAATACTTCTTTGATGATTGACCTGCCTCCAGTGTACTGATGACCACATTGGCAACATATCTCCCCACAGCATCGGTTGTCTCATTTATTGAGATCCATATTTTGTTGCATGCAATTTCATCTCTAATTTTTTGCACAACAATGATGAAGTTGCTGTCTCATTTATTGAGATACATATTTTGTTGCATGCAACTTCATCTCTAATTTTCTGCACAACAATAATGAAGTTGCTGTCAACATAATCATCCGTAATGATGATTCGCTTGCTGTATTTGTCGCTTCCTCTGTGTATTCTCTAAAAAACCCTCTGAGCGATTTGTTTTCCAATTTCCACAGTGGAATTCCCGCATCAATGGATGCCTTGCACAGATCACTTGAAAACTCTGATTTGCAACAGGAGCCAGCAGTAAATGTAGTGAGGAGACAAGCTTGGGTATGTCGCTTGGGTAGTCTACACCCCAGCGGTATCAACATTGACTTCTCTAATTTTAAATAGCCCATGTCTTCTCCCTCCTCCCCCTTCCGTTCCCAGTTCTCCTTCTAGTCCTACCGTCTCCACCTCTTCCTTTCTCCCCCCCCCCCCCACCAATCTGTCTGAAGAAGGGTCTTAACCTGAAATGTCGCCTATTCCTTCTATCCATAGATGCTGCTGCACCCGCATTTTTTGTCTACCATCGATTTTTCCAGCATCTGCAGTTTGTTCTTAAATAGATCTTGGGGAAGACTGAACCAGCGGGCAGTGGCACGAACAAATGAATGACCGACGGTGGCGCCCCTGGTTTCACCCCAGTGGTGGAGATTTTCTTGTAATTTATACTATGGTAACACATTAATAATAACATAATCTTAGAAAACGTCATTGTAATCACTGTGCAACGAAAGAAAGTAGCACTACCTTTTAGCAAAATGGCAAAAAAAGGCAGATTTAGGCACTCGTTCGTGAAAAAGGCATTATCTTGGTGAAATCATCACAAAAAGGCATGAAAAGGCACATGGCATTTATGCCAAAATCCTGGCTCTAATAATGACGTTACTCAAAAGGGCACTGTTATAATCATCAGGATGTGATCAAACAAAGAAGGTTGGGAGATAAGTGAGAGGTTTGAATATGGGCATACCAGCTCAATGATCTCCGATTCAGTCGTAGACAAAAAAAGCTGGAGAAACTCAGTGGGTGAGGCAGCATCTATGGAGAGAAGGAATAGGTGATGTATCGGGTCGAGATCCTTCTTCCCATTCAGTAGTTGTTAGTTTCACTAATGAAAACCCCAGTAGCAAATAAAAGGGAGGCACTCGCCTGAGGAACTGCCATTTTGACGAAACTACTTTGAAAAGTGCTGCTTTGAGGTTAAGGTACTGCTGGCGGGTTGAAGTCCGGGCTGTGGTAAACACAAAACTCTGTAAACAGAGCAAGTCACAACAAGGCAAGGGCAAAATAGGGTTTTCTTCCTTTTTTCTCCCCAAGTCTGCTAGTTGTAAAAGGGTTAATACTGTCAGTTAATAGTGTGGTGTGCTCCTCTTATCAAATGTGGGACATCAAGCAGCAGTTTAGGAGCAGTTTAAGTTGTGGGGATCCAATAATGCAGTGGTGAGATTTGTTGGTGGTACATTGGAGGTTTAAACAAGATTTGCAGTGGAGTAGGACCCAAAGCAATAGTGTGTTGTTGTGATTGAAGCAAATATAAATGTTGAAGGGAGCTAGTTCAGTATACAGGACAGGCAAGGGAAAGACAGGAAGCAAGGAATGTCTGAAACACTGAACTACATATATTGTATGCAAGAAACTTAACAGAAAGGCAGAGGAACTCAGGGCATGGACTCTTACATTGGACTAGGATATAATGGCAACAACAGTAACACAGTTGAGGGAGGGGTGGGACTGGCAAATCAATATTCCAGGGTACAGTTACAATAGATATGATAGAAGTGGGGGTAAGAATGGAAGGCATTTTTGATTGGGGAAAACGTCACGCTAGTATTTAGGGAGGACGTTCTTCTGGATCGTCCAGTGAGGATGTATGGATGGAACTCAGAAATAAGAAGGGGATGGTTACTTTGATGGGATTGTACTTTATACCCCTTCCCACAATCCCTAACTCGGCAGAAGAAATTACAGGTGTAGATGGGTAGGGAGATGGGATGTAAGAAAAGGTGATTTCAACTTCCTTTATATCGGCTGGCACTGCCACAATGCTAAGGGCTTCGATGGGGTGGAATTTGTTAAATGTGTTTCAGAAACCTTTGTCAAACAATCTGCAGATGGCCCTGCTAGAGATGGGCAACGCTGGACCTATTAGAAAATGAGACAAGGCAAGTGACAGAAATGTCTGTGGGGGTGCACTTTGGAATCACTGACCATCAGCTTATTAGTTTTTAAAATAATTTGCAAATTATACGACTGGTCCACAAATTAATATCCTAAATTGATGACAGATGACATGGGCTACAAATCCAAAGTTATAGGTGCTCTCTGACAACAAAAAACCTCTACCAGGTGACCTTAATGCATTTTATGCCTGTTTTGAACAAGTAAACAAAATTCCACCAAGGGGCATCTCTCTATTCCCCACCGGCTCTGTCTCACACAGCTGAGTGGTAGAAGGGTAAACTCTAAGAAATTGGCTAGCCTGAAATCATGCATCAATCAACTGGCCACAGACTTGGCCGTTATCCTCAATAGTCCACCTACCCAATCTGCTTCAGGAAAACCTACATTAATCCAGACACAAAGAAAAGTAAAGTGACCCGTCTCAATAAATCCAGTAAATCTAACACCAATGAAATGCTCAGAAAGTCTGGATATGTCTCAAATCTGCATCAGTCTTATGGTTAATCTAGACCACTAACAATTTACATACAGGAGAAAATAGGTCTATGTAGGACATCATCTTCCTTACACTACATTCAGCTTTGGAACACCATGTTTAAAAAAAAATGTGACCAATCACTTTGCCACTAAGAACACCACCTATGTTACTCATTGAATACAGCTCTGCCTTCAATATCATTGACTTCTAGATCTTGTGTTTGGGGGCCTCCATCTGCAACGAGACTGTGGACTTCCTGACTGGCAGACCTCAGTTGGAATTGGACATTACATTTTCTCCATCCAAACCCTGAGCACTGGTGCTCAGTTCCCTGCTCTATAACCTCTGTACCCCCATGAATGTGTGGCTAAGTACAACACCAAATTGATCTTTAAGTTTGCTGACGATATAACAGTTGTCAGCTGAGTCAACACCATCGATAAATCACACACAGTATAGGAAAGAGATGTAGAACCTTGTCATGTTGTCAGAACAACAACCTATCTATTTTTGTCAGCAAGGCAAAGAGTTGGTCAGCAGGAGAAAGACTAAGGATAGTCAACAGTTTCAAGTTCTTGGGCATCCATATCATCAGTAACCTAACCTGATCCCTGCACATTGATGTGGTAATCAAGATAGGCTTTAGGTTCATAGGTGACTGATAAGATTCAGCATGTCCACGAGGATTCTCTCAAACTTTGACCAATGTGCGATAGAAAGTGTACTTGCAGATGCATCTCAGTCTGGTATGGAACTGCTCTACGTTAAACCACCTGAACCTTGGAGAGAGTGCTGAACACAGCCCAGTTATCACATGCTTATTATTACCTTCCATCCGGTCCACCTTCATGGTGCTTTGCAACAGGAAGTCTGGATGTATCTTGAAAAATGTCCACCACCCTGGCCGTTCGCTTTCTCCCTTCTGGCAGAAGGTTCAGGAGCTTGAAAGTATGGACGTGCAGACAAGAACAGCTTCTTCCCCACTACTGTCCGACTCCAGAAGTAATCACCCGTTTCACACCCCTTTCCGGAGGTGCTGCCATACACTCTAACTCTTAACTCTACATCATTTAGTTATTCCGTACTCGAGTACTTTTTTTGCCATTCAATTCAGATTGCACTGCACCTTTGCACCATTCCGCTGTTTTGTTTATTGTTGTATCATTACAATGTATACTCTTTACTCCATGAGTTTCAAGTGAACAATGAATTTCATGGTGCCCTATGTACACGAGAATAAGCTAAAGTGAGTCTGAAGGTAGTTACTCCATAGGGCCAGAGGAAGTGTATCCTAGGATGTTGGGATTCTGGGGAAGAAATTGCAGAAGTGCTGACAGTAAGATATGCATTATCTTGAGCCAAGGATGTGGTACTGGAAGAATGAAGGGTGGCTAACATGCATTTATTTATGAGCAAGGCAAGGAACTACAAACAGGTAAGCCTAACATCAGTGGTAGAAAGTTATTGGAGGGGAGTAATAGAGTCTCCCTGCATTCGAAAAGGTAAGGACTGATTAGGGAGAGTCAGCATTGCTTTGTGTTTGGGAAGTTGTATTTCATGAATTTGATTGAGTTTTTTGAAGACGTAACCAAGAGGATTGATGAAGGCTGGGCAATAGACTTTGTGTACATGGATTTTAGAACAGCTTTTAACAAAGTCCCCTGAGATCGGCTACTGTGAAAGATTAATTCACATGGGATCCAGAGAGAGCTGGCCAACTGAATGCCAAGTTAACCTGGTGGAAGGAATCAGAGGGTGATAGTGGAGGCTTGTTATTCTGATTGGAGGCCTGTGACCAGTAGTATGCCACAGGGATCAATGCTGGACACATAACAGGTACTGACTTCCCCACCATTGAAGGGATTTCCAGTCACTGCCTCCTTCCAGACTGGCAGACTTCCACCAGGTACAACGTGCCGGCTTGGCGACTTCGTCCTGCAGGCCGCAATCCGCCGGGCCTTCCAATCATCCCCAGGAGACACGTTCGATGCCTCCCCCTGAAGCTGCAATCTACCAGGTCTTCTGCTTGGCTGAGCAAGGGCCGCGGCTTCCTGAGAGCATCAGGCGCGCGGCCTTGTTTCGGTCCTGGACCTTCTCCATTACCAGGATGTAGTCACACAAACGCCTGCTCCACCCTATGTACCTGGAATGATGTACCCTTGGTTTTTCTGTCCTACAACACTCCAGGGCATTACCATTTACCGTGCGAGTGCTGCCCTGGTTTACCTTTCCAAAATGCAATACCTCGCATCTGTTACAATTAAATTCCATTTTCCATTTCTTGGTCCACCTTCCCTGTAGATCCTGTTGGAATCTTAGATAACCTTCATCATTGTCCATGACTCCACTGATTTTGGTGTCATCCACAAACTTCATACTCACATTAACAACATTGTCATTTGCTTGTTGACATATATGGTAAAAATACTGAAGAGTGAAGAGTGTTTTATTGTCAAATGACCCAGAAAGAACAATTAAATTTTTACTTGCAGCAGCACAACATAATATGTAAACATAGTACTCTGTAAACAATAGAATAAATGAAAAAAAGTTGTGTGTGTGTGCATTTACTGAATAACTAACAAACAATGATAGCGCAAAGGGACAAAACCAAAGCTCCCAAGTTTATGTTTTTCATAGCTTATATGGAGTTTGTAGCGTTTAATGGCCTGATGGTTGTAGGGAAGAAGCTGTTCCTAAACCAGGAGTGAAATGAGTGGCCAGGATGGTGTGGGTCTCTGATGATGCCGGCTGCCTTTTCGAGGCAGGAAGGAGGAGGCATTCGTGCCAGCCCCTGCTCGGCCCTCGAAGACCAGAGACCAGGAGCATGGAGCCAGCGACGACAGTCAAGAAGCAAGGCCAGTAGGACAGGAGGGGGAACCTGGGTCTTGCTTATTGCGTCCTCGTAGTTGGCTGCGGGAGGCTCCCTCGGGGCACAAACATGGATGGGCAAGAAGGGGCACGTGGCATCCAAGGAATGAGATGACTGTAGGCACCAGCCTGGGACTTGCCTGCACCAGGAACCGCTCACTAGAACAAGAACTTTGAAAATGGCACCTCTTGCAGGCAGGCTCAGTAGACTATTTATGTACACTTGCTAATCGGAGATCAGGGGTATGGCAATTCTCTACCATACTGTTTGTAAGATTGAGAATTTCACTGTATTGGCACTTTGCACAGGTGACAATAGGGGCACCATTGAACCATTGGCACACATGCCTTCTTAAGTCAGTGGAGGGCTTATCATGAGGAGTGCAGATAAGGTGGATGGCCAGTCTTTTTTCCCCAGGATAGTAACTTAACACTAGAGGGCATAGATTTAAGTTGAGAAAGGAAAGATTTAAAAGGGACATGAAGGGCAACTTTTTCCATACAGAAGGTGGTGGATATATGAAATAGGCTTCCAGAAGAAGCTGTGGAGGCAGGTACAACATTTGAGATATTTAGACAGGTAGATGGATAGAAAAGGTTTAAAGGGATATGAGCCAAACACAGGCAGAGTGTCATAAAGGACACTAGATAGACATTTTAGTCAGCATGGATGAGTGGGGCCCAAAGGGCCCGTTTCCCTGTTGTATAACTTTGCCTCTGTTAACTAGCAGGAATGAGCTGTGGCAGTAAGGCCCATGATTACCACCACTCTCTCTTCCAACTAGCCACATCAAAATTCCAGTGCAACCAACAATTAAGAACACACATTTTGGGCAACAGAGAGTGACGAACACGAGTGCAAGTGTTTCAATGAGCGTTTGTGGAATGGCTGCCATAGTTAAATAGAACATGTAACGTGCTCTTCAGAGTAATGGTCTCCAAGCTGCACAATGTCACCGGTTGTGGTTACATTCGGTGTTTTCTCTCCTTAGGAAGTATCTAGGAGATATGGCTTTGCCTTCAGCCAGTGTCTCTTAGTTCCACATATTTTTGTATGTTAATGGAAATTTACAAAACAAATAGTTTAGTCCCCACAACAGTACAGTTGAAAAAACAATTTTCTGGCAACTGATGGCCTGCACCACCCCCTTCCGCCCTCCGAATCACTCCAGCACTTTTGTCTATTAACCATCATCTGTAGTCATTGGCAATAATGGACACCACTCCCATCTGCTTTGGTCCATTTACAGTAAACCTTCGTTATAAAGAATAAAAGAGGGAGTGGTGTCCATTATTGCCGATGATTGCAGATAATGATTAAGTGGGGAACGGAAAAAGACAGCAACAGGTAGGAGAGGCTTGCTGGTACACCTTACGAGTCGGGAATGAGGTCGAAAGCCGGAGCTTTAAACGGCCGGGGAGGCGGTGTGAGGAGGGATGTGTCTGCGGGTCATTCCATTCACATTCAGTTTATATTTCATATTAGTTTTTTTTTTAATGTTTCTGGCACTCCATGATGCTTTAGTGACGCAGGCGGGGTGTCATTAGCAGGCCAGGGGTGTATTGTTGTTATCGCGTGATCTCAGTTAAAACTGATAATCCAGAAAAGGTCTGGAACCGAGGGTGCAGAGAGAATCGGTGTCTAACCTGCACCATTTTATTTTGCTGCACAAATTTAATGGGCACCATGTTTTTCAAAATACACAAAACAGATTAATAAAGATATAAATTTTAATGAAACAGTTCACATATACTGACAGATGGCTACTATACATCAAATTTTAAATTTAGGCTATTTCTTCACTATTTTACTTTTGTAATATGCAAATCACCATTGGAATTCAACTGCAACAATTGCACTACAAACAAATTGGGGAAATAAAAACTAGAAAAGCACAGCAGGTTACTGTGCTCCTGTAAAGTCATCAGATTCTAACTTTTTACAATGCAATTGATTGATCATCACTGCTAAAGACCGACCAATAAAACAAAGATCAAAGGAGCAAAGATATTGAGAAGAAATGGGAAGGCGGCTAGAAACGGCAGATAAAATACTGCAAATAAAGAGATAATAGTTAACTGAAATCTAAATTGAAAAGCAACAACAAGGGGGTGTATGGTGGGAAGTGCGATATGTTTCCATCAAACTAAGTGGGGTTGAGGGGGTTGTACTGCTGTGGGAGGAGGGGACATTAGTGCCTGCTAAATGAGGCTATCTTATGCCAAATTTAATTGGGTGGGCAAGTTAGGGGAGGGGAGCATGGGAGATCCTTGATTAAGCCGGAGCACTGGAGAGGGGAAGTTGTGAAAGAGAGTGGTTGTGTGAGAGAGAGTGGAAGAGAGAAGAAGTATAGAACACAAGATGAGGGATAGAGAAAGAAGCTCAGATTAATACAGCAAAGAGAATATGTAAAGTAAGGTAGGCATAAAATGAGAAAAGTTTCATTCCAGTTTGATTAACAATTAATTCAGGTAATTTACCAATGGTCTATTCTGAATCTATCAAATATGAACATGTGATCAAATCATATGTATTTAGTTATTCATGTGCAACAAATGCATATTCCCCTTTTCTTAAAACTATTACATTAAACGATTACAACTTAAAACTTCCTTATTCAATGAACTCACCCCCAGATAATTCTGATCCTGTTGTTTCAGCAGTGGGGCTTGCTAACTTCAGCAAAACATCACCTACATGGACAAAATTCCATGAACTGTTAAAATTATACAAGTAGTCCTGTTTAACAAAGATAATTTAATTTCAGTTGTTAAAATACTTAAAAAAATATACCCACATTTTCATTATTTGCATACCGTGCTTGTTGATTAAAAGAAAAACTAAGAAACCTGGAACAGTTATACATAGCAACTATATTCCCAACTATAAATTAACTAGTAGAAACTAATGAAGACATGAAGTGGCACCTTTACAAAATGTGAAAACTTGGATCCTTCTGATCCTTCTGCAATTCAGAGCTGTTAGAAATAAATGTATGATTGAAATGGTTCTCTGAATGTTGAGGTTGCAGTATGCTCTAAGTTTATAAATAAAATGAGTTACTAGCTGCATGTAACCAATGTTCATCTTTACATTTCCTTTGTGCTACAAATCTATGAATGCATGAATTTATATGGCCATATATTTGGACATCGATACTAAGTACAACTTCCTGAAGTTAAAATGATCTTTGAATATTATTAAATTCAAGATGAAGTTTTGTCAATTTAAATTAATTAGTTATCAATTTTCAACGGTGTGAACTCCAATTAAGGAACATTTTCAATATCCCATATCATCCAAAGAATGATCATTGATTCTGTTCACTAATTGAGGATTTGTCCTAATCTTCCTCCAAATTAGTTTACAAGTAATAGAGCAATGGTGGATATTTTCCAACAGTCTTTGAACTCTCAATCAGTTCCTGTGGAGTGAAGGGTAGCTAATACAATCTCACTGATCAGAAGAGAGAAAACAGTGAATTTTAGATCAGTTAACCTGACATTTGTAGAAGGAAGAATATCAGATGCAATAGCAGAGTATTTAAGGGAATCCTTCAGAATATATGGTATGGATCCATTCTAGTAAGACCATTTCCAAACGGATGAAGGACCCACCATCAGTGATGAACTTAAAAAGTCAAAGATAGCACCAAAGCTAAACGCATATATTTGTACAAACACGGATGGCAGGTTTTAAGACTGTACAGAATATAAAAGACAAGAGAAAATTGAGAAGTAGAAAAAATTAGAGAGCTGGCTAGAAATATGAAAAATGCAAGAATTTCAACATGTAGTAATATTAATAAAATGAATGTAGATTGCACATAAATGTGGTAGGGGAATTAATAATATAAATATTCAAGTATTTTGCATCAATTATAAGATACAATTAGCAAGCCAGAAACAGCTGTAAATTGGTAACGAAGGAATGGAGAGACTTAAAAACTAACAATTAGCAAGAAAATGGTACTGAACAAATTGATAACTGACTTCTGGATTCTATTGGATTACATTGACTTTAATTTTCCAAAACTCTTCACGTGCAGAGTTCCAATGAGATTGGAAAATAGACATTGATGCACTAAAAGCAAACTATCATTTATAACTCGTTTCATCTGCAAAGAATATTCTACTTCAAAGAGGTCGAACTTTAAAGACTGTCTAAAGGAGTGGTGTCATTGAGAATTTGGTCAGTGGAGGAATTCATTGCAAGGAGGAAGCAGCTACTGTTTCGTACTTCCAATATTTGGGAAGATCACGACATTCACAGTGGTGCCAACAAATATTTTATTAAGCAGCAAAAGTGTAATTTGCCAAAGGCAGTCCCAAAGTTAAATAGCAAAGCCCTCTACAATGGCAAGGAGGGCCTTGTTTGAGCTAATGGCATAATGGTATTGTGTATCCTTGCCCCATAGCAGAAGCGTCGAGCTAATTCTGCTACCACCATCATCGATTGCAACAAATGATGGCTCCCACTGATTGTTGCCGGAAGCTTGCGTCATTTTCAGGACGGACGATGATAACATTTGAAACATGGAAGATGGACACGAAAGAAGATTCTGTATCCTGAATATGCTGGGATTCGTGAGACGGGGAGCAGGGAATGTAGAGATGTAGTGTTGGTGATTGAAGAGAAAAACAGAACTGACCTAACCAACAAGTACACAGAAAATCTGACTACTGTTTCTCAAATTATCCAAAATATATTTAGAATTAAAACACAAGAACAATAACAGATACAATTTCAACAGTTATTCTGATATTTATGAACTTAAAGCAACTAATGGTTGACCTTGCCCTTTTCAGCTCAATGGACAGTTTTCCTGAGTACGCAAGTTTGTGTTGTCCTGAGACTCCATCAAAGAGTCAAACATTGGACCACGATGGGAAGTAGAATGATGGTATGTAAAGGAGGACAGGAGCAAACGGTTGAAGGGAAATAAGAAAAACAAACCAGAAAAAGCTTTGTGCTTTAATGCAAGGAGCATTTGTAATAAGGTGGATGAATTGAATGTGCAGTTAGTAGTTAAGGAATGTGATATAGTTGGAATTACGGAGACATGGCTCCAGGATGACCAAGGCTGGGAGCTATGCATGCAGGGGTATTCGATATTCAGGAAGGACAGACTGAAAGGAAGAGGAGGTGGGGTGATATTGCTGGTTAAAGAGGAGATTAATTCAATAGCAAGGAGAGACATTAGTTTGGATGCTGTAGAATCGGTTTGGGTAGAACTGCAAAATAGCCAAGGGCAGAAAACGTTTGTTGGAGTTGTGTACAGATCACCAAGCAGCAGAAGGGAGGTTGGGGATAGCATCAAGCAGGAAATTAGGGATGCGTGTAGCAATGGTACAGCAGCTATCGTGCGTGATTTTAATCTACATATAGAGTGGGCCAACCAATTGATACAGCACTGGGGAGGATTTCCTGGAATGTATATGGGATGGTTTATTAAACCAATATGTAGAAGAACCGACTAGAGTGCAGGCCATCCTAGACTGGGTATTGTGTAATGAGGAAGAATTTGTTAGAGATCTTGTTGTGCAAAGCTGCTTCACAACATACCATAATAGGTGGAATTCTGCATTAGGATGGAGAGTGACACAATTAAATCAAAAACTATGGTCCTTAACTGAAAGAAAGGAGACTTTGAAGGTATGAGACGGGAATTGGCTAGGATAGAATGGCAAAGATTTAAAGACCGCATGGATGAACTCCAAAAATAGTTCATCCCTGTCTGGCGAAAAAATTAAACGGGAAAGGCGGGTCAACCGTGGCTAACAAGGGAAATCAAGGATAGTGTTAAATCCAAGGAAAAGACATATAAATTGGCCAGAGGAAGCAGCAAACCAGAGGACTGGGAGAAACTTAGAACTCAGAGGAGGACAAAAGGGTTAATTAAGATGTTTGGGGTGGGGGAGGGGAAAGAGCATGAAAGAAAGCTTTAGGGGAATATAAAAACTGAAAGCTTCTTTAGATATATAAAAAGAAAAAGATTAGTGAAGACAAATGTAGGTCCCTTAGAATCAGAGACAGGCAAATTTATAATAGGAAACAAAGAAATGGCAGAACAGATAAACAAATACTTTGGTTCTGTCTCCACCAAGGAAGACACAAACAATCTACCAGAAATACGAGGGGACCGAGGATCTAGTGGGCGGGAGGAACTGAAGGGAATCCACATTAGTCAGGAAATGGTGTTAGGTAAACAGTTGGGACTGAAGGCAGATTCATCCCCAGGGCCTGATGGGCTGCATCCCAGAGTACTCAAGAAGGTGGGCCTAGAAATCGATGATGCATTGGTGATCATTTTCCAATGTTCTCTCGTCTCTGGATCAGTTCCTGTGGACTGGAGGGTGGTCAATGTAACCCCACTTTTTAGACAAAGGAGGGAGAGAGAAAACAGGGAATTACAGACCAGTTAGCCTTTTATCGATAATGGGGAAGATGCTTCAGTCGATTATTAATAATATTATAGCAGCGCATTTGGAAAGCAGTGACAGGATCGGTCAAAGTCAGCATGGATTTACGAAGGGCAAATCATGCTTTACTAATCTTCTGGAAATTTTTGAGGATGTGACAAGTATAATGGATAAGGGAGAGCCTGTGGATGTGGCGAATCTAGACTTTCAAAAAGCCTTTGACAAGGTCCCACACAAGAGATTGGTGTGCAAAATTAGAGCACATGGTATTGGGGGTGGGGTATAAACATGGATAGAGAACTGATTGGCAGGAAGCAAAGAGTAGGAATTAACAGGTCCTTTTCAGATTGGCAGGCAGTGACTAGTGGGGTGCCGCAAGGCTCAGTGCTGGGACCCCAGCTATTTACAATGTATATTAACGATTTAGATAAGGGAATTAAATGTGACATCTCCAAGTTTGCAGATGACACAAAGCTGGGTGGCAGTGTGAGCTGCGATGATGATGCTATGAGGCTGCAGGGTGAGTTGGATAGGTTGGGTGAGTGGGCAGATGCATGGCAGATGCAGTATAATGTGGATAAATGTGAGGTTATCCACTTTTATGGCAAGAACAGGAAGGGAGATAATTATCTGAAGGGTGAGAGGGATCAGTCTGAAGAAGGGTCTCGACCCGAAATGCCACCCATTCCTTCTCTCCAGAGATGCTGCCTGTTCGCTGAGTTACTCCAGCATTTTGTGTCTACCATCATCTGAATGGTGTCAGCTTAGGAAAAGGGGAGATGCAATGAGACCTGGGTGTGCTTGTACACTAGTCACTGAAAGTAAGCATGCAGGTACAACAGGCAGCGAAAAAAGCTAATGGCATGTTCGCCTTCATTGCGAGAGGATTTGAGTTTAGGAGCAAGGAGATCCTACTGCAGTTGTACAGGTTTTTATTAAAGGGTATTTTTTATACATTTTGGTTTCATCATGTAGAAATTACAGCTGTGTTTACATAGTCCCCCATTTCAGGGCACCATAATGTTTGGGACACATGGCTTCACAGGCGTTCGTAATTGCTTAGGTGTGTTTAAATGTCGCCTTAGTGCAGGTATAAGAGAGCCCTCAACACCTAGTCTTTCAATCACCTTTGGAAACTTTTATGACTGTTTATCAACATCTGGACCAAAGTTGTGCCAATGAAAGTCAAAGAAGCCATTATGAGACTGAGAAACAAGAATAAAACTGTTAGAGACATCAGCCAAACCTCAGGCTTACCAAAATCAACTGTTTGGAACATCATTAAGAAGAAAGAGAGCACTGGTGAGCTTACTAATCGCAAAGCGACTGGCAGGCCAAGGAAGACCTCCACAGCTGACAACAGAAGAATTCTCACTATAATAATGAAAAATCCCCAAATACCTGTCCGACAAATCAGAAACACTCTTCAGGAGTCAGGTGTGGATTTGTCAATAACCACTGTCCGCAGAAGACGTCATGAACAGAACTACAGAGGCTACACTGCAAGATGCAATACCGTTAGTCGCAACAATAGATGACCAGGTTACAGTTTGTCAAGAAATACTTAAAAGAGCAACCACAGTTCTGGAAAAGGTTCTTATATTAGAGTGATGGCAAGAGCAAAGTATGGAGGAGAGAAGGAACTGCACAAGATCCAAAGCATACCACCTCATCCGTGAAACACAGTGGTGGGGGTGTTATGGCCTGGGCATGTATGGCTCCTGAAGGTACTGACTCACTTATCTTCATTGAAGATGCAACTGCTGATAGTAGTAGCATAATGAATTCTGAAGTGTATAGACACATCCTATCAGATAAAGTTCAAACAAATGCCTCAAAACCCATTGGCCAGCAGTTCATTCTACAGCAAGACAATGATCCCAAACATACTGTAAAGCAACAAAGGAGTTTTTCCAAAGCTAAAAAATGCTCAATTCTTGAGTGGCCAAGTTAATCACCCGATCTGAACCCAATTGAGCATGCCTTTTATATGCCGAGTGACTAGCCCCCAAAACAAGCATAAGCTGAAGATGGCTGCAATACAGGCCTGGCTGAGCATCACCAGAGAAGACACCCGGCAACTGCTGATGTCCATGAATCGCAGACTTCAAGCAGTCATTGCATGCAAAGGATATGCAACAAAATACTAAACATGACTACTTTCATTTACATGACATTGCTGTGTCCCAAACATTATGGCGCCCTAAAATGGGGGGACTCTGTATAAATACTGCTGTAATTTCTGCATGGTAAACCAAAATGTATAAAAATACCCTTTATTAAAATCTGACAATGTGCACTTTAACCACATGTGATTTTTTTTCTTTTGCAAATCTCAAATTGTGGAGTACAGAGGCAAATAAATAAATGATGGGTCTTTGTCCCAAACATTATGGAGGGCACTGTAGTTATAGCTCTCTTAGGGCTAATGGAATCAAGGGATATGAGGAGAATGCAAGAACGGAATACCAATTTTGAATGATCAGCCATGGTCATATTGAATGGTGGTGTTGGCTCAAAGGGCAGAATGGCCTACTCCTGCACCTATTTTCTATGTTTCTATGATGCCATGGTTAAGTATATTTCTTTGCAGGTAGAAGATTTGGGAGAGGGGATGTAACACCTTGGTCCAAAGATATATACAGCACCAAAAATGAGCTGCTGCATAGAGTGTTTGAGGAGGTGGGGTTCAAAATAAAAAGCAGAATGTTAACGCTAATAATCTTTGTAATGTTACCTTAACCGTAGGCAATTGGCCAATGGTTAAAAGACCAGAATATTGAATACATGACTGAGTGATGAGGGAATCATGATTTCACTTCTTGAGGCAATGGCACTAAGGAAAAGCATAAACTGTCCAATTGGAACAAGTTTCACATAAACCTGCCTGGAAGTACTGTGGTGAAAAATTTAACAATGAGAACTGTTGAAAAAGGATTCAAAAGTGATTAGGAGAGCAGAGGAGAAAGTAGGGAATATGATGATTTTACAAACTTAAAAAATAAAAATAAAGGTGTATAGAGCAGAGTCCTGACTCAGCGAAATTCAGTGAAAAGGGTTTAAGCAGGAAATAAATTGTAAAAGATCAAAGTAAAAAGTAATTTATTGCAATGCAAGAAGCAAGTCAAATGAAAGTGTAATAAATAGATATGCAGGCAGTCCCCAATATATGTGGTAGTAGGTGAATTGCGTAAACTCACTTACGGAAACAATTCATAATAGGTGATCCCATTTCCGGAATGACCTGTGGTATTACAATGGGAGCAAGGCGCAGGCTTCCCATTTGCTTCATAGATATAAAAGCGTCGCCCGAGCTCGCTGCTCTCCCAGTTTCCATCATTGCCGGTGAGACAATGGGGTGGCAAGTGAGAACGAGGTGGAGAGCATCTCCTGGCTAAGTCGCCGACATCTTCCACATGGTGCACCAGTGATCCCTTCTTCACCAGCTGCCGCACCGTCGATTGGCATGGTTGGTGTTGCGGCTCAAGGTGTAGCCCCTGACCGACAGTGCATTCTTCAGGCCGTCGTTACCGCAGGATGTGTTCAGTCACCATGGGGCTCCCTCCTCCTTTCTCCCATCGCTTTGTCCACTCCGCCACTACCCCCTCCTACTTTTCTCCTGAAGTCGCCGACAGTCATACCCAGGGAGAGAAGTAGGAGGTGGCGGCTGTGGAGGGAGGAGCGGACAAAGCATCAGCTGACACAAAAAAATGGCAGCTGGCGAGAGGGGAGGGTGCCCCGCGGTGACTGAGAACATCCCAGCGTTGGCAGCGACTCGAGATGCTAATGACCAGGGCCTACAATGTGAGCCTCAACAACCATCGCATCAGCCCGACAGTGCAGCAGCTGGTGAAGGGCCTGATGGTGCAGACTGATTCAGTCTGAAGAAGGGGTCCAAACCGAAAGGTCACTTATGTATGTTCTTATGAGTACATACACATAGTTTTCTGGACCAGTATGTTGAGGAACCAGATCCAGAACAGGACAGGGTATTGTGCACAGTTTAAGGTAAAACTCTGATAATGTGCCGTCTGATGGTTCTTGCAAAACCTGATGGGATCCAGAGTGTAAACGGTTGTGTGACCAGAATTGGAGACAGAACAGGATTAGTGTGCAGTCAGATCAAGGATTATAGTCAGGAACACTACAGGTCAGGAAGGTGGGTAGGGTTGCAGCTGGAGCTACTTGTATATTTCTCACTTTCTTCAAGCTCTTTGGAAAATGTATTATACAACTAACGTATGTTTTGGCATTAATATAGTAGGTATGTTACAAAACTTACCTTGAGCAGCGCTGCAGTTCTGCCGCTCCCCGTGTGCGCGACTTTGGCGCCTTTCAGAGGGGGTGGGCTTAAAGTGCCGTTTTTCTTCAGACTGGGCAAATCGATTAATGTCGGGCGATTTCGTTGCGGAAGAAAAATCGCTCCGACATTTCATTAATGAAGGTATTTTTAAATTACGCTAGATTATTTATTATCTAGAGTAATTTAAAAATCACCTTCAAAAGCCGTGAGTGCCGATAACGGGAAGGATTTTGCGTAGGGGAGAAAAAAAGGTACACAGCTTATTTTTATATTAAAAGTTGTTTTTTATGGAGGCTTTAATAATATTTTCATGTTGCGAAATGGGGTCCAAAAAAAATGTATGAACCGACTGTATTTTTCATACCGACTTTACAGCAATCCACAACGTTCCAATCCACCGCATTCTACTAAAACCCACTCGCTAGTTGATTTAAATGGCCATTAATTTACAGGCATTAAACACTAAATTCCTTCCATTTGGCCCAGAAATTCATGAAAATTAGATAAAAAAATTATGTTATATTGTGGATTATTGTGTGAATGTTATTTGGACACTTAGGCAATTTTAAAAAAGTGTATCTTTTCTTAAGAAATTGATAGATGTTTAAATCTACTCATTGAATTTTGTAATTAGCTACAATTAGATAACTAACTAATTATATGCTTTAATTTCAGGTCATCCAAGTAAGATTGAAGCATTCTGAAACAAATATGAAACAATCTATAATAACTGAAAATTTCATTGAGTTCTCTTAATTTTTAAGAAAGTTATGGGCTTTTAACGGTTCTAGATCACAGCTTTTGAGTTAAGTCAATTGAACGGCAATGGGGAACAAGATGCTAATTTCCGAGTATGAAAATGGTCATAACTTTCTTAATACTGAAGATATGAAAGTGAATTAGGTGTAAAAATTAAACTTATTTTTATGCTTTATCTGATGGGATAAATTGCAGACTTGATTTTTTAAATCTCAAAATTTTGTAACATTGCTAAACATAGTAACATTTACCAGTCTGCAAAATCTGCTGGTTCTAAAGCTCAATCGGAGTTCTATTGTAATTAGCTATCTTGTTGAGTGAAGACCCCCTGGGCGGAGTGACCAATTAGTGGTTGAATTCTTCCTTGAGATAGAGAGTAACAGAGCTGAATCTGAGACCAGAGTTCAGGTTCTAAATAAAGGAAACCGCAATGGTGGAGGTGAACATTTTAAAATGGCCTGGGGAATGCCATTTGAGGGGATTGATGGTACGTCAACCATGGTAAACGTTTAAGTGCATGGATGAATTCCTGTCTGGGACAAAAATGAAACAGGAAGTAGGGCACAATTGTGGATAATAAGGGAAATTAGGTATCTGCTGTCACAGACAATATCAGCAAGTATGTGGAGGACAGTGTATCAAAGAAGACGATACATACATTCCCCAACTGGAAAGTACGGATGAACCGTGAGGTCCACTCCTAGGGGAAGTCCATGTCTGCAGTATTCAAGTCACCGATCCTGAGCGGCAAAATAAATCCATCTACAACCTTCGCAGATCCATTAAGATCTCAATGCATTCTATGCCCGCTTTGAACAGAAGATCAGTGATGGAATGCCACCTGCCCCGCCAGTCTGAGATGCGTCCGTACCAACGATCACTGAAGCAGACGTAAGATCGTCTTTAGAAAATAGAACACACAACAGTACAGCACAAGAACGGGCCCTTTGGCCCACAAGGTTTGTGCTGAATGTGATGCCTAGGCGAACTGATCTCACCTGCCTGCACATGATCCATATCCCTATATTCCCTACAGTTCCATGTGCCTATCCAAAAGCCTCTTAAAACCCACTATCATATTTGCCTCCCTCACCACCCCATAGATGTCAATATATAATGAAGAGGAAATTTACATGGTCATTGTTCAACATGAATGAAAAATTATAGAAGTGATTACTGACCATTCCCAAACACTCCTTTGGATCAAAACAGTTAAAGCTATTTCAGTACAAGAATATACTATGAAGTCAAGTGATGAATCCACAGACCCCTTTGATCTTGCACAACAATGTGGGTTCATTAACAATTTCTCATATTTAAAAAAAAAAGTCCTACAAAAAATGGCGTTAATGAAACCCTGACAAAAGATAAATCTGATACCAGAACGTCTCAGATTGAAAAAAATGTCAATTGTGGAAATATAGACAATAAAATTTATAAATTGCTTTGTTTATACACATAATGAAAAAAGTGAACAGACCATGGCAAGTCTGCTTTCATTTCTAAAATGAGATCTATCAGTTGCCCGTGCAACAGTTTTACATGGCACCGACTGTTTGCCAAATCAGATGAGTTGAATAAAAAGTTAAATTGTAATTAGTAGCTGACCAAATTTTTTCCAAATTAAAAAAATGTATGTATGTTAAACTATTGTGGCTAGATAGTCTTTGACTTCTGCTGGAGCAAGCATGCAAAATCCTGCCTCATCGCAAATTCCAACTTCTATATGATCTTCCGTCATCTGGCCTTCAAAGCTCTCCTTTAGTGTTAAGATTGCTGTATGAATGGCATCTTCAAGTTTGAGATCTTCATTGTACCTCTTTTCTAGGAAGGTTTTTCCATTGATGTAATTCTTTCCCATAGCTGTTGCCTTCCATGCAAAGTAAGCACCAGATGGATCCGACTGAAACAAATATGGCCTTCTCTCATCCCAACCAGTAATTAATAGTGACACTCCAAATGGACGAACTCCACCAGATTGTGTGTATTCCTGCATAACAGAAGCCACTCTCTGTACTAACTGAGCTGTGGGGATGGGCTCTTGATATATTAGGTAGTACTGTTGTGCCAACGTACGAGCCCGGCGAATCAATACCATGTAGTCAAGGCCCATTCCACTATACACCATTCCTATGTGCTTTGTGATCGGCTCCACTTTGTGCACACTCTGTTCATCATAAATAATAGATTTCTGTTTCTTCTCCGTTGCCAAAACGACACCATTGGATGCTTTAATTCCAACTGCTGGAGCTTCTGCAGCTACAGCTGCCAAAGCATACTTAATCTGGACAAGTTTGCCTGAAGGACTGGTGAGCGAGAAGCTGTACCCACGGTCCGCCATCTTCCCGCCGCTAGTGTAGAGCATTTCTACCATGAGAACAAGGTTCTTACCGTCTACTCCATCTATGCCACTCATAATTTTATATACTTCTATCAAGTCTCCCTTCAACCCCCGACACTCCAGAGAAAATAATTCAAGACTATCGAACCTCTCCCTGGAACTGAAACGCTCTAATCCAGGCAGCATTCCAGTAAACATCCTCCACACCCTCTCCAAAGCTTCCACATCTCTCCTGTAATGGGGTGGCCAGAACTGCACGCAATACTCCAAATGCAGTCTCAACAAAGTCCTATACAGCTGTATCATGACTTCCCGACTCGTACATTCAATGCCCCTAGCAATGAAGGCAAGCATATAACCAGGCACGTGTCGTGAGTAATTACTCAGGGTAGGCAGTCAATCGGCTTTAAAAAAAAAAATTAAACCGCGCATGCGTAAAAATTAAAAATAAAATAAAAACAGTAACAGTTCAATTTGCCCAAGGCTTCCAAGTCTCCTTTATTCTGAATTACTGAATGGGTGGGGCGGGGGGGGGGGGGGGGTGAAGGGTGATGGCAGGTGGAGAGATGGTGGGAAAAATGGGAGTACAGGGAATAGTTGAATCAGTTGTCATCTAATAGAATGACAACACTTGTTCAAAGGACCAATTGGGGGGACAGTTCCTTTCACAGCATGTGGAGAGTCTGTGCCAGGGGTAAAGTTGTGGGGAGGGCAGGAGTGTTGAGATGGAGGGGGCCGGGGATACAGCCAGTAACTCACTCACCGCTGCCGCAGCTCTCGGGGCGCGAAGTCACCGCACTGTATCCGGGGATAGAAGCAGCTCGGGGACCCTACAGCAGAACTGGCCCCCACTTCAGCGCCTTCTGCCGGCCCGCTCACCTTTGGCAGTGCTCTCCGTCGGAACACCTGTCACCTGCCGTTCGCCGATTTCACTCATGTCAGCGGCTTCCTGCAAATCCTTAAATTCCCACAGCCGAGTAACCTCAATCGCGGTCAGAATTTAAGGACATGAGTGAGGCCAGCGAGCGGCAGGAGAGAGGTTTTTAGACGGAGAGCTGCCCGAAGTGAGCGGGGAGCGGCAGAAGGAGCTAAGATGGCGGTTGGTTCCGCTGTCCGGCCTGGTGGCCGCTCAGCCACCCAAGCTACTTCTCTTCCCCCCCCCCCCCCCCCCCCCCGCGGCCTCAATGCGGTGGCATTCAACGCCTCCGTGCAAGGAGCGTCACAAGTGGCATTATCCCAATCCCCTCCTTCATAACAATCGTGCCCTCCCCGCAACTTTAGCCCGGGCCAGACTCCCCAAACGCTGTGAAAGGAACTCTCCCCCCACCCCCCGGGAAATACGGTATTTAAAAACATCACCAAGAAATGTACTTACCACATCATTGGTACACGAGCTCCATTCTTCTCTCCCCGTTTCCTAAGATACACTTAAAATAATGCCAATCCATATTTGAAAACCTCGCCAAGAAACTAGCGCTGAGCATGCTCAGTAGGCTGCTGCGCCTGCGCAATGCTGCAAAGGCCGAATTTCTGCTGCCTTCAGCCCGGCTTGTCATCGACGGCTTCAGGCAGCGCTGACGGCACGTGGGCTGCACAGACCTTCCCATGTTACAAGCGCTGCGGATGGAAGGCACGGAGAATTATGCCTACCTAGGAGATCGATCTCTTAGATAGGCATAATGCTCCCATGCCTTTACTATTTATATTTAGTTATTACCATTTTATAATTTTAGTCAGGGTAGGCAGTGCCTACCTTGCCTACCCTGACCGCACGTGCCTGCATATAACATACCATCTTTATCACCCTATCTACTCATGCTGCCACCTTTAGCGAGCTGAGAACTTGATCCCTCTGCACATCAATGCTGTTTAGGGTCTTGCCAAATAACTCTACTCTTCCTTTATCCAGTCTTTCCCGAGAGTCAATCCACAGAAAGCAACTGGTCCCTCGCCATGTCCTCAGGACCTGTTCCGATTATATAGCACAGCTATTTACAGACATCTTTAGCCTCTCACTACTCTCTTCTGGGATCCCCACCTGCTTCAAGAAGACCTCTACCATCCTGGTACCAAAGTAAGACAGCATGCCTTAATGCTATCCTGGTACTGAAGAAAAGTAAGAAAGCATGCCTTAATGACTGCTGTCCATTGGCTCTAACATCTACCATCATGAAGTGAATTACTCTTAGCAGTAATTAACTCCAGCCACTTAGCCAGCCTTGATCAACTGCAATTTGCTTACCTCGTAATATATGCACAGCAGACATCATCTCCCTGGCCCTAGGAATCTGCTACTCCCTCTGCCACTGGATCCTCGACTTTCTGACCCACTGACCTCAGTGAGGATAGGTGACAACACTGCCTCCAGAATAACTCTCAGCACCAGTGTCCCACAAGGTCGTGTTCTCAGTCCTTGACTATACTCCGTTTACATTCATGACTGTACAGCAAATGTGGCTCTAAATCCATCTGCAAGTTTGCAGACGACACAACTGTGGCAGACCAAATCATAAATAATGACGAGATATAATACTGGAAGAAGATATAGAACTTGGTGACATGGTGACAATAACCTCTCTCTCAATGTTAGCAAGACAAAGGAGCTAGTTATCGACTTCAGGAAGCGTGGTGAAGTATATGGCCCAGCCAGCATCAATAGTGCAGATGTGGAAATGGCTGAGAGCTTCAAATTTCTCAGTGTTAATATTACCAATGATCTGTCGTAGACCAACCACACTGATGCGACAGCCAAGGCGGCACACCAACACCTCTACTTCCTACGGAGACCGAGGACATTTGGCATGTCTCCAGTCCCTTACAAACTTCTGCAGACGCACCATGGAAAGTACTGTTGCACCATAGAAAGCATACTGTTGGGTTGCATCACAGCATGGTATGGGAATAGGTCTGCCCAAGATCGCAAGAAATTGCAGAGTTGTGTATTTGATTCCATGTCTATTTCACGCTGCCTTGGAAAACCAACCAACATAATCAAAGTCACATTGGTCACATCTTCCCATCTCCACCTCTTCCCACCTTCTGCAGAGACCGCTCCCTCCGCAACTCCTTGGTTCACTCATCCCTTCCCACCCAAACCACCCCCTCCCCTGGTATATTCCCCGGCAACCTCAGGAAATGTAACACCTGTCCATATATCTCCTCCCTCGGGTCCATCTGGAGATCCCAACATTCCAGGTAAGACAGATGTTTGCATGCTATTCTAACCTCATTTATTGCATCCCGTGTTTCTGGGGCGAGCTCCTGTACATAGACTTGGTGACCTCTTTGCCTAATACTTGCGCTCAGTCCGCAAAGGCCTACTGGATCTCCCTGTGTGCTAACCATTTTAACTCCCCTTCTCATTTCAATACAGAGCTTTCAGTCTTGGACCTCCTCCATTACCAGAGCAAGGTCACACACTAACCTCTTTATATTCTGCTTGGGCAGCATACAACCCAAGGTTGTGAACACCTCCTCCCCCCCCCCCCCCCCCCTTGCGCCAGTCTCCCCACCCTAACCACAAGTCCTTTAATTACCTTCACAGTTCGCAATGATGTATCCCTTTTGGGTTCACACCTGCTTCTATATCTAACTTTTGTCCAACAACCTGCCTATCTGGGAACCTGCTCGCCCAAGATCATCTGTTGCTGGCCATGATTTACACGGCCCTTTCTTGCTTCTGGTTATTTTTTCTCACTCCCCCCTACAATCAGTGGGAAGAAGGATCCCAGAACGAAAAGACACCTATCCATTTTCTCCAGAGATGCCGCCTGACCTGCTGAGTTACCCCAGCATTTTGTGCCTATCTCCAAGATATTTAAAGACTTGTCCCACTTTGGTCATTCCTACTTCTGCCCGTTTCCATCCAGCAGAACGTACAAAAGTTTGAAAGCACGCACCACCAGACTCAGGAACATTCTTCAACTCCATTATCAGGCTTCTGAACATTCCTTCTATAAGAAGGGGTACGTTTCAATTTAGAACTACCCCATTGAGGATATTAGAGAACTAACGGTCTGTCCCACTTAGGCAATTTTTTTAGTCGACTATGCTGTCGCCACATGGTTGCCGGGGTGTCGCCTTTATGGGCGTGAGTGGTCTCCTCAGTCGGCCAAAGAGTTTCTGGTCGCGGCTGGATTTTCAACTTTGAAATTTTTTTGGAGCGACAATGGGTTTGATGCCAATGAGCGTAGCTTGACTTCTCCTGACGTCGGTGCTGTTGTAGATGTCGCCAGGTTAACGTAGGTTGTCGCCGGTGCTGACTTTGGTTTTTCTTTGTTGTTAAAGTAATGATTCTATTTTTCAATTGATGTCAAAGGGGGGTCCAGTCACCGGTTTTTCATATACCTGCTACGACGATGGCAGTCACCAGCAGTCGCCTAAAAATAGCCGAAGTGGGACAGGTCCTTAAGGCTGAGAACAACATTCTGCAGTCTGTAACTTCCCTTTAGCTTTATCTATTGCACTTGTTTTTGAACTGATTGTAATTATGTCTGGTATATCAAATATGGTATAGCAAGCAAAACAAAGATTCTTTGCTCACTCACTTAATAAAACAGCAGCACAGAGTACAGCAGAGGGACAAGACGTTCCAACCTACAATGTCTGTTCCGAACATGATGCCCACATACAAATTCTGCCTCCATATTTCTTCATATTGTACACGTTCACATATTTGGGAAAAGGGTTTTAACTGTCTACTCGATCTACGTCTCTCACAATTTTAGAAGCTTCTAGCAGATCTCCCCATAGCGTCCGAACCTCCGATGAAAATAATCCCAAGTTTGTCAAACTTCTCTTTATAGCTATTAACCTCTAATCCAGGCAGCGTTCTGGAGACAGGTGACTAAACAACAAAGCAAAAAGTAGACGAAAGGGCACCAGAGAAGGAGTTAAATGTGTAGCCAGGGCTAAAAGAACAAGACAGAAGGGAAAGGAGCATGATGCTCTGTGGAAGTGCGGGAGACAATGGAAGAAATGGTCAGGCATCTGGGCGGGGGGGGTGGGGGGGAGGAAGGAAAGAGCAATGAGCAGGAGGGGAACACACAAAACAAAAATTCAATGCTCATTACACTGCGCTGCAAGCCACACAAGCGAAATACAAGGTTATTCCTGCAGTCCATGCATGGCTCACTCTGGCAATGGAGAAGGCACTTGCGCTCTTAATGCAGGATTTCCCCCTTGGTAATCATTTTAAATCCCAGTCCAATTCCCATACCGACCTTTCGTCTTTGGCCATCACCATTGCCAGAGGGAGGATACCGGCAAATTGATCTCCAGAATTTCATTACTGTTATGAAACAGGCAACAGGTAACGTCAGGCCCATTGGAACCAAACCTGAAATACAGACATGCTCCTTGCAAATTACTTGGAATTTCAAACATTTTGACAAACTAAACTAAAAATATTCCTTCAAGGTCCTCAACATTTTACTTGCAGGTAAAAGTTGATACTAGCCTAAATCTAACCAAAAATCAGATTCCAGCAAATTCCTCATACCAAGTTAAGTTTTGAAAATAAGAAAGGAACAAATGTTCAAAGATCATAAGGACATAAGTGATAGGAACAGAATTAGGCCATTCAGTCATTCAATCATGGATGATCTATCTCTCCTTTCTAACCTCATTCTCCTGCCTTCTCCCCATAACCTCTGACATCCGTACTAATCAAGAATCTATCTATCTCTGCCATAAAAATATCCATTGAGTTAGCCATTGAAAGTATCCTGGAAGAACTGCCACAATGTGCAGATTGATCAAATAAAATTGATCTAAGTTTTCAAGCATTTCTATCCTATTTCTGAGCTTTGAAAATGATCACACAAATTCTGGTGGTTTTAGTCATTCTGTTGTTCCCACCATCTCAAGAAGCAAAAACAGTTGAAATTTGTTAGTTCAAATAAGAAAAGCAAAGCAACTGGCACAAAGCAGAATAGCTATCGAAAAGAGAGGTCCAATAAGTAGGTATGTTACAAAACTTACCTTGAGCAGCGGTGTAGTTCTGCCGCTCCCCGTGTGCGCGACTTTGGCGCCTTTCAGAGGGGGGCGGGCTTAGTGCCGTTTTTCCACAGGCAGGGAAAATCGATCAATGTCGGGCGATTTCGTTGCAGAAGAAACATCGCTCCGACATTTCATGAATGAAGGTATTTGTAAATTACGCTAAATTATTTATAACTAGAGTAATTTAAAAATCACCTTCAAAAGCCGCGAGCGCCGACAACCGGAACAATTTTGCGTAGGGGAGAAAAAGGTAAATAGTTTATTTTTATATTAAAAGTTGGTTTTTCGAGAGGCTTTAATAACATTTTCATGTTGCGAAATGGGGTCCAAAAAAATGTATGAACAAACAGTATTTTTCCTCCCGACTTCATCGCTAACCACAACGCTCCAATCCACCGCATTCCACTAAAACCCACTCGCTAGTTGATTTAAATGGCTTTTAATTTACAGGAATCAAACACTAAATTCCTTCCATTTGGTCCAGAAATTCATGAAAATGAGATTTAAAAATTATGTTATATTGTGGATTATTCTGTGAATGTTATTTGGACACTTAGGCAATTTAAAAAAAGTTTATCTTTTCTTAAGAAATGGATAGATGTTTAGATCTACTCCTTGAATTTTGTAATTAGCTACAATTAGATA